>JAEMWC010000302.1:507500-532500 GCA_016490735.1 Pachyseris speciosa | reverse complement strand
TTTGCCCTCCTGATCAGCAGTGTTTCAAACCGCCAGTTCCCAAGAACAAGGAAGTAAACGTCACCTCAGACGAATCTGTTGTCTCAAGCAGAGGTTCTACCGATATACAGAGATGCGACCACGAGGAAGCCGACACAGGAATTGTTGTACATGTTCAACGCGCGCTGAACAAAGGATGCAGTCAGGTTTTTGTCCGCACAGTGGATACGGATGTTCCTGTCATAATGATATGGATTTTTCATGACTTGATAGCATTGTCTCTGTCTGCAGCCATCTGGATTGGTTTGGGCATGGGGAAATTATGTCCAATACATTAGTGAATGCCATCTGCGCATTTCTTGGCCCTGAAACATCTCAGGCACTCCCTATATATTTCATTCATTCTCTGGATGCGAGACAACCTGCTGTTTCTTTGGCAAAGGTAAGAAGTCCGCCTGGGATGCATGGAAGTCATTCCCTGACGTGACAGAGGCATTTACGTTCCCGCAAGATCACCCTTATTACGAGCTGGACAAGGATGATTCCTTCTTCAAACTTCTGGGGCGATTTACTGTAGCTCTCTAAGACAAGACCAGCAATGTGTTCAATGTAAATGAAGCCCGCAAAGAAATTTTTACCAAAAAGAACTGGACTTTAGAGAACATGCCTCCTACACAGGTAAATTGAGTCCGCGACATTTTGTCAGGAGTGAATTTCAAACTTTCGACTTATTCTATTGTTCTTATTTATTTCATGACCTGTTTTTCTAGTGATAAATGTGTAATGACAGGGACAAATGTAGCAAAGCTGAATTCTAATTTTGCTTATGTAGGACTCGCTATTACAGCACGCTTTAAGAGCAGTTTACCAAAGTACATCTGGTACACAAGCATGCAGTCTGTTCAGATGGCTCCTTTACCCGAGGGATGGGGTTGGTGTGACATAGATGGCACGTGGAAACCTGTCTGGATGACCCTTCCTGAAGCAGCCAAAGCCCGTCTTGAGCTCCTTAAATGTGGCTGCAAACAAGGATGTGCTAACAGAAGGCAAAAGGCTTTTCACACTCATGGTGTGGAATCAGCGCAGTACAAGTTCTTTAGGAACATTGTAAATCGCGAGAGGAAAAAGTGCAAAGGGAACTTCTATAAGACGAAAGTTGCGCATGCGAAGGATGAAAATCCAAGGCTATGATGGAAAGAAGTGAAGCGGCTCTGTGGCGCCAAGTCCCACTCAGGCAACTTGAAACACCAGATTCAAATAGAAGGTGTTGAGGATCTGTCTGATCAGGATCTAGCTAATATGATCAACAAAGCTCTTTTGGAGCCTCTTGAAGAGTATCGCCTGACGCAACCACTGGTCAAGTTACCCATTGAGATTGATACGCCAAAACTACATGAAATATCGGAATCACGGATTCTACGTTTACTATCCAAGCTCAACTCATCAAAAGCGAGTGGCCCGGACGAGGTGCCAAATTGGCTCTTGAAGGAATACGCGGATTTTCTTGCCTTCCCAGTCAGCAAAATCATCAATGCGTCACTTAAGGAGCAGTGTCTGCCACACATATGGAAACTTGCTGATGTGACCCCTCTACCCAAGAGGAAACCTGTAGAAGATCTCAAGAAAGACTTGAGACCAATCTCACTGACTGCATGCCTTTCTAAGGTTGCAGAGGAATGTGTCGTAAGTGATTACGTCAAGCCAGCCGTTTTGAGAGTTTTGGATCCTAACCAGTATGGGGCTGTACCGAACTCCTCTACAACTCAAGCTCTGATTCACATGATTCACCGATGGGCACAAGGGACTGACGGAAACGGCGCCACCGTGAGAGCCACACTATACGCGTATAGGAAGGCTTTTGATCTTATGGATCATGATATTTTAGTTAGGAAGCTGACTGTCTGGGACATACCCAAACAGATAATTAATTGGATCATAGATTTCTTATCGGGTCTACTCAGCGAATTAAACTTGCGAAGGGTTGTTTTTCCGAGTGGGAGTCAGTTCCATCGGGCGTCCCACAAGGAACAAAGTTAGGGCCGTGGTTATTTCTCGTGCTTATTAATGATCTTGAAGCAAGTAGTGGCATAAATGCCGAAATGTGGAACTATGTCGATGACACTACGACTTCAGAGGTTGTCATCAAAGGGAAGGCAAGTATTTCGCAAAGGATAGCTGACCGTGTAATGGAATGTTCCTCTGAAAATAGAGTACAACTGAATAATGATAAATGCAAAGAGCTTCGAATTACTTTCAGTAAATAGAAGCAGGAGTTTCCTCCAATCATAGTTAATTGGAAAGGTGTAGAGACCGTAAAGTCTGCAAAACTCTTTGGGGTTACCATCAGTGATGATCTGTCATGGAATGAGCATGTAAGAGAGGTTGTGAAAAAAGCCTCTAAGCGTTTGTATTTTTGGTGCAGCTTAAGAGGGCGGGACTCCCGACAAGTGAATTAGTATTATTCTATTGCACTTGCATTCGATCTGTACTTAGCTATGCGGTACCGGTGTTCTATTACTCGCTGCCATTGTATCTCAAGACGGAACTGGAGCGTGTCCAGAAAAGGGCACTGGCTATTATTTTCTCGGGGATAGACTACAGCGATGCCTTAGTCAACACTGAATTACCAAGTATTTAACGTTACAATGAAAATATTTGTAAGAAGACTTTTAATTCTATCTTAAATGATAAGAGTAACCAGCTAAGAAATCTTTTACCTTCAGCCCACAAGTCGTCTTATTCTCTAAGACGATGCAGGCGGTTTGAAACACCAAGGTGGAAAACAAATAGATTCAGGGATACATTTTTAATGAAATCTTGTATTGAGCATGATATTATATAGTTTTGATAATAGTTTTTATTATTCTACAGTGTTCAATTTCACTTTTAGGCTTATTATTATTCTTATATTTGTCGTATTATTAGATATTTTATTACAATTACTGTAAATACGCAATTCAGCCCCTTAGAGGGCTGCCATGTATTTGTGAAATAAACCTACCTAACATACCTACCTAACAAAGCTAATCTTCCTTGTACAGGGTTATATCAGTGTTCAGGAGAATGCAGCAATAATTAACATTAACCGGATCTTTAAAGAATATGTTCCAAATTCCGTGTTGCTAGCCACTTTGCAAAGTTATTTTCGATAGCTGGTAGCCTCAGATAATTAGCACTCACTTTTTTCACATACAAAGTTACCATAGCAACTGTACAGCCTCTTAGAAACACCCTTAATTTTGGCTTTATGTGCCTAAAACTCAAAAACGGGTCCGGTGACGCCCGATTTTTATTATTGAATTGAAATCTGCAAGTGAAGATTCATCTTTCCGCAAAGTTTTTAAAAAACATCTGCACATTGGGTTCAGAGCCACCTTAATATTTTGATGATTTAAAGTGGCTCTGAACCCTATGTACAGAATTTTTTTAAAAAACTTTGCAGGAAGATTAATCTCTTGCAATTCAATAATAATTATCGGGGGTCATTGGACTCGTTTTTGAGTTATAGGCACATAAAGCCCAAACTAAGAGGCTGTACTGTTGCTATGGTAACCTTATATGTCAAAAATTTGATCGCAAATTGTTGAGAAATAATTGGGAAATTTTTGATAACATGTTAAAGAAAGCAAACGAAAAACTGTGGGAATACCGATCCATCAAAGAGTTGGTGTTTAAAAATAACGAAACCATTTTGAGCCACCGTAATCGAGTTCCGAAAGAGTACAACATGGTTATTGAAAAGATCGCATTATTGTACCCTAGCAAACAAAATGTCATTAAATTTTCAATTTAATTATGTTCAGCAGTGTATTGGGAAACATCAGATGTATTTGACAGGCAGACAAAGATGCGAATAATAGGTACATGTGTCACCGTCACACTGAAAGGAAAACTTCCCTAACAATATATGTCAAATACATCCCTGAACCAGCGGCCGTTTGAAGGCACACAAGACATCTTCACTTTCAAGAAAGCTACACTGCACAACAGTCAAAAGGAAATTAGATCGCCCCATTTACTTCAAATATCATATGCGGTCTCAGTCTACGTATACATATTTGCTTTCTTATATTGCCCTAGCAGTTGCATGTAGTGGAAATGGACCTCAATTAACTAATTAATTTCATTTCTTGATATACATGTACTAACTTGATTGGTTAGTTGCATACACTGCAAATACGCTTTGTAACTTTCCATTAAGATATCAGCTTAACATATGTTTAACATACAAAGGTGCAGTCTTTATTGCAAATTGAATTTACCCTTCTCAGATATGGATGACTGTGGACGGAAACTGGCCATTTATGCACTAAGTAAAATTCTCTAGAAAAAAAAAATGCCTTAGACCATCTGCAATTTTTTAGTCTAATCCTTCGATTTTTCGGATTTGAACCCAGCACTTTGTCATTCACAACTAAAAGTTACAGTTTAAGACAGAGTTTACCCGTGCAACTCAGTAGCGAACGTTTTTCCTCGTATTTATAGGTACAACGTACCCAAAACGTTGAAACAGTCCTGAATTTCGCAGTAATCTAAGACCAGATTTCACTTTTGTTTTTCTGCCATATTATTCTACCTCTTTTGTTACTAGCATGCAGCCATCTTACACTCCAAAGAGTTTCAGTTTATCCTATTATCACAACTCTCAAGTATAACTAAAATATCCCAGTGCTTGCTTCAAAGTGACATTGAAGCTCGTTATGTTCCACCGATTACGTTCATTTTCTTCGAGAATCCTCACTTGCTGCATCGTCCCTCCAACTTCATCCGAAAACTTTATGACAATAAAAGGACATGTCACGAGTTTTTAGCATTACTTTAAAAAGATTAAAAGATATTGGAAGCAAGGAAAGTCCAAAAGGAAAGAGTTCAGCTTTGTTTAAAATTTTAAAATTATTATACCAATTTAGCAAAACTATCAATGAGTTCGCATATTAAGCACATTCTGCTCAGCAACTTTAACATCCTGACGAGTGACCCTGCTACTGCGTCAATATTTCCAGTTCCACCTGTAGTCGCATATCGACGTGGTCGCAGCCTGAGAGATATCCCCTTGTACAAACCCAAGACAGAGGTACCAGGAACTTTCGCGTGTCGACATCCCCGCTGCCGCACCTGCTTGTAAACAACGGCTGATGCCCATGTACGTGGATCCAAGAATCTAACCACCATCCGTGAAAATTTTTCCTGTAAATCGGAGAACGTAGTGTACTGTATCTCGTGCCGTCGATGTCCCAAGCTATATGTCGGAAAGACCGGTCGCACTCTAAGCAAACGATTCAGCGAACATCTACGGAGAGTCCAAAAGAACACTAGTGGTTGCACTTTAACTCTCCCGGCCACAGTCTATCTGACATCGTTGTTAGAGGTTTGTGGAAATGCACTGGAGTTAATGTCAGACGGAAACAATTGCATATGGATCTTATTTTTAGGCTTGGCACTATGCAACCAGATGGTCTGAATAATGTTTTCCATTTCTTATAAATGGCGAGTGGGCGTCCTGTTTTCGTGCGCGTAGCTCTCAGGGGGTTTCTCGTTTCTTTCAATTTAACATTTGCACTAACATTTAACGGTTTTCAATAAGTATATTTGGCTTAGGATGGTAACTGGGACTGAAGTAGATTGCAAGTTGAAAAAATTTGGCCAACTTTTTCAAGTTCTCCTGTTGTGCTGTGGAAAAAAATCGACAAATATTGATTACAGTTTACTTTTCCTTTGAGAAAACAGCTTCACGTCTTTCTTTTGGTGCTTATGGTTTATGAGCAATGATGATTGAGAGAACTTGGTTTAAATGTGACCTCCAAAATACCACCATAACATAGCGACTTTAAGCTCAAAAGCAAGTGTTACAAATGTTCGATAGGTCGCAACTCTACATCTTTCACTTTTCCCACCTCAGCACCGCCTCTAGGTGTACGCCTGGTGTTGGGAGTCTCGACTTGCTTAGAAGCCTGTTTGCCAAGGGTGGCAGGAAAGAGTAAGGAACAAGTGTGAATAAGATTCTTAAGTCCATTGCGAAAATTTGCACTGAGGGCAAAGTAAATAGCTGGGTTTATGGAGGTGTTTAGATAAGTTAAATATAAAGCGCATTCTTCAAAGAATTCCACCCCACAGGGTGGATCAAGGTCTTTGATATACCACCCATAATTTACCACGTATGTGTAGATTATAAAAGGAAACCAGCAGATGCCGTATGCCAATACTACAATGAGAAGCATGCGAGCAACTTTTCGATTCCGCCTTTCTCGATCTCGACGTCGTTGTCCAACGTTACTCCCCTCGTCTGGAATAGGCAGCAAACGTCTGATTCTAACAAGGATTATTGTGTAAAGGCTAACAACGACAATAAATGGGATGAAAACAAACAGTACTGTGTGAAGGAAAAATTCGATTTTCCAGGCCTTGTATGAGTCTGTAACAAGCGGCTCCCAACTGTGTGTGCAGGTTGTACCTTCATCCTCAGTGTCTAACTTAAAGGTGTAGAAATGTGATGAATACATGAGAAACGCTACCAACCAAGTCGACAGTATCATCACTTTGCATCGCTTGCGTTGATTGAGATTTGCACCAATAACACGACTAGAGATTGCGCGGTAACGCTCGATGGCAATCGTAAGCAAGCTCAACAATGACACGGCAACAGTGACATCTTGGAAAAAGAAAGCAATTTTGCACAATAATTCTCCCATCACTCCCCTAACAAGCCATGCTCTTGGGTTGGTGAATGTCTGTGTGAGAACTTTAGGAATTACGGACATAGTGAACAGGAAATCTGAAGCAGCCATGTTTACAATTAGCAAGTTTACGATTGTTCTCATCTGGCGGTTTCTGTAGACCACAGTGATAACCAAAGCATTGCCGATGAGCGATGCTAGGAAGATAAAAGCACAGGTGAGCGCTCCGGCAATTTCCGCAGTTTTTCGATTTAAAACAATGCAAGCGACATCCGACTGCTCCAAGACAGTTTTTCCAGTGCTATTGCTGTCATTCATGGTTGTTTCAACGAGTTTATCGAGCATTTCTGGACCCAGGCAATGCTCTAACCAGGAATCTGGAATCCTATGCTGTTTGAGCAATAATTCTCCAAAGTTTATAGATGGGAAAACATAATGAACGCGTGTACTCCTTCTGTTAAGAGATTTGCATATAGTATTGGGATAACATAAATAATCGTGGAAACCAATAAAAAAGCAGACCGGCTCTGGTTGGCAAATAATCTTGAAAATTTGATATCAGAACTGTCAAATGCAGGTGCTTTGACATAACTTTCAAAGTGTTTCTTTCCTTTTAATTGTACCCGCGTTTTAAATTTTGTTCATTAGGGACAGCTCAGATTGTTTTTTAATTTGTGGAGGCCAAAATCAATTTGCCTTGTTTAGGTTGTGGTAGTTTTCATTGTTGTTGTTCTATTTTTTCTATTTTATAATTATTATTATTATTATTATTATTATTATTATTATTATTATTATTATTTATTATTTATTATTATTATTATTATTATTATTATTATTATTATTATTATTATTTTGCACAAAGTACGTGGCTCAAGTTTCATATACAGAGGAGCAAAACAGTGCGGAATTCAAAGCCCAAAAAAGCCGTCACAGCAGGACCGGGTGGACCATTCGTAAATTAACACATGGTTGATGCATGTCAAGAATAATTTTGAGTTTGGTGAACAGTATCATTTTCACGTGCGGCAAATTGGACTCGCTTTTTCTAACCTTCACATTCGGTACTTAAGAAAAGCAACACTCTATACAGTCTCTTCATTACAACGTACGGGAATTACAAAACTAATGTTTAACGTTTCATCTTTTGGGAGGCAAAGCGCCCATTTTCATTTGGCACAAAAAGAGATTGACAGCCTTGCTCAATTTTTGCTCACAACGAGGCGGGGGGAGATCTGAATTCTGGACCATTGTTCAAATTTAGCAATTCTGTTGTGCCTAGTTTAACTAATATCAGTCTCTAGGCAAAAATCGACATCTGAATCGGCTTTCTAGCTTAGGCTCCAAATTCGTGGCGATATAACATATAGCCCGACAAAAATAGCATCCTACTTTTTAAAATTTACTGTGTCGCATTAAATGCTTATATTACTCTTATCTGACAAGCCTGTTCCATAGATTCAGCATGGCCTTTTCACGAAGAAAAATGAAGGCTCGCGAAACGAAATCGAATACAACTTCTGACTCAAAAGTCGAACCTCTGCATGACTAAATCTGGAAGAACTCTCTGGTCAGAGGCAAAATATACATTTGTTTATCAGTGAGGAACACGGTAAATTTAATAAAATTTAATTTAATAAAAGGCTGGCAAAGAAAAGCTTTTAATTTAGTAGTTGCAAAATTTGTAATTCAAGGGTGAAAATTGTCGCTGAAAATCAGAGTAAACTTGAATTATTTCAACTGTAAGACAGAACGGAAAGGTTCTAATAGGATTGGCGCCGGAAGAGCTGGGCGTACATGAAGTGAAATCGGTATTCAATGATCTATGACATTGTAGCCGGTAGAATCGGAAGCTTTAACAAAGCACCGTATGGCACATGTATAAGCACTAAGTCTTCTGTGATTCAAGTTTTGATATTTTCTATCTAAGTTGAGTACCTAAAATAGCCACAATATTATGACTCTTAATAACTGATCTCGGCGTCCCTCAAAGAGCACGAAATCAAACTCCAATCTCTCTGACATAAACAATAGAATAAATGTACATGTACCGTTTCAAGCTTGGGCAGCTATCTAGCTTCTCCCGTATCAGTATTAGGTCTTTTATGAAGCGAAATCATAAAATAATCAATCACAAGTGCCTGTTGACTAGTTCCGCAAGCTTTAGCAAGTTGTTGTTGTTGTTTTTGTTGTTTGTTTTTGTTTTGTTTTTGTTTTTTGTTGATTTTCGTTCTTTTTGTGTGTGTTTTAAGTAATATGGCTCGAGTTAGTTGTGACCGTTGAGTTACAGGGGAGAGTTACAGGGGAGTTGCCTTGGTGAGTAAGCACTGAGCCGCAACGATCTCGCAATGGCTAAAACGACGGAGCAGCCAGATTTAGTCGATCGTTTTAAAGAGTTCTGGATTAATGAGCTGATGCCAACTTTTAAAATAGACTGTTCACAGTCCTCTATTTTTCCGTGAGATCGTCGAGATCGTACGCGGCTTGCTAATGGCGGCCATCTTGATTTTCAAACGTACCGAGTCAACCTGGAGAAGAGTGTCAAAGCTACTTAGGGGGCCGGGGACGGTATGGGAGGAAGCGAGAAAAATAGAGGGACTGTAATAACATCACTGTGACTCGCGTTCAGGGGGTGTGACAGGAATTTAACGCCTATCCCAATTTATTAAGTAACAAACTCCGCCTTTGATAGAAAACATGGCAAATGAAAATACCCAGACGAACATTTCATACATCAATGTCGCGTGAACTCAAAACATCGTTTTCCAATGGAGGCGGTGAACACGCTCTTTTCGACACCAAAAAAAAGGTTAAACCACCAGCTAAAAAGCCAGATATTTCTAGTGCGTGTCGTATTTGTTGCGTTGATTTTAAGACTTCTGGCAGATACCGTGTTTCCACGGAGAATTTGTTTAAAATTCCGCAAAAATCGGGAGTTAGCAGCGCTCCCCTTGCCGAGCTCGTTGGAAAGCGTGTCGGAGTAGTTATCCTACAAGATACGGAGAAGTCTTCCCGTGTTTGCGCAAAATGTGCCCTGAAAATTCGGAATGTCAGTACCTTATGCGAATTTATAAAGGCAGCATTGGTTTCTGAAAACATAACTAGCGTGGAAAGTGAAGGAGATCCTCGCTTCAAAAGGTTGAATGTCATTACTCCTCCGAGAAATATCAAGATAAGCCGGCCTTACAGCTCGCCGATGCCGAAGCACTCAAGGAAAACAAATTCTTCCGCTGTTTCGCGAGCCGAAAGTGAGCCAGAAGTTTAGGGTAAGAGCGAAACGTTCTATGCTGTTTAACGGAAACGATGATCTGGGCGACACTCTAAACGAAACGCCGAACAGTGACGATTTCTTCGAATCATGCGGTGAGGCCAGTGCAGATTTTCCGCTAAGCGTATTGTTGGATGATGTCGGACATGCTTTTAACGTCCTTTAAGGCTTCGCTGGATTTCTCGAAACCCTTGGCTGTCATGCCAAAATTGCTCTTCCACGATGCTGCGAAGCGGGACGATAACTAAACAACACGGATCAGTGACACATTCCTCCATTTCTTTTGCAATGACAAAGCTTTGATATATTAAGCTCTTCCCGAAGCCAGTTGGTAGTACAGCAAATACATCTTTGCCATCCAGCAAATTTTTCAACGCTTCTTCTTGTTTCTCTTTCAAAATTAATCCTCCAAGGCGCTTAGTTAATCTGTCTGAAAACGATATGTCTGAAATTGATCTCTCGCGCTCGAGAGCCATTTTTAGAACTGTTGACTTGTCAACGGCTTGTCAGTGTAAGCCAAACGTGTTGTCAACACAGATTAACCTCTATTGTTTAATGACCAATCAGATAGCTACGTTGCTGGAGCAACGCGTTCCTTGAACGCGAGTCGCAGTGATGTTACCACAGTCTCTCTATTATTCTCGCCCCCCTCCCCCTAGAGATACAAAATCCCGAGGCCCACTGACTCGGTACGTTGGAAAATCAAGACGGCCGCCATAAACAAGCCGCGTACGATCTCGTCGATCTCACGGAAAAATAGAGGACTGTGAACAGTCTACTTTTAAAAAGGATTTATTGACCGAACTAAAGACCGAAATCGGCAAACAGATGTGGTTCGCCAAAGAACGATTCGAAAGCAAGATCCGTGACCTGGACAAGAAACTCAACAGCCTCGAAACGTCGCAATCGTTTGTTGCGAGCAAATTTGATGCCTTTATCGCGGGATTAGCGAAACACAAAAAAAGACATTAAAACGCTCAACGATAAAGTAAACCCGCTAGAAGACAGCATTTCACATTTTGAGAACGACCTGTCCGACAACATGGCGTCCCTCGATGTAACACAACAATACTTGAGGCGTGATTGCTTAGAAATCACTGGAATTCCAGTTATCCCTCAGGCCAATCCTAACAGGCTCGTTGTTGAACTGTCCTCTGCTTTGGATATTGATTTAAATGAACAAGAAATTTCGACTGCTCATCGCCTTCCAGCTACCAAGAAGGTGAAAGAGCGGATAATTGTAAGTTTGTTAGGCGTGACAAACGCAATGAAATTTACAAGCAAAGATCAAAGTTGCATGGGAGGGACACGTCATGTCTACCGTCAATGGCGGCTGGACTCGGCAAGAGTATTGCTGAAAGGCCAACGAAGATTGATATTAACGAATCCCTAACTGCTTACAGAAAAAGACTTTTTGGAAAGCTTAGCTCATTCAAGAACACAAACAAGTGGAGGTATCTGTGGATGACGAACGGTACTATCCATCTACGACAAATGCATTCGTCACAGACATTCCACTTCGATACTATGGAAGACTTTGAGGAGTTTGTAAACCCGCAAAGGGACAAGTAACTGGACAGAGAAGTAATTGTGATTGTAACCAATGGTAATTTAAATTTTGAACCTCTAGCTCGAATACGAGAATATGTCTTGTCGTAATAATGGTTTATCGCAACTACCATTCTTCAATTTACCAGACCAAGAATTTTGTAATTTAATTGGTTCCTGCACCCCCAGCCTGTCTGAAAGACTCGCTGATAATATTGATCTTTTCAATGCGCTACCTAATCACGACAAACATGATGAAAGGGACTCTGACTTTATGCTTATTCCTCCATGCTCAGAATACTTCGAAAGTTCTAACTTAAATAAGTTACTCAATTCATCTTACAGCTCTACGAATTGCTTTAGTATATTCCACTGCAATATTAGAAGTCTACCAAAAAAATCTGCCTATCTTAGAAGATTGGTTATACTCTTTAGAAAAAAAAACCCTGAAATATTAGCCATCTCAGAAACAAAGCTGAACAGCAGATCTATAATTAACATCGATATACCCCAGGACCATTTTTTTCACACTGACTCTGAAACAGCTGCTGGGGGTGCCGCTCTTTACATATCTAACAATCTGAAAGCCATACCCAGGGCAGATATAAAATTTACTATGCCTCTAGTTGAGTCCTGTTGGGCGGAAATTACTGCTAGCAATAACAAACCAAATATTATTATAATATGCTTATATAGACATCCTTCAGCTAATATGCCAGAATTCACACAAGAACTAAAAAGCAATAGTAATAGAAGTAATAGAAGTAATAGAAAAGAACATGTCTATATAATAGGAGATGTAAATATAAATTTCCTGAAGTACAATGAGCATGTTAACACTGAAGATTATCTTAATATGATGTATTCTAACAATTTTCTCCCACTCATCACTAAACCCACTAGACTCACAGATCACCCTTCCACCTTAATTGATCATATTTATACTAATGCTCCCATTCAAAACACTACTTCTGGTATCGCTCTAGCTGACATATCTGACCATTTGCCTGTTTTCTGCGTCTGTAATGTACCCACTTCTAAAAACAAGCAGATAACATATTATAGAGATTATAGTAGCTTTTGCAACGAACAATTTTTAGCTGACATCAGTCAAATCAACTGGCCAGATTTATACTCCACCTCCACTGATCTTCATGAGATAACTAGTGCATGTATAAAAGAAGTGAAAGATATTGTCAATAAGCATACCCCTTTAAAAGAAGCAACCACTTCTAAAATGAAACAACTTAACAAACCTTGGTTAACACCTGTGCTTTTAAAATCAATTAAAAGGAAACAAAAGATGTATAAATCACATTTTTTTTTCAGCAAAAAATCAGTGAAGATAAAAGAGTATAAACAAGACTCCAATCTACTTAACAAAATGAAGGCCAAAGCCAAAGATAAATATTAATAACCAATATTTTCACCTGTACAAAGACAACCTGAAAGAAACATGGAAGCTTATTGGTACACTCATTAAAAGGAAAGCCAAAGTTCAATCAAACTACTCTTCTAGGAACATAAGAAATAGTAAGGTCTACACTAATGAACTCGATATTGTGATTGATAAATGAAATAAATCATACATGAACTGCGGAAATGAAATCAAATGAAGAATGATCCTCGCAGTTGTGAACGCAATTTATGCAATTGCGAAAAGAAAACTGACAAAAATTCAGGACTTCAACGGGATTTGAACCCGTGACCTCGTGATACCGGTGCGATGCTCTAACCAACTGAGCTGTGAAGCCACTGACGTTGGGAGCAGGTAAATTATGGGTTCATATCTTCTCGCGAAAGAAATGAATGTGAATTATATGTGAAATAAATCATACATGAACTGCAGAAATGAAATCAAATGAAGAATGATCCTCGCAGTTGTGAACGCAGTTTATGCAATTGCGAAAAGAAGCCTGAAAGGCTTCATGGGATATTCCTAACAAATTAATAAAATTTACTAGCCATGAATTATCTAAACCTTTCTCATACATTTACAGTCAGTCAATCATATAAGGTATTGTGCCTCATGTACTTAAAGTTTCAAGAGTAACTTTCATATTCAAATCTGGGGATGCAACAGATCCTGCAAATAGACCCATAGCAGTTTTATCACAATTTAGTAAAATCCTAGAAAAAATTGTCAATGATCAGCTCATCTCATTTATAGATAAATACAATATCTTATTCAAATACCAGTTTGGGTTTAGAAAAGACCATTCTACTGAGAAATAGAAATAACTTACATTCTTAAGACCTCAATTGACAACAATCTCATTACATGCGGGGTCTTTATAGATTTCTCCAAAGCCTTCGATACTGTCAATCATGAGATACTGCTAAGGAAATTACATAAATATGAAGTACGTGGAAAAACTCTAGATAGGTTCACAAGTTACCTTACTAACAGAACTCAATATGTGAAACTAGGTAATGTTGAATCTAATTTTCTCCAGATTGTTCGTGGAGTTCCTCAGGGATCAACCCTTGGACCACTATTATTTCTTCTTTACATAAATGATCTTGCTAACTCTTCAGATATGCTTTCCTTTCGACTTTTTGCTGATGGTGCTAATATCTTCTATGCCACTAAAACATCAAAAGATCTTGAGGCAGTTATCAACTCACAACTTCAGAAAGTAATTAACTATTGCAATCTCAATAAATTGCCTATTAACATGAGGAAAACAAACTTTATGATAGCAAAATTTCCACAGAAGCCAACTATACACAATATTAATATGTTAAACATTGAACGCAAAACTAGTATCAAATATTTAGGCATTTATTTAGATGATCATTTGAACTGGAAAAATCAAATAGCACATGTACAAGGCAAACTGACTAAAAACCTTGGAATCCTCTACCAACTACGGAATTACCTGGATTTAAAGATATTAAGACAACTGTATTATGCACTTATTTACCCTTATCTTAATTACGGTACAATGTGTTGGGCAACTTTTATCAGACTAATTTAAATAAGATCAGTACGAAGCAAAATAAATGCATTCGTAGTTTTTTTTTTTTTTTTGCAAACAAACAAGATCCCTCTTTTCCATATTGCCAAATCCTTGAAATTTTAAAATTTAAAAATGTTGTTAGATTCAAAATCTGCTCACTGGCTTTTAATTTATACAAAAATCCATCAACTGTCCCAGCAATCTTCCATAATTTTTTAACACCTACAACAACTGTCCACTCCTATAACACCAGAAATTCCGCCAAGCTTAATTTCCACCGACCACAAGTTAGAAGTAACATAGGCAAATTTACTTTTAATTACTCTGCTTCTGTCATGTGGGAAACTGTCCCCTTACCACTGAAAAAAGCAAAAACATTTAACAAGTTTAAGAAACTTTATAAGGCCCACCTGATCTCTTGTCAATCAAATAATATATGTTCTTTTTAATGATCAAATTTATTGTACGTAACTATCTAATGATAATAATAATAATAATAATAATAATATTAATAGAGTTAAAAATAATAATAATACTTGTCTGCTTATATTTTTGTCTTCGTTGTTGCTGCTGTTGTTGCTGCTGATGATGTGTTGTTCTTTTCTTTTTGTTTTTGTTTGTTGTTGTTGTTTGTTTGTTTGTATGTTTTTTTTTTTGTTTTTCTTTTGCTAAGCTTGTCTTGTTTAGATTTCTCGCTTGAATTGGTTCAGTATATCTCTAACATACCTTAATTTATATACATGAAATTTTCTCCTTTGCATTAGTCCTAGGCTCTACAAATATTTCCTATATTTCCTACTAGATTCCAGTAAAGCTCAGTGTCATTTCTTCGTTTACTTAAAAGTAGGTGGTAAGCCTTCGCTACTTTGACCACCACACACATTTTATAACCCGTATTGTAATTATTTTATCTTGTAATCATCTGTAGTAACTATACTTTTCTTTCTATGTTAATTTTATGTAAATAGTGTGACATAAATGAACCATGAACCATGATCGACAGGATGAGTACAACTGTTTTCCTTTGTGACTGAAAGCATTCGCATGATTGTGGGAAGTAAAGTCTTGACAAGTCTCTTTGTGTTAGTAATTAAAAAGGAGGCATTAAAGTCAAGAATATAGTTTAACAGATTTTTTTCAGCCTACAATCGAGAAAACAATTTTGTCAAACGCAAAAATGTGACACAAGAGATTTTCGTGTATACAGTCTACTATTGATGTGTTGTAACTCGAACAAATAAATAAATGACCACCGGCAAGTTCTTCAAACCCTATCGTAAAGCAAAGTTCCTTTATTCGGTTTCCGTAACTTAAACTGAACAACTACAAAATACGAATCTTCTATTGTTATAAGCCGTAAATATATTCGTAAAAAAGGACATAATGGGCCATTAAGAACGTACAGAATTAGAAACCAAAGAGAGCAAATTGCCATTCAGTGAAACTACAATTTCGACTCCCCATTCATCCCATTTTTCTATGAGATGCATTACTGGTTTTGATAATACACATAAATCTATCCTTGATGTTTGGCTGGCAGTAAATTATATTGAAAATCCCCGTTTACTTTGCAAATAGCTAAATCACAAAATTACATTGAAAAACAAATACAAAAAAACACTAACTAACAGTTGGCCTATGTGTGTTGTTCACCCAAACGTGACATTTCTTTACAGAATGATCACTTTCTAGGAAGGAACGAGTCTTGACGATCTTTGAAAAGCATATTCTGCAACTCTGCTATCTCTAATGGATAAAGGAGGGGAAATCGCATTAAAAAAGAAAAATAATAACTGAAATCTGCGAAAGACATTGATGCACGTCTGTCAACAGGAAATAATTCAATTTAACTTTGGCATCTACGATACTGTCTTAATTCTACTTATCACTTATAAATTAGTACATGCAGGCTCTCAATGTAAAATTAATGGCTATTTTACCTCAACGTTACCTTGTTTGTCATTTTCATGATGGCGGATCTGACACAAAATTAAACTGACTGTCATTGTCGGAAACCCCATGTTTACTCTCTCACTAACTAGGGTTAGATACATTATGCCGGCATAATTTTGGACAGCATCATGCCGGCAAGTTTTTCAGCATAAATAGTAAAATTTTAATAACAAATTGATATTTCCATAATTTCAGTTTTAATAAGAGGCGTTTCAAGGAAGGACATTTTAGGGGTTTCACTCGTGTTTGTTTTGTGAACTTTTTTGAAGCTAGTTTGCTTCACAAGAGTAAGTCGCGCGCTATAAGGTCAGTTTTCGCGCGTACGGAGTAGGCGAATGAAAAGTAATTTTATTGTTTCAAAATTTAATGATAACCAATCAGAGCAGGAGGCTTGCGTAGAGTTGCCCAAAGCTCTTTCTATCGTCACGCTCTGGGGTCGAGAATGAGACAGAAATTTCAGGTTTGGTGTAAAGGGAGAGTTTGACGGCTCGGCGCATGCGCAAAATTAACGCTTAGCCCATTCTATTCTGTTGTTTATAAAACAATCGGGACCTAGACAAAAACCCGAGACAGTCAGCGGATTGAACGGCAGGCGCGTACATTCTAATATGAAATATGGTAGCTATGGCCGACGGACAAAGGAAAAAGCATTCTAAAGGCTATTATAGAAGTTTAAATGCCCTTAGCTATAGCAGGTCTCTGACACTACCATATTGTAGTGAGGTGTCCACGACGTCATCAATTTTCCAAGGTTGCAAGAATTTAGTTGGTGTTTTATCAGACATGGCATATATTGATATTTCCAATTAAATCCTATTTCCCCGCACCTTCTTCCTCTTTTTTCGAAGTTCAGCTGGTTCCATATTCAGCGGTTTTTTTTTTTTCGTTTTATTTGCGAGCTTAACATCGTACTCCGCTTTTGGATAGGATGCTGTGGAAACTTGTTGGGGCAAAGATGTTCCTTCTCAATTCCCAATTCTTTATATATTTACACTATAAAGGGCATTTAAGGTGGCTCCTACCGGTTTCCAGAATTTTCAAGCACTATTATTTTGATCGATCATTACTACCAATCTTTATACGTTTTTTCCATTAAATTGGTATCAAAAAAATGCTCAACATTGGTAAACACGTTATGAAACTTTTTTTTGACAGAATATGTTACCAAAGTAACGCCCTATCCTGTTAAAAACACTCCTAATTTTAGCTTTAGAGACAATATATAAAAAACGAGCTCGGTGACCCCCATTCTTTTTAGGGGAGGGGGATGATTAGCATAGTAAAATAAAACTTTTTGCGAAGTTCAAACAAATTGTAAGAGCGTATTCAGAGCCACAATAAATTTTCGAAACTTTAAGTGGCTCTGAATCTGCCCCTACAATTTTGTTAAACTTTGAGAAAAGTTGGCACTTGACACGCTTCTTACTTTTCAACAATAAAAAATGGGGGTCACCGAGTTGGTTTTTAATTTATTTTTGCTTAACGCTAAGATAAGGAGTAGTTTTAACAGACTATGGTGTTGCTGTAGTAACCTGTTACGTCAAAAAAGTTTCACAAATTGTTCACCAATGGTTGGGCATTATTTTGATACCACTTTATAGGTAATAACATACATAAATTGGTAGTAATGATCCATCAAAATAGTAGTATTTGAAAATGCTGAAACCTGGTGGAACCCACATCAAATACAGTGAAATGACAATAATTAACAAATGAAAAAGCCTTGACCGCGCTTTGTTCTGTTATAAGGCACGCAAGGAAGTGACGAGAGCACAAAAGAGGTAGGAAGAAGCACGAGCCGCAGGCGAGTGCTTCTAACTATTTCATGAGAATTTCTTAATTTCCTCGCGCATTCGGCTAAAATTTTTGGAAAACTTTATTTTCCAGATCCTATGAGTGGCGTCAGCCGTGCATGTGTACTCCCATAAGGCACACTAAAACAGACCAATCACAATCCTTGTTAGAATGGCTCAATACATTTCATTGGTTAAATACGACCAAAGCTGTCAAAATGTCAAACCATCAAAGTTCAGAAACCATCAAAGTGCAAGTTGTTTTTTAGTCTAAAATCGCCATCAAAAAGCAAATTGTTCAGTGAAATTCGGCGGAATTTTGGCTCATGCATTCGCTAAAAAAAGGCTTAATGATCAAGAGCTAGTTTTAAAAGATACTCAGTGAGGTGAATTTTCGAGTGAAAAAAGAAAGTGCAAAAGATTTTACTCGTGAAAAGCTTAAAACTTGGATCGGCTTGCATGGCGACCGGCGTAGCGGGATTGTGTGGTTGAAAAACAAAGTGATGATTCCACGGCATCTTGCAGCTCACCAAAAAGGGTCACAGAACAGTTTACAATTAGCTATGGGAGGAACGAGTAGTTCAAACTTGGAGGACGAAGTTCTTTCTTTGGACAATCTGTTTGCTATGTTTATCGATGCGTGTTTTTAAGCAGATGTGTTTTTTCAAGTGATGGAAACCTCTACAACGACAGGTGAATTAAACAAATTTCAGCTTTAAACATTTGGTTTAATTGTTGTTACTTTTGGTCAGGACTGAAACTCGTATTTATCTCTCGACTGGATGTAAATAGTAATTATCTAAACTCGTTTTGGACGCAAATTAAGAAGTAAGCTTAAGCTTAGTTGAAATGTTGTTTTTGTTTGCTTTGCGAGCGAACGAGTGATCTTACTCCGCTGGGCTGACTGTTTTTCGACGTGCCGCAGCAATGTTAAGAAAGTTTGCCCGCATGTTATTAACCCGTAATAGGAAACCTCTTAAACCACTTGTGTTTTCAGAAGTTGGTGAAATAGCCCTCGTCGCTGCGCGACTCGGGTCGACAATTTCAGCAACTTCTGAAAACACGCTTGACATTAATCCTTAATTTTTGATGCTGTTATTTAGTTATTTGTAGTGTTACTCGTGTGTACAAGACGTCTGAGTCAAAATAAAAAACGAGGGTTAAATTCAGATTTTCATTTGGGTCCATGGCGTGACACCGTAGCTGCCCGTGCATCTGTACTCTCATAAAGCACGCTGTTTTAACCAATCGGAGCGCGCGTTATATCGAAACTTTATTATAATAAAGCATTAAGAAGTGTTAAGCCGTTAAGGAATAAATTTATATGTGAGCGGTGGCCAAAGTAGCGAAAGCTTTCTGGCTGGACATCGCCATGGTCAAGTAAATGGCAACACACGAAGTTAAATATTCCCTCTGCTTACTTACTCTTACTTACTTACTTACTAAGGTGTGAAGGTAAGAGCTGTTTCAGACTTAAGTAAGGAGATATTGTGTCCATTTCTAGTAATATTTAGATGAAATAAAAAAAAAAGTAAAAAATAAAAAATAAAAAATAAAAAAAAAACAGTGGACAGAATAATATTACCTTCATTTCCTTAAATGTAGTTCAAACATCGCTTTATCATGGGGAAAGGTGCAATTCGAGTGACCACAACAAAAAGTAGGAAAGTGTTAAATTCCTCCCTCATTTTATCTTTCACCGCCATATTTAACCCATTGGCGCCCAGCCGTTTTTACCTTTTCGGAGTGATTTTCCACCTATAAACGATCCATATCATTGCGTGACTCCCATGGAAAAGTGGTGCTGTCCTAAGGCACTGGAGGGTCAAGGTTTCTGAAAACGTCATTCTGACGTAGTTACTTTTCATTTGGGGAGCTACAAGGACGTCCCAAGTTCAGTTTGCTTGCGATGTTTGCTAAGTTTACAACCATGTTTCATCTTTAGTGGCTGTCTGATGAGCATCATTAACAAAAATACTCTTTTTGGCGCATTTTACTTTTTCAAACTGTGGACCCCTCAAACTGGAAGAAGTCACAGAAATTAGTATTTCTGCAAAAGCTTGTGAAATTCTAAGCAGACGACGGAGAGTTGGAGTGTGTGGGGTACCTGCAACAGGCCTTAAGAGCTTGGGGCTCTAGCAAAGGGAAGTGTGGAAGCAAGAACACTGCATATTTTTACCCTAACGCTAAACATATCCCTAACACTAACCCCAACACTAACCCCAACCCTAGCCCTAGCCCTAGCCCTAACCTAGCCCCAATCCTAACCCTAAATTCTAACCCTAACCCTAACCTAACCTAAACCACCGATCTAGCCTTACTCCAAGACTCACATCTTTAACCCTAAAGCCAAAACAATACCTCTTGCCCTAAAATCCTCATTATAAGCCTATGCTTAGTCATTGCGTTCAGTATTTGGTGTAAAAAGTACTGGTCACATAACCTAATTTTTTCCCTTAAGCGTGACGGTAGCTAAGAGTCCACTTTCTCAAAGAATCGAGCAAGGTGATGTACTTTGTTGTCGAATTTGGCTTGTTACTCGACGAAATGGAAACTTGGCCGGTCGGACACTTAGTATCTTTGGGACTCGCCTATTGATAAATTTCTCGACCTACCGCCGCATATTTTGGAAGTGTGAGCACTGAAGATGACTGCAATCACGCACTTTTGGCGGTAGGTCGGAGTGGCTGTAGACTTAGTTTATATGTGAAAGAATTGGGCGAAGGAACGGGCGCTGTCAAAACTTCCCGTTATTTCCAGCCATGCAATGCGGTCGAGATGTTGAAAATGGCGGAAAGGCCCGAATGCACTGGAACAAAAGGCTATATCTACGCTCGGGAGAAAAATGTGAACAAAAAGTCATTTCTAAGCTAGAATAAGGACTGAATTTTGTTATGATGGTTGAAGTTTGGTTTTACGACGATGATTTCTTTAAAAAACATAAAGGTAAAAAGGGTCATTTTCGTTGTTTCTCTTTGACGTTAAAAATGGTCAGTTTCGTTCTTGTCCAAACTCAAAAGGCCATATTTGGTAAGAATCGCTACGTTTTTTACGTTTATCGGATATCCAAATCCAAAGGACATCCCATTTCGTGCTCACAACTGACAGTTAAGGCAATATCCGTGGGATTGAGAAAGTTGCAAGGTTTTGATGCATGGGAATCTTGTGCGGACGGTTTTGGCCGGCACGGGCGAGAATGGGTTAATTCGTGTTTGCGCGTTTTGCGCTTGCTTGCGGCCGTCTTGGCAGCCATGTTGTCCGAAATTTCTGGCTATGAGCGTGTAGATGACTCTTGCGGTGCGGTAAATTTCGCCTTGAAAATTTCGCGATCAGTCGCGAAAACGTGACGATAAAGGTGAGATTGCTCATTAGAATTCAGACATTATCTATGTCAAGGGATTTACACTTTTTAAAATGTTGAATTTAGTATTGAAGATCGAATTTATTTTTCGGATGGAAGGTTTATTCCGGACCGGACGCACAAAAATAGAACAATGGAATTAAATTGGCTACATACCTCATAACTTGTACATGCACCAAACCGTGAAACTATCCCTTTAAACAAAAACAAAATCTATGCCCCGAGAACTTTCATCAAGCTAACTCACTCCCAAGCAAAGTCACTTTTATCATGAACCGTTATGACAAATATGGTGCAAATGAAAACTTTGAAAACTATTTCTGACGTGATGTAAGTTGCCGTTATAACACTTCGTCTTATACAAAAAACAACATGAAATATGTAATTTTACTGTGATGTGGGGATAGTAGCGGCAAGGACAGGGGAGACGGAAAGGGGAAGGCAGGATGTCGGGATGGAGGGAGGCGAGAGGGTAATAATTTATCAGAGGCGTTAGCAACGTGAAAAGGATGGAATGCGGGAGAATAACGTATGGGATGCCGAAGACTGAACAGGGTACGGCATGCGGGTGTTTTTCGTCCCCATTTTCCCCACCCCTGTAAGGTCACACGCGTACTCCGAGTTCTGCGTTCAGTTCCGACAGTGGTCGAACCTATGACCATCGAATTACTAGTCCGGACGTTTCAGAAACTGCAAATGGAAATATCACTCCCCTTAAACTAGTAACAAGAAAATAACCTTCATTAAATATTCCACATTCCCACCTTTCGTTGTACTGGTTTACTAAACGCGCATATCAATTTCGCCTTGACAATTTGTGGGTGGTAGATTAAATTTTACCTTATTTTAGTTTAAATTTTCGTTTTAAGTCAACTGTGCCAGGGTTACTCTTGATACCAGATGATGCAGCTTTTGAAATGGGCAGGCTAATTTAAAGTTGTCTACTTGCGCATTTGTCACAACACAACGGAAAGATAGCAAATCACATTGAATATTATAGCTTGTCTCATCCAAACTGTTTCGAATTATATTTGTAACAGCGATAGCTTTCATACTACATAACGAAAATCGATATCAAGTGCTTACATTTGCGCGCAAGTCTTTCTCAAATATAAAATCCCGTTTCATTTCATTTCTTGTTGTTTTTGGTGGTGGTGGATTCTTTCTTTGCATTAATATTATTAATGGTGGATAAAATAAAACGCGCTTGCAGCCTCTTTAATGCTATCCTACATTAATTAGAGCACTGGAAGCCGACTTTAAGAAGCTGCAGCATGTACTTACTGGCAATGATGCAATATTGAATTTTTCTGAAATTATTTACTATATCCCGGCATTTATCTACAACAAACACACAATATTTGACCGCGTTTGGAGTAAGGTCCAAAATCGTTGAAAGTGATTTATGCCCCTGTTTGCGAGGTCAATGCAACCTCATTTGATTTGAGCAATAACAAGAAGTCCGTACTGATGGGCTTTCTCAGTCGAGTTGCCAATTGTGCCGCAAATTGTCACATGCATTTTTCGTTTCAACTCGAGACCACTAAGCTGCTTTCAATTCTTCAATAATTAACTAAACGGTGTTATGCATAGTTACGCAAAGATACGTGCCTGGATAGCGTTAAAGTATCTATATTAATCTTGATATATATCTCAAAGCTTATATTTTGATTGATGTTTGGCACACGCACGATCAGTCTAGCCCACTTTCCTGCTTCTCCAGTCTTGTCCGTTTTATCTTTGAAATACATAATTCTGACTCTTGCAAATTGAAGTGTGGAAATGTTACTAAAATCAGTGGCAATAACAGTGTTATATTGATAACATTTTCATCTGTTAGCTTGTGTACCTCTTCTAAACACAGTCTACAATTTCAATTGTTCCATTCAAAAAGGCACATTAAAGTTAGTTTCGCGCTCTTACTGTTTCTTTTTTCAATTACGTAGTTCCACTTCAGCTTTAATTGCCACTTCAATGATTGAGTTCAGTCCATCCCTGAACATGAAAGATGCGCATAAATTAGAGATTGTGAATGATATATGAAATGAATCATATATGAACTGCGGAAATGAAATCAAATGCAGAATGATCCTCGCAGTTGTGAACGCAATTTATGCAATTGCGAAAAGAAGCCTGAAAAAAATTCAGGACTTCAACGGGGTTCGAACCCGTGACCTCGCGATTACCGGTGCGATGCTCTAACCAACTGAGCTATGAAGCCACTGACGTTGGGAGCAGGTCAATTGTGGGTTCATATGTTCCCGTGAAAGAAATGAGTGTGAATGATATATGAAATGAATCATATATGAACTGCGGAAATGAAATCAAATGCAGAATGATCCTCGCAGTTGTGAACGCAATTTATGCAATTGCGAAAAGAAGCCTGAAAAAAATCGTTGAAAGTGATTTATGCCCCTGTTTGCGAGGTCAATGCAACCTCATTTGATTTGAGCAATAACAAGAAGTCCGTACTGATGGGCTTTCTCAGTCGAGTTGCCAATTGTGCCGCAAATTGTCACATGCATTTTTCGTTTCAACTCGAGACCACTAAGCTGCTTTCAATTCTTCAATAATTAACTAAACGGTGTTATGCATAGTTACGCAAAGATACGTGCCTGGATAGCGTTAAAGTATCTATATTAATCTTGATATATATCTCAAAGCTTATATTTTGATTGATGTTTGGCACACGCACGATCAGTCTAGCCCACTTTCCTGCTTCTCCAGTCTTGTCCGTTTTATCTTTGAAATACATAATTCTGACTCTTGCAAATTGAAGTGTGGAAATGTTACTAAAATCAGTGGCAATAACAGTGTTATATTGATAACATTTTCATCTGTTAGCTTGTGTACCTCTTCTAAACACAGTCTACAATTTCAATTGTTCCATTCAAAAAGGCACATTAAAGTTAGTTTCGCGCTCTTACTGTTTCTTTTTTCAATTACGTAGTTCCACTTCAGCTTTAATTGCCACTTCAATGATTGAGTTCAGTCCATCCCTGAACATGAAAGATGCGCATAAATTAGAGATTGTGAATGATATATGAAATGAATCATATATGAACTGCGGAAATGAAATCAAATGCAGAATGATCCTCGCAGTTGTGAACGCAATTTATGCAATTGCGAAAAGAAGCCTGAAAAAAATTCAGGACTTCAACGGGGTTCGAACCCGTGACCTCGCGATTACCGGTGCGATGCTCTAACCAACTGAGCTATGAAGCCACTGACGTTGGGAGCAGGTCAATTGTGGGTTCATATGTTCCCGTGAAAGAAATGAGTGTGAATGATATATGAAATGAATCATATATGAACTGCGGAAATGAAATCAAATGCAGAATGATCCTCGCAGTTGTGAACGCAATTTATGCAATTGCGAAAAGAAGCCTGAAAAAAATTCAGGACTTCAACGGGGTTCGAACCCGTGACCTCGCGATTACCGGTGCGATGCTCTAACCAACTGA
>JAEMWC010000302.1:492500-505000 GCA_016490735.1 Pachyseris speciosa | reverse complement strand
AAGTCCTGAATTTTTCAGGCTTCTTTTCGCAATTGCATAAATTGCGTTCACAACTGCGAGGATCATTCTGCATTTGATTTCATTTCCGCAGTTCATATATGATTCATTTCATATATCATTCACACTCATTTCTTTCACGGGAACATATGAACCCACAATTGACCTGCTCCCAACGTCAGTGGCTTCATAGCTCAGTTGGTTAGAGCATCGCACCGGTAATCGCGAGGTCACGGGTTCGAACCCCGTTGAAGTCCTGAATTTTTTTCAGGCTTCTTTTCGCAATTGCATAAATTGCGTTCACAACTGCGAGGATCATTCTGCATTTGATTTCATTTCCGCAGTTCATATATGATTCATTTCATATATCATTCACACTCATTTCTTTCACGGGAACATATGAACCCGCAATTGACCTGCTCCCAACGTCAGTGGCTTCATAGCTCAGTTGGTTAGAGCATCGCACCGGTAATCGCGAGGTCACGGGTTCGAACCCGGTTGAAGTCCTGAATTTTTTCAGGCTTCTTTTCGCAATTGCATAAATTGCGTTCACAACTGCGAGGATCATTCTGCATTTGGTTTCATTTCCGCAGTTCATATATGATTCATTTCATATATCATTCACACTCATTTCTTTCACGGGAACATATGAACCCACAATTGACCTGCTCCCAACGTCAGTGGCTTCATAGCTCAGTTGGTTAGAGCATCGCACCGGTAATCGCGAGGTCACGGGTTCGAACCCCGTTGAAGTCCTGAATTTTTTTCAGGCTTCTTTTCGCAATTGCATAAATTGCGTTCACAACTGCGAGGATCATTCTGCATTTGAAATTAGAGATTGTTACAACTGGAAGCGTTTTCTGAAAATTATAGAAAAATAAAAGCTTTGGCTTATAAATCTTCAAGCACTCCAGTCAATGATACCCCAAAACGAAAATAACTGCATATGTAAGTAAATTGACGATTTCCTTTTTTAAACACAAACCATGTTCATTGTCACGAACTAGACGATTCCTTTTTAAGCTTTAGATTTACACTCCAGTGCCATATCGGAGAATGCTTTATGATACTGTTTTGTTATTACGCAGATCGAAATTTAACGGTCCTCTTTTTGAAGTCCAATTTGTTTCAGTTTATCATTCACGTTTTTTGCGACCTCAACATAAACTGAACACTTTGGGTCGTTCAACAGTCCGCATATGCTTTGGCAGAGTCAACAAATCACCGTCATATTGTGTCAGCTATGCTCTCAAATACATGCGATATATTCTCTGATCTTATATCCATGTTACAATCCGATGAAAATTCCTGAAAAATACATGTTTATTGAGGGAAATAAGCCAAGAAAGATCTATTGAAACAACTATTCAAGCCCTTTGATATCTCTAGCACAAGAAACGCTATATTCTTTGAGCATCAGTTTCCGTAGTGCAAGTCATTAAAGGCGTTATGTTTGTAAACTGGCGCGATGATAAATACTTCACCTCTTCCAATATCATCCTGTCTCCTTTCATTTAAGAGAAAGCCAAAGTAGTTGTCTATATGTGGCAGCTAAAACTGGCGTTTATTTTTACTTTAATGAATATATATATATATATATATATATATATATATATATATATATATATATATATATATATATATATATATATATTATACTTTGAGCTTCGTAAAACAAAAGATAAAGGTGCTAAGCTATATTTCACTTCAGTAAGGAAAACATGGAATTAGGGTTTGTCAAGTTATGATCGCTCGCGCTTTATTTATTCCGGTTCTTCATATCAATACATCTAGTTGTTTTAACTGTGTGTGGTTGGAAACACAAGCCCTGCTTCAATATCTAATTCAGCAGTGAAGGTTTTTGGGAACTTCACCACGTCAACAGTTAGAAAATCAGTCCAAGAGCTAATCCTTGCGTGCGCCTTGTACAAAGAGAGTACTCTTGGTTTTCATATTGGTCTTGCAGATATTCCTTATACATAGGACGTGATACACAGCGCGTTTCGCTCAAACCACGCCCACCTCATCTAGCTCCTTATATTCAAAGGCGTAAATGATTAGAAACAGTCAAGCTTGAGCCATTGAATTATCTCGAACTGGTTCTCCACAAAGCAGTTTCTGAAAAGCCTAAGCGATTTTAAGGTGAGACAATTAATTTATCCAAAGCACTAACACCAACAAAGAGTTATTTTCAGCGGCAAGCTCAGGATGCACAACCTGCTTTTTGGCGACATATATGATATATTTATATAAATGTTCTTAATATTTTCTCGTCTTCGTTGGTTCAACATATTGATCGGCATATTCACAAAAAAATATTCACAAACGCACGCTGATTGGTCAGATAAGCAACTTCAAAGTTGGAGCAGATTTCGTTTCGATAGACTTACCATTGTTTCTTCGTCTAAAGATAAATGTGCACAGCAGTTTTGATGAGCTGAATTTTAAGAGTAAATCTAATCACCTTATTTGCCCCGTTTATGCTGTCCTACTGGCCGGTATCCACTGTCAAAGCTTCAGCCAATGAAAAGAGGACATTTAACTGAAAGTGTCACTATCTTTGAACGACCAAAATAATCTTACATAACCAATGCGCACAGACTTTTTAAAGAAGCCGCGATATTTTCTCCAGTAGTGAAAAAATATTCCGCAAAGAGTTTATTCATAATCTTCTTATTGTATGCTTGCAGGTGTGAAAAGTGACAAGTGAAGATGAAGGCCATCATCTCCTTTACAGTACTTCTAGTCATCATCTGGTCCTTTGCCAATGCAAAATGCCGATTACTCTGCCCCAGTAAGTATCACCACGTGACCCGTAGGTGAAGGGAATACCACAAGATTCTATCGATATTTTGTTGCTTAGAATTAGGCCAAGACAACAATGATCGCGGAAAGGATGGTTAACAACAACAGAAAAACCAATAACAAACGGTTCGATATTTTGTTACGAATAACTGAAAAGCAGTATATTCACCCGTGTAAAAACGCACTGCGTTAGCCATCAACTGAAGACATCTTGTATATTGGTGGTAGTTGAGTAAGCCATGTCATACCAGCGATTTTTTTTTTATTATTATTTATTTATTTATTTAATTTTTTTTTGCCATCTGTAGCTTTTCACCCTTCTTATAACTTGCGCAGCCAGTTGAAATTAAATCTAATGGTTGTTTCCTTTTTTTTTTTTTCAATCTAGAACACCCCAGGAAGCTTTCCGGAAAGATGCTTATGGTGAGTAAAAAGTCACTTTACGCCTTTAAACGTTGCTTGGTATTTATCTTCCATTTACCTAAAAAAAAAAAAAATAGGAGATTGAATTACTTAATTGGTTGCGGGAAGGGAAAGGGTGACGGCAGGGAACTTTGGCTAGATCTTTTATCATCATCATCATCATCATCATCATCATCATCATTATCATCATCATTATTATTATTATTATTATTATTATTATTATTATTATTATGCAGTTACAACTTTCATTATTATTATTTTTATTATTATTATTATCATTATTATTATTTGATCTGTCTTTTCAGTAGGAGTTGTTATGATACGCTTTTTTTTCTGCATTTTTTTCTTGCTTTCGGGTGTTATCAGAGGCATGGTTGGTAATACATGGTTTGGTCAGGAGCCCATCACTAGGAGCGTATAACTGCCCTGTATTCCTGTCACGGTGTTTTCACAGACCAATTTATTTTTAGATTGAATTTCCCGCTGATATCAGATTCCCGCAGGAGCCCCGATGACCAATCACGAGTTGCTGCACGTTCCACAAGAATCTGCACGTGCAGAGCCTTTGTGTCTCGCTCATTAAGGCTATTGTTTAGTGGCGCTCCCGTGGCCGCTGTCGTCTTCGTTGCCCATTTTCGCGGGAAAAGATAGTCTAAATATAGACCGGTCTGTAAAAATGCCGTGACATAGGCTTAGTATGGGAGTTGTACGCTCCAAGTTATGGGCTCCTGGTTTGGTAGAAATACTTTCAAATACTTAATTAATTGAGCTAATGTTTCTCAACACATGTTACATCATGTAGCCTCTGCAGACTGGAAGAAGTGGGTGCTCTAGCGATAGAATGTCAGTACTAGTTTCGATTTACCTTAAAGAACGCTTCAATACAAAAAAAAGAACAAGAACAAGAAGAAGACGAAGAAGAAGAATGTCTCAACAAACATCTTGCTTTTATTTCAGTTCGTGGTTGAGCATGGAAAGAACACGTCTAAATTGACGAACATGCCCCCGTCTCATGTCCTTGACATGTCATTCAACTTGGACCTGGATTATCAGCGCTTCCAAGCAGATATGAAGATTAACTTTGCTTTTGACGTCACTATCATCATTGACTACAGAAATGAAGGCACAGAATAACAGTGTGTTCTTACTGCTAACGCTTTCCCTTGCGCCATGAAATTTTGTTCTGAATTGCACATGATGAACCCGCTGCACATTTTTTGAACACAATAGTCCTGGCAGCTTTCAAAATTGGGTTAAGTTTAAGACGAAATGTCAGTTTTCAACAATTATCAGGGTTGGTTCATTTTCCACGACAAAATCGCGTGAGAGTCGCCAAGAGCGGATGCCAAGCAATAGTCTCTTTGTAATTGGGGCTCTGTTCCTCAGCGACCTGTCTGTTACCGTGTACCTTCAGAATGTTTCTAACTGAGAGTTGTTGCGGTTCCCAATTAAAGCCCAGATATTATAAACTCCATATCAAATGAAAGCTCACAGAACTGGATTTAATTCAAATATTTCATTAATCCTTTGTAAATGTTTCACGTGGAGTCTAAACTAGGATGTCTAAATCATTGCTTCAAAGCTATAACTAAATGCGATCTTTTATTGTTATTATTCTTATTTCGGGAAATATTAATTTGACAGTTTTCTCTAAAAGGCTGAGACCCAGAAGCTAAAAACAAAGGCCTGTTGGGTTTTTCTTTTATGCTAACTCGCTGAAAAAGGCAGGAAGCGATCGCGCACTGAGAAATGGCTCTCGGGGAAAAAATGAGTTTTGAATTATCTTATTCCCCAACACGCTTTGGTTGAAGACAAGTTAATCTAGCAACTGCCCAAATTTGATTGAAATTGAACTGACCATAGACTATCTCTTCTTTGATAGAAAAAGAAGTACACTATGTTCGGAGATAAGTGCATTGCAAAGCCAACAAATGAGGCACTGCCGGATCCTACCCGTTACAAGGAAATGGAGCTGATCGCTTTAGGAAAAATGGGAATGAAAGGAGCTCGAGTTGGCCTGTATGGGTTTCACAACGTTTCTCTAGCTTGTGAGTACAGCGAAGGGAATTTTAAGATAAATCAGTACTTAGCTATATTTCATCATTAACCGGATTACTGTGGCTTAATGTTTGCTTATAGTCTCACCGCTGATTAGTGTTTTATTGAAAGTGCACCCAGCTTCGCCATAGTAGTCAAAACGAGGTTAAATGAATCAATTATATATAATAGTTACATCATCTAGGGAAATGTTCACTTGTTGACCGCAGCCTAGTCATAGAGACTGGTCAATCAGTACCTCGAGAGAGTTAAAACAAAGATCTCAGTCTTGATGTTGGTTAGCCGCCAAAAATAAAAACGATATTATGTGAAATGCAAATGTGATGCTAACTATATATCTTTAGATGCCGGAGTATTCACAATTGAAGATGACGACGTTTGCATTCCAGAGGCCTTTACCGGGACGTTTCTCAAAACCGATGTGTCGATTATGTAAGTCTTGTATCACATAAAATTGCAGAAAAGAAAAGAAAAGAAACATATGGGGGTACAGAAACACTTTTATCATCACTATCACTATCAGTATCACTATCACTATCACTATCACTTTCACTTTCACTTTCACTTTCACTTTCACTTTCACTTTCACTTTCACTTTCACTTTCACTTTCACTTTCACTTTCACTTTCACTATCACTATCACTTTCACTTTCACTTTCCACTCTATCACTATCACTGTCACTGTCACTCTCACTGTTGTTGTCACTGTCATTGTCACTATCATTATCATTATCATTGTCACTGTCACTGTCACTATGACTATGATTGTTATGATTGTTTAAATTCCCAGGTGAAATACCTTAATTTACCCCTTTCATATTAATTAGTCCCTTTAGCATAAGTAGTTTTACCTTTTTTGGTTGGCGCCTTCACTCTTAATTATTCTTGTTAATATCTCACTTTGTTACATAATTTATTGCTTATTTTTATTTATTCCCCACTGTACAACTGACGATGGATGATGTCTCATCCGAAACATGTATTGTCTTCATTAAAAAATGAACCTCAAAAACATTGTGAGGCTCTTCAAAACGATTGTTACAATTGTTGTGACAATGAGTTTATCATGGTAATAATGCGTGTTTCCATTGTTCTAGGGTCACCTTTGTCGATTTTCTTGTTTTTGTTTTCTTAGAACAGTCTATGAATGGTAGCTACTCTTTCTCCATTCTAGTTACCTTGACATTAAAGCCACTGCAGACCGATTCAACTTGATGATACCACCTATGTGCAGGAATCCGAAACTACGTCGAAACGTGGAAGCAACTGAAGAAAGCATCCCCTGGGGGTTTGAGCTCCCTGCCTTCCCCTAAAAGAGCTTGCTACAAAGGAGATCTGAATAAAGAAAAGGGCGTGGATTAAAAATAGCATACATTAGAGCAAACGCTCCAATTGGCATTGATAAGACGTTTCATTTAAAGTGAACTTGAATCGAAAATTAACTACCATTTTTTTTACGTTTTTACATAGCTTATAATCCCTATATTCCATACCAAAAGGTATCTGTGACGTCATTCGTGTGTAATGTTCAAGCGTGAAACATATCTGACAAGGGGATAAAGCTTAAACCTGGAACATTTTGCGCAGCTGGCGGCCCCGATAGTGAATCTTGGTAGTGACGCACTTGACTGAGTACACACGAAAGGCGTCATGACTATTCCCCAGACCCCAGGTTCTTGTCTAGAATTTCAATGACAAAGTCCCAACTTTCGCCGCATTTTAAAAGACGTTCCTGCTACTTTTAGCAAATTATTTTGCCCTCAAAATGTTTGTTAAAACACCAATTTTCATATTAAAGAACAAATTTCTATTCTTTTGTACTTTAAGATATAATCGCATCAGTTTGATGTATAATACATGTTTGAAGTTACAGGGCCATTTTAGTTTTGTGCTAATTTTTTTTTCTTTAGTTTGCAGTTAGCTTCGGCAGCAACCGGGTCCAAGCAGTGTCATAATTATTGATTGTGATTGATTTAAAAAACTCCTATTTCCACTAATTAACTTGCCAAGTTGTTATCGCACAGTTTGTTATCGGACAGTTCTGATCAATAAGCAAATCACATTCAAAATAGCATTTTAAATCAACCAATCACACGTTAAGTTGTAGTTTAAATCAACCAATCACAACCTTGGTTGCAATCACCATGCATTTTGACTGCAGGGGCTTAGCCAGGATTTTTCCACAGGTACGCCAGAATCGTCTCCAGTCGACTCTCATTATGTCTCTACTCATTAAATATTAACGAGGGAAGCGCGAAGGAGATGCGCTCGGGGATTGCAGGCCCTTCTAGTCTCCCGCGACCGGTTACCAATAATGAGAGACAACTGGGGACGAGTCAGCAGGTACGCATAATTTTCCAGTCCATTTCATTTATTTTCATTCCACTTTCATTTATTTGCTTCTTTCTTCATTTTTTCTTTTCGACTTTCTCAGGTACGCACGTGGCGTACCTGCGTACAGGTATAAATACGCCCCAGGATTGTAGTCAATTTCAGAGCAACATTAAACAATTTACGCTTTCAAAATTTCCCTTCCTTTTATAACTTATCTCTTCTTCTTTTCTCGGAAATTGTAATTTTTATGGCAATATGACTTCGTGTCGTCCAGTTCGGTCTGTGATCATACTCGTGATAAACAAATCGGACTCCACTCAGTCCTATTACCATTATATATTTTAAAGGAGCACGGTCACGATATTTTATGTCATTAATAGAGATAACAAAAAATGCATTTCAATAATGCGAAACAGTGAAATGACAAATTTTCAGAGAAGATAGGCACCAAAGAGACAAGACAAATTTTTCAAAAAGGTAATTTGTAATCTGTTTCAATCTTCTCCATCCTTCACCATCCTCGCCATATTTGTATTTATTCTTGTCTCTGTTTCGCATTATTTAAATGCATTTTTTAATATCTCTAACAATGACCCAAAATATCGTGACCGTGCTCCTTCAACGCGTGTCTATTATCTTTGCCCTTCTCCCGCACTAAACATAAACGACTCTTTCCTTTGACAAAGGCGGATTTTGTGTGGGATCGTTATATTAGAACCATCCAGATTATCATTATGATAGTCACCATCACCGCCAACATGCAATATTGTTTATTTGCTTGTTTGTTTGTTTGTTTTTGCTTTTTCAGCTTAATTAAAGGTCTTTTGTAAATCTACACACGAAGAGAAAGATTTAAAAGTAGATCCAACATGATCTTACATCAAACAAAAATTAAATCTTATAAGGTTTTTGTTAACGACAAGTATTTCCTTCTCTCCATAGGGCGCAAAACACTTTTTTAAATGTGAAAAAAGTACTAATAAATTATAATCTCTTATCATTCAAACGAACACGACGGTGCTTATTCTGTCAAAATAGAAAGGAGCCCACAATGATAAAGGAAATAAAAAGAACCCTAAGGGAAAACTCCATTTAAAGAGACATTATATATTTACTTACAACATCTGGCACTAGTAATATAATAACTGAAAATAACTTTTTAAGTTCCAAATCCATATTTATAGCTACTACTGATTATCATGCGCAATGGCCTTTTTATACAGAACAGCTTTCTAAACGCAGCTGAATATGAGAACTTATTACTTCTCATGGTTGCCACTGACAATTACTTCAAATCATCATCAAAAACACGAATTTCTACGATTTTGTCGATCGTCACTGACCCGATTGCGTTATAAGATACATGCTATGCATGGATTCACAGTTTCCAAAAGTTGGTGTATATTGTCGTGCTAGTTTTCTTATTCATTAAAACACCTCTGTACAAGACGAAGCGCAATTTTTGTGCAAAAACAGTACAAGGTATTTATTATCGTAATGAATAAACTTAAGAAAACCCAAGTTGCGAATCAATCGCTGCACTGACTCGTAATTACCCCATTCCTTTTCTCCTGAAAATTATCTTTTTAAGTTCTGTTTTAATGTCCGGTTTGAAGAACGCATAGACCAGAGGATTCGCTGCTGAGTTGAAAACCAAAAGTAAGATGAGAATCATTGGAGTTATTTCGGACACATGTGAACACAGCATTATGCACAACACCAAGTAATTTATGACTAGGTGACATCCCAAGAAAAACATCACGATAGAAATGGTAAAAAGCATTGTATTGTACTTTTTGCGTCTCCAGATAAACACAGATTTTCTCCTTTGATGATTTTGAGGTTCTTGTGAAATTCCTAGACGTTTTTGGACAGCCAAATCGTCTCTTGCTTTTGTCCGCGCCACATACAGGACACGCGAAACACCACACAAAAGCAGTATACAGACTACTACGTCCACAGCCGAGACTCCAGTAAGTCGCAAGATTTTCCAGGCAGTGAGAGAATTAGTTGCGTACATTCCCAGGACAAGGGCCAGCGAAGTTAGAAAAGGAATTATCCACGCCAGCGAAACGAAAATTCTAGGACGAGTGACGGTCAGGCTCGAAAGGTACTTGAAAGGGTGAACGATGGTGGTGTAACGAACCCATGTTAAAACACACAGATTTGTGGAGGAAGAGTGAATGAGGAACCAGTGAAAGGCCTGTACACTCTCAAATTACAGGATGTCTACTTGCTGCATAAATATCCAACAGGAAAAATGGCAGCTCCAACTCCGAAGTCGGCTACCGCCAAAGACAGCACGAGCCAATTGGCTGAAGAATGCAGTCATGGCTTTTTCGCGATGAGAGCAACTACAAAGATATTTCCTGTAACTGTAATGGCGGAAAGAAACCAACCCAAAAAATTGAACCATCCGTTCATCTCTACAGAGTCCTGTAACTGTAATGGCGGGAAGCAACTAGTCGAAACAATTGAACAAGCCGTACATCTCTAAAGAGTCTCGAAATGTCATTGTTTTTACATTGGTGTTAGCAAATTAAAATAAGCTTATATTGGATGTTACCGCGATCGATGACATTGCAATTATCAGCGCAAAATGTTGAGTCATGTCTTCATTCATTTTAGTGGACAACGTTAAACAATATATACAAGTGTTGGGCAAATCTGACCCGGATGAGTGTCAGACATACAATGTAGCGTTGAACCGAAGAAAATTACTCTTTTTAGAAGCTGTGTCAGGACGGCTGAAGCCCACAAGCTGAGAGCGATTGTGCCACAAAAGAAACGGCGCAACCGGTACGTCACTATCACTGGCCAAATTTGGACTGCTTGATTTTGTCTACTGATTGTGTTTCGTAGGTGGATGTGAAAATTTCACGATTTAATTTTCCCCTTTGTCAACAACAATGTGAACAAACGTAACTGGAAAAGGGAACGTTTCAAATCGGCTGAGGTCAGGAAATTGCTCTATTTCAAGATGTGGCTGACATGGTTTGTCTTGTGATACAGGCAATTCTCTCTCTATATACCGAGCCGTATAAAGTCATGGTTTCCCGGCGAACAATAATTTGAAGTTATAGTGTTTAAGGACGGTGCCTACTACTGTTAGTGCGGAATCATCTTGTCTCTCGCGCAATGACACGCGCGATATCCTCGGAAGACTGTTTGTTTTGATGGTAACCGTATTTTTGTAAGCTCTTGATTCAGCGGATAGTATAACTTTGCAGGATTGGCAACAAGCTTTCCACACCAAAAGAGCCGGTGTGGTGTGTTTTATGAAATTACACGGAATCACGAAAAATCAAGTGAAGTGAATTGGCAAATAACACATATCGCTGTAAAAAGTTATTAAAGGGAATCGATGAATAAAAACGTAAGTTGTACACATAACGCGGTTTAATACACAAGAAATCCGCTTCGGTTTTATTCTTTGATTTTATTACTTTTTCCACAATACTAGATGTTTCCATCGAACGTAAGATAACTTATCTTACAGAGACGATGCCGTCTCGCCTTCGTAACTGACGAAAAGCTTGACCTTAATTGGCCTGAACAACGGACTGTGAAGATCAGAAGGAAGGAATCATGGCGACCGGCATTCAAAGTGTGTATTTCTTATGCATTTCAAAACTCCTTTCAGACAGTTAATACAACTACAAGAAACAAATGTGCAAGTAATTGCCAAAAGTACACAGCGTGATCTTAAGTGTTTAATATGTCTGATTCCACTTCGTTAGAGACCAAATGTATGGTGGAAAAAACTTTGAAAGTTACGCAAAATGCTCATCTCAAAATGTCTTCGAAATTTTTCTGAACATTGAAAGTTATCTTGGTTGAAAAAATGTCCTCTAATTCCTGAAAAATCAAGAAAACTTTTTGCTCTGGTGTTTCCTATCATATCGGATATCCCAGCATGCCCGAAGTAAAGAGATGAAAATATATATATATATATATATATATATATATATATATATATATATATATATATATATATATATATATATTTTTTTTTTTTTTTTTTTTTTTTTGGCTAAGTAAATCTACTTATCATTCGGAGTATTTCGGCGAAAGAATTATTGGATTTGGTTGAATCCTCGATTTTTATGGACAGCCAAAGTTTCGTTCAATTTGTTGCACGGCCGAGTAAAAGGGAATCTGGGCCCAACGAGGTTGGTGACGTCATCCCGGGAACGATTGAAAGATAGCGTCTCAGTCTATCTCTGTTTTTGCAAGCGTTTGTTGGGGGGGTCATCAAAGCACATATTGGAGGGAAAAACCTGCCAGTAGTCAAAATTGTGTTGGAATCCTGTCCTTCTAGATCTCGTCCTCGGAGTCAGAGTCAGGCTATGTGTAGGGTGAATACCAAATTGACTTCATTTCTGAAGTGGAACTAGCACAGAATCGGCGAGGATCTTAAAGATTAAGAAGACCAGGAATGGACAGCAAGATTCACGGAAGAAGGGTAGATGAAAAAGATTAACTTCGTTTATAAGTCTAATCTGCCGTACCTCGTGGTAGTGTGTACGCTGCTGGTCAGCAAAAGCTTTGTTTTAACATTTCAATCGTGAACGACCTAGTACCCGTGTATCGGCAATGGGAATCATGCAGCGGTTTGAAAACAATTCTTATTTTATATCAAAGGCGCACCTCCGACTCTGTGTCGATCCTTTTAAACGAACATCAGCAATTAATTGTGGAAGTGCCTATTTATCTCCGTAATTTGTAATCTCAGCTCCTAATCCTGATGGTTAAATGCTCGGAAATATTAGCTGCACAAGCTACTCTTAAATCCGAGGGTAAATAAAGTAATGTATGTGTATGTGTATGGGAGAATCTTTATTTATGGTATCTATTCAAAGAAGGCAAAGGTAGATTTGACA
>JAEMWC010000302.1:395000-485000 GCA_016490735.1 Pachyseris speciosa | reverse complement strand
CAATTCCAACACGTGGCTTTATTAATGCCAATTACGCTTTGCGGTGCTTTGCAATTCAGCAAGAAAAAGACTCACCTTAAGATTGGTTCACTCCCAACAAACTTTAATCACTTAAAAGGCCTACATCGAGAATCACTCACACGAAAGGAAAAGTCTTGGACATCTTTCTATTGTTTGGTTTCCCAATAAGACTCGCGCATGGAGGTATTCCACGTAATTCACGGCTTTCTTGTAGCAAGATTTAGTTATTTGCTCCGGAGGATTGTTCGTTTGATCTTCTTTAAACCACGAAGCGATGAAGTAATCGATAGTACTGAATGCCACGGCCACTCTTCACTAGGTCGGTGCCTTTTGACTTTGGAGGCACTTCTCCGTTCTCAATGGCGGTGTTGACTGCATTGACATGATCAGTCTTCAGGCGCTTGTGCAATTCGGCAGCAGCGGGATTCAAGTGGTATGATCTGGTGATGTCTCTGTGCGCGAAGTGGATAGCTGCGAAGAGTGGATCGAAGTCTTGGAGTCTTGGAGTCTTAACTGGTCTGCCAGTAATTGGTGACTTCCTCTTCTTGTTGTGGAGTGGGTTTTCGCGCGTTAGGAACGGAAATCAGGAAGCGGTCCAGAAGGCCACGGCCTTTGTCCATTCTGAAAATCAGCAGGGCTGCGTTTTGAATCTGGGTTGATCCAAGGAGGGAGAAGGCCGTGTTAGACTCAATTTCTCGGGTGGCTTCTGTCGCGAAGTCGCAAGAAGCCGATTCTCCACTCCACAGTTTACACAACAACTGAACGTCACCAGTTGCGTTATCTTCGTCGTTTTTAAGTAATTTGTTAAGGATGTCAAACAACTCTGGCGACGCCACGAATGTTTTCCCTTGGTTGGAAATGGTTCTGACAAGTCCTGATGATGTTGTTGGGCTGACAAGGCTCTCCTTTGAGATTGTGTCAATGTCACGGAGTGTGGCAAGCACAGTCTTTATCACCAGCGATTTTCCAGTTCCTGGATGGCCAATAGACACAGTGTAAAGGTTCAGGGGCTGTAGATGTGTTCCATTACGTAAGTGCGCGTCACTGTTTACAAGCAGAAATGAAGTGGCGGTCATCAGTGATGAAGGCAGATAACCAATGGAGCTGCCTATGGATTTGGCTTTGGCTTCCAAGAACTTTCACACGTCGTCTGAAAACAGCTCCTCATAATTGAAAGCAGATCTAAAACTCTGAAACTGTGCGATGAAATGAAGCCCAGGTGTTTTCGTTTTGACGCGAAAGACGTACGATTGGATTTGACATTGTGTACCCGTTAGCATTCATACGCTAATGTTTAGAAAGACCAACGCGCCGAGATTAAGAAAGAAACTTACAAACAATAGTTCATTAAAAATTAGCCAATGAAAAAGTGAGACTTTTTGAAGTGCAGGGCGCTGAGATTAAAAAGATTTGGGAAACAAAACAATAGAAAGATGTGTAACACTTTTCGTTTCGTGTAAGTAACTTACTAGGTCGGCCTTTTAACTAATGATAGCACATTAAGAGTTAACCAAGAATTAACCAATGAAAAGCTTCGTGGTTTAAAGAAGAACAAACGAACAATCCTCCGGAGCAAATAACTAAATCTTGCTACAAGAAAGCCGTGAATTAGGTGGAATACCTCCATGCGCAAAAGGAAATGTTCGCCGATTTCATAAAGAAGATTGTCGAGCCCTCCAGAGAGAAACCGCAAAGTCAGCCAACAGAGCTCGACATAACCGCAGAAATTCTCCGCTTCCCAGGGCAATTTTGCCATGTTTCAGAAGGCCATAACATCGGGGGTATACGAAATTACAAGACATAAGATAGCTCTCATCAACGGAAAATTCTTCTTTATCATACTGAAAGGGTTAGTTTGGCCCGCTAATAGCGAGCACGCTACGCGAAGATATGTGGCATGTACTTTCAAGGTTTCGCAATTTTCTACATTGTACTCCTATTGTAAGTTACGCATTACATTAAGATAAAACTCAACGTCTTTGGTCTCTAACTGTGCTTTTAATTGTTCATTTAAACAGATGAATTTAATTTAGGCACCTTTCTACCTTGTTACGGTTGCGAAAGACTCTTAAGGTGAAGTTTTTTTCCGGTTTAACTTCCTTTGAGTGCAGAGTAAACAGTCCGCGGACATGACATGGAAAAACGATGGAAAATACGTTCTGTGGACGATCAAGTGTTTTCCTATTCCTGAAATTGTCCTGTCGCCTATTTTAGTATTTTCCAATCGCGGCTACAGCCGGTCCTGTGGGGCAAATAGAATATACCGCAAATGAATGTTGTTTTACATTCGCGAGCTTCAACTTTAATATGAAAGCACACAAATATAAGACGATTGGCACTTGCTGACCTATCATGTTACGATCAGTAATCTTGCAACTCAACCGGCTGCGTGTGACGTTTTAACTTTGCTTTCATAAATGTCATTGTTAATATAGATTGTTTGGCAGTCCTCTTACCAAAAACAATACATTGAACAACCGATGACGGTTTGGATGAAACTTTTTTTCTTGAAAGATCCCTTTGTACTGACAGCCGCGATCAATCCTATCATTTCAATTTATCACCATACTGAGAAATCATTCCTTCGAAGAGATTTACAGAAATATGTTCTTACCTGTCTGAAATTCGTGTTATCGTTGAGGGTCCCCCAGGGGTTTTGGGGGAACAAGAGAACACGGGAAATTTGGCAATGGGAACAGGGGAACAAAGGAAAAAACTCGTAGGGAACAAGGGAACATCAAATAGGTTAGGGAACAGGGGAACAAACACAAAAAATTACAAGGCCCTACGTTTTTTTACATAAACGTGGGGATAATAGAAGATTTTCTGCTGTTTTCTGATTTCTTTGGCAAGTTTTTGTTGCCATCTTTCGTGTCTACTCGTCTCTCACCGTTTCTAGCTCTGGCGCTGAAATCTTTCTTTTCTGACAAGATGCGGACCATTGGTTTAATAGTTAATTAGGACGTATGTGCAAAGAATAAGAGATAAAATTTCATCTTGAAGGGTAACAAGGGAACAAGGTGTAATTTTGGACGGGAACAAGGGAACAGAGTTAAAATTTTGAAGGGAACACGGGAACACAGACCCCCCCTGGGGGACCCTCATCGTTGACGAAGATTATACCTGGACACCAGACCAGCTGGAAAGCATTATATCGCTAGTTTTTACTTCCCTGTGTGTTTCAACCGATTTGTTATATTGCGTGACAGATGAACTGTGATACACCAATGCTCGAAGATGTGTCAATATTGCACATTTATGGCAGTTTTTCGTAGTAGATAGAAGACAACAAATACGTACGAGCGTTTTGAAAATGGCCTAATTTGCATAACATTCTTGGCAGGGTCTTTCAAGCGCGTTCAGGCCGATTTCGAACTTTCCTGATTTTCGCGAAAATGAAAAATCGCTGGAACTTTTGAATATCATTTTTGAAAATGGTTCACTGAAAGGGTCATTTGGGGCAAATAAAACGAAATTCGAATTTTCGCTTCTGTCGCCGCATACTCGAAAGTTACAGACAATGGCTCTTACGTACGTGTGATCCCCGCCAAAATTAGCTTACCTAATTTCTGGTTGTCCAACTTAATTGTGCTCTATCAATTTCGCATATATGCATATAAATTCTATCTCGTGACATCAAATTCGGTAACACCAAATTATATCTCACGACATCAAATTCGGAAAGACTGCATTATATTCTGTGACATCAAATTCCGTGAAACCAAATTCTATCTTTATTCGGAAAGACCAAATTTTATCCCGTGACATCAAATTTGGAAAGACTAAATTATGTTCTGTGACATCAAATTCCGTGATACCAAAATCTTACGACGTCAAATTCGGAAAGAACAAAGTTTATCCCGTGACATCAAATTCGGTAACACCAAATTCAAATTTTGAAACACATAATTCTGTCACTGCGCACATAGAAACGCAAATCCTGCAACTTCAAATCCTGGTACCCAGTACGGTCGAGCGTGGAAGCCTGGTTAAAAAGTACAGAAGATAATTTATTTCCCGCGTAAAGATAATTTATTGAACCTTCCTTATTTTAATATGGTGGAAGAAGGATAACAGCGATGGAAGGAACTTTTCAGCCATCGTTTCCCTGTTGCGACAAGCAGAGTCGTTACTATCCAGTCAGGTCGACAGGAGTGCTGCATCAGTTAGTCCTCCCAGTGTTGAAACCAGTGCAAATTCAATTTCAACTGATCGTTCGCACGCAAACTTTCGGTCTTTGTTTGTCAGATACAGTGTTCCACCTTCGTCTTCTGCCTCTTCGTTAGGACAAGCAAGAGCGTCGTCAGCACCTCCTCCTAAGCGTAAGAACACCAGTGTTTCTTTTGTTGTAAAGGTAACATGGACCCATGAATTCTTTTGTTTAGCTGACCATCTTCAGAACAAACAGCCTTTGAGGACTGAGAAATTCCAACTTCAAGAAACTGGACTTGGACGGAAGAGTGTTGTCTTCCACTGTAAAGACCAAGCCTTAGCGTTAGTGGAAAAGCTGGAATCGGTTTATCCTAAGCTTAAGGAAGCAGGTGGCTTTGAAATTTTACGAAGCGGTCCATCCAATAAGGACCTCGTTGTGATAAACCCACCAGCGTCGGGTTATTCTGTACCTTTTCTCAAGGAATCATCTGGTATTGGACGGGCTCTGGCTTATATAAGGCCTTTACAAAGATCTCTGTCTTTGGAGCTCGAACAGCCGCATAGTATATAAGTAAATCAAGAAGAATTTTGTAGTGAATGATCCATGGAAGCTTTCTACTGAAGATCAAGACGGTCATAAAACCAATTAAATATTGAAGTTGCTTTGGAGCGTTTTAAGGTATCATTGATAAATTTGTAAAATTGTGTTTATAGCTATAAAATGTGAACGACATTTTGTACACCAAGATATACATCATGGCCTGTCTCTTTAAGATATCTTTTTGAACATGAATATTTAGTTACATGTAAGTTTAACAAATTAAGTAATCTTCAGGACCTGGTTGTTCGAAAGCCGATTAACTTAATCCAGGATTACCGTAACCTTTGGTTGCAGTTTTTAACTTTTGGATAAAAGTTTCTTTTGCTGCTTTTTGCCTTTCAGAATTGATGTCCTCTAATCTAAAATTTTGCAGAATATCAGGGTTGAACAAACTTCGTGGAGGGAGAAATAAACTCCTTGGTTAATTTTTAATCTCGGATTAGGGTTAATCGGCTTTTGAACAACCCGGCCCAGTAAAATACATGCTTGTAGTATGACCTTACTCGAGAAAACCAAAGTCTGTGTTTGCTTATGTGTCCAGGTTCTATGATTTGTATTCATTATTATTTCTAATTTATTTCTCAAAGGACCTTCCTTGTTCATCTGCTCAGTGCCCAAAAGTGGAATGCATCAAATGCAAATTTCAATTGCCAGTGACTGAAGTAAGGGAACATCAGCTGGTGTGCTCTGCAGCCCCCTCCTCAAGAGAAAATTTGGTGAGGTACTCTACACTGCACCTAAAAGTCATGAGCATGTCCTGATTATAAATGCTGTAATTGGGTATCAATTATTGCATGATTCTTCATCCTAAACGCCTTAAGTTTGGGAGAAAATTTTTTGAACTTTCACCCCAGAGAAACAAAAGGGTTGCTATTGTTTTATTTAAGTTGCCAAAATTTGATAAATGAGCACTTAATTCAAACTAGGAGTTCATATGGCTATTGTACTACTAGTTTGACATTTCATCGGTATTTGTTTCCTGAAACACAGCTGTAAACTTAAGCCTTTTGTAAACCACTCTACCAACCAGTTTCTCAGCACTTTATATGCCAGGTTGCATGGTTGTCTGATGACATTCTCTTTTCATATTTGCTCCAATTTGCCAAACAGTTCAAGATTAGAATTTCTGTGGCTTTGTGAAAAATTATGCCTTTACAGCTTCTAATCACTGTTATTTTCTTTGCATTTTGTTAGGAACCCCCAGTATCTGAAGGTCCAGGAGTGGAGAAATGCAGTGAAAAAACTGGCAAGGAAAGGTGTGGTTTTAAAACTGGGCTTTTGACAGCTGGTATTAGTTTATGAACCAAATTCTCAAAGTCTAATTACAAAAAGAGTCTAGACATCAAATTTGGAAACACCAAATACTATTAAACTCAATTCACTAACGTTTATGTTTACAAGTCCGTGACAATATATTGCTGTCTTTGGGTACTAATCAATGAGATGGTTGCATGTGAACCTTTATTTAATTTTTAGATAATTTTATTTTGTTTTGCTTTTGTCTTTTTGTTTTATTATCATCATCATCATGGTCATTATCATTATCATTTTGCTGATGATGACGATGATGATGATGATGATTATTGAAATACAGTAAAACAGCTTAAAACCTACAAGCTACTTCTATTCCCTTGAGTGTTCAATGAATTCTTATTTTGTAGAATTACCTAGAATATAGCTACCTCAAATTTAAACTTAAAAAATTTAACACATTGTCTATTTATTGTTCATTTTCTTCCAGTTAGGTCATCTAGTGTTTTGACAGAAAATTCCTTTGGTATGGTTGAAGATCATTGTGCAACCAGCCTTTCTGTAATAACATAAGACTTAAACAACAGTTCTTATGCTTTGAGAGAGGTGTGTCCAGATGCAACTTATAAACAGATCGAACAGGCACTCAGCCATAACCATGGAGATGTCAATCTTGCTGCTCGGGAGGTGTTAGACATCCCAGGCCTGAGACGGGGTAAGTATAAAGATAACTCCAAGTGCGGTATGCATGACAGTTTCACAATGACATGTCTAAATACAATCAAAAAAACCTCTCTATGAACCAGTTATTGCAATCAACTAGCCACTCTCCATGTTTATTGAGAAAAGTTCTGCATGTTCTAAAATAATTTAACCAGCATGATAAGAATATCAAATTTGATTGGTAATCTTTTCCACCACAGGTCAAAGTCAAAACAGTGTGTGTTAAGGGGTGATTGAAACGTCTAATAATTTTTCCTAGCGTCCTTGTACACAACCTGATATAGCTAATTTTGACCTTCATAATTTTCTCCAATATACTTTCAAGGTTTAAGTTATTGGCGTTTTTTAGGATTAATTTAAGGAGGCTCGAAAGGGTTTCTTACAGCTGATATGCATGTTAAAACAATTCAAGATTAATTTTTTTGCTGTAAGTCACTTAAACAAATTGTAGGTTATCTTACAACAGGGTTGTTAAAGTTTCAATTGAGACAACTTCTGACGTCTCATGTGCGTTGTCATGGTAACCATACCTCTCTAAAGACCTACCCCTAAAAAGTCACTTTTTTAAATTTATCTTTAAAACTAATTCGGTGACCTATATTTTTTATAAGCGTTTTTCAAAGGTTGCAATATTATTCACTTTCTGTGAAAATTTTAGAAAATTCTCTAGAGTGGAAACAAAGATAATTCGAAAAATAGCCTCTTAAGGATTAAAAAACATCTACTCTACAGATTTTTTCTTAAATGTCTAAAATGTTAGATAAAGTTGAATGCTATTTGCATGAAAATTTTCAACATAGGTCACAGAGCAAATTTTTGAGATAAATTGATAATCATTTTGCACCTTTTATTTCTGATTCGCGCGATTTCGCGCAAATCATTATTTCCGACCGCGCTCTTCATGTTACCGCTGACCTTTTTTCGCGCGAGTGGCGAGACTCGTACAGACTCGAGATTCTATCGGACTCCATTGCCTCTCGTCGTGTCTGCTTACCAAGGCAATTCATAGAGGAATTAACAGGCTAAAAGTAGATGAAATCAAAGCAAAGAGAAAGATCTTGTTTATTGTTCGTGGAAATACTTTAATATTGAGGAAATTATTCTTCTGTTCAATTAAATTCTCGACGATTTGGTTTGGTGACGCGAGAAGTTTCGAGACGATGGAGGGAGTGTCATAACTCCATAAAGACTTTATTACAAGTTTGAAATTTCTTGAAGAGTACTGAAGGCCAAACCAGAGTCTGCCAACTACTGGATTGTTGTTAACTTTACAGAGTCATTCGGAAGGTAAGTGAGATTTCCGCTGAAGATGTCAACAACTTCTTGTCATCGCTCAAGAACTGTTGCTTGCAGGGCTTCGTTCGGTAAAGATGTTTTTCCACGATTCATAATAGTTTCAGCGCTTGGCTCGGGTGGCGGAGAAAACAGAATCCTTCGAAGTGCTTTTACATCTTCCAATGCGTCGTGAGCGGAAAATTCACAATTAAACAGTGCCTTATAAACACAGCCCAATTTGTTTTTTGGCGAAGATTTCAAGGTGTTGTTCAGTTGACTTCGAAGGAATTTAAAAACTTGAAGACTTTCACAGAACAATACTTAAATTTCATGCAGCTGGTTGGAATATCTGCAGCCTCCGTTACGGAGAAGTCCTGGGGTATCAAACACTGCGGAGCTGTGCAGGATTGATGGTATTTGTACAGCGCATATCTGATCTCTCTCTCAAGTACAGACTATTGTTATTTATACAAAGCAGGCCTTTTATGACAAGTTATCCATTTTCACCAACTTATTTATAGTGTGAAGTGACTGATTACATTCAATTTCTGTACAGGTATATTTGTCAAGTTTTAAACTTTTTTAAGCTGCATGTATACTTATTTGTACATTGTAGTTGTTTGAGTTAAAAGTGTTTTATATAAAATTAAGCTTACGTGAAGTTGAAGTTCCTTTTAAATGAACTCCTTGAGAAACAACGTAATATTTACTTGTTAAAATGTAAATAAAAAAGCCGAGCTTTAGTAAAATCTGGATCCTTAAATTCATTGCTTACCGTTTTCATAACTTGTCCAACCCTTTTGCTAACACCTCCATGCCAATAATTCGTGACCCGACTACATGCTACACGTAATTTCCGACTGTTTTCCTTGCCTGAGTCCTGTGTGTACATGTATGATGAAGTTTGGATTTTTTTAAATACGTTTATGACATTCAACAGCCAATGAATCGAAAGTATTTAAAGCCATGTGTAGTGCAGTGTAGTGTAGTGTAGTGTTGTAAAGTTTTACGTACCAAATTCTACCGTCTTGTTTGTTGGTTTGTTTGTTTTTGCGAGCTATAAAATCATTGATCGCGCGTTCTTGAGCATCATCCTCAAAACGACGCTTCTTTGCTGACTTTCTTGCCCGAGTCATCTTGTTGACGGAACGTACACTGTTCTCAACGCTCTTTTTAGAAGCAAACTTTCCCTTTTTATTCCGCAAATAGAGGAATTCAGCTTCAGAAGACAGACTTAATTTTTCATTTGAGGCCGCCATTGCTGTTTACAACTCCCACCGCTCGCGCCTCGTAACTTCGCGGGAGGTTCGCGTAAGGAAAGTATTTGTTTAGAACATTTCATCGCGCGCGCATTAATTCGTTGGCTGACGTTATAAACAACCACTTAAATTAAACCTGAAACGACCGTTACATTTATCACTTGAAAATGAAGTCAAGATGACTTCGAAACGTGTAATATCGCTCATTTTTGTAATCAAATGTATTTCAAAAGGTTTTCTTCGTAATTTGAATGTGATTCTTAAAAAATTCTACTTTTCCTTTTTTTTTCAGATGACGAATCCAGTGATGACGCTGATTTGTTGGTCCAGTACTCCCAACGAAATCGACACCTGAAAAGATGAAATCTAAGCAGATGTTAACCCCCGAAGATGCACTGGCGTATTTTCAGAAAGCCAACGTTCGAAAAAATGAGCCGAGGGAACATTTTGTGGTCTGCAGACTGGAAGGAAACGAAGAACTTAAAAGCGACCTGTTAAGTTTATATAAAGACCCTAGAAAGAATTTGAGAGCACCTCCCAAGGTTCGTTTTGAAGGAGAACAAGGAGTTGGCGTAGGGCCAGTCAGAGAGTTTTTCGTTTGCGCTCTGAAGATCCCACAAGATGGAATTCAAGGTGAAGGAAGACCGATGTTGTTCTTTGAAGGAGAATGTGACCATTTGCTTCCCGTGCACAACCAAATTGTTCAGCAAATGGGAGTCTTTACTTGCATTGGAAGGATAATTGGTCATTCTATGTTACACGGAGGTCCCGGTCTCCATGGGCTCTCTCCAGTGGCTAAACACTATTGGCCGCATGGCGATCTAACAAGCAATCCTCCGCCTATGGAACTTGAGGATATTCCGGATTTTAACCTGCGAGAGGCCATACAGGTCTGTATACTAGTTACATGTAGTACACCTTAAGGTGGCTGGTACCGGTTTTACTCGCGTGGAGAGTCTGGCCACTAGCGCGCGCGTCACACTTTACACGCGCGAGATTTAAAGAACGGGAAAAACAAAACAAATATGGCGGCGCGTGGCTTTTTCCGTGTAAGGTTAGTTTTGCCATTTTTAAAAAGAAATTTACGTTTATCAGAGGGCTTATCTACTCCATCGACTTTAATTTATTCAATTTATAGCAGAAAATTTGTGTCTGGAGCTCAGTGCTCAAGTTTTAAAGCCAAACTTCCCATCTGTGCTGCGATCGGTCGTGTTGAGGACCGGGAACGCAAGGACGCGAAAACTAATTGCACAGCTCCAGATAAAATAGACTATTGCTTCAATTTACCTGGTTCTATCTGGTTGGCCGCATTTCTCGGCTTATGGCTCTTCTACTCCACGGCCATTGCGTATGCTGATGAGAGTGACGACGAAAAGGAAAATTGTTTCAAGTCTCGGCGACGTAAAGGTTGCTTTGCGTCCGAAAGACGCGTTACCAATCTTAAAAATATTGCGATAGCTAGAGAAGCAAGAATTCGACGCAAAGAAAATCAACCAGAAGAAGAAGACAATGAACCTCCGAGGAAAATTGGGACAAGGTCAAAACAGGTATTTCCTTTCAGTGTTGAAAATTATTTTAACAACATTAGCTGCTACAAACTCCCACCCCTTTTGTGAGTTTTTTGTTATTATCGTTTTTGCAAGAGTTCAAATAAATAAATAAATTGAAATTGAAAATGCCTGACATCAATCGGCTGATTATTTTATAATTACAGAGAACTAAACATGAAGTGGACATTTGCGGGACAAGACTGATTGACCTACAGGTTCTCAGAAATGACCTGAAATCTTGTTCAAGCTGTCAGGCAGGTGAGTCAACTTTGGAGATATGAGGACGTTTTGTTCCCAGTAGTAAACACATTAAACATTTGTTCAAAACGTTATTTTATTAACACATTTTACAAAAGAATACAACGATGTTTTGCTTGTGAAAGTAAACATGATTAACAACAATACCACCATCAACTAGTGCATAAATAAATAAATTAATCAATCTTGTATAAACAATATTTACAGAGCTCAGTTTGTAAACAGTGTACTCACTCTGTCAGTAACCACACTGTAAGTTCATGCACCATCTCTGTTATGATTTTGATTTGGAATTCCTACAATAAATTATTTATGATTTTTATATATTCATATATTTATATTTTATGATTTTCATTTATTCATTCTCAAAGTAAAATTCCTTGCCTTAACATATGAACCAAGATGCATGTTGCTCACTCTAGATGAAAGATTTTGTTTTTGGTCCCACAGGTCCATTATCCCTTCTAAACATCACTGAAGAAAAACAAAGTGGTCTTAGTAGTACCTTTAGTGTTAAATGCAGAGTCTGTGGTCACTTAAATGAAGTGAAATCCTCTGGAGAACACAGGGCTGGAAGCCGTGGTCCTCTTGTAAGTGATATCAATACCAGAGCAGCTTTAGGATCCCTACATGCTGGTATGGGAAATACACACCTGAATAATTTACTTTCAACATTGAACATACCAACTATGAATCATCGCCTGTTTAAACAAAGAGAAAGAGAAATTGGAAATGCTGTGGAGAAAGTTGCCACAGAAAGCTGCAAACTTAATTTGAATTTAGAAAAAACAATGGCTGAGAATCTTCTGGACCAACTGACGGTGGCATTGTAGGAATTGCAGTGTCATATGATATGGGCTGGCAGAAAAGGGGAAGGGGGCACAATTCTTCAACTGGTCATGGGGCTGCAATGGGGCTTGCTACTGGAAAGGTTGTCAGTTATTCCACCAGATGCAAGTCATGCAGGGTATGTAGCCACAACAAATTAACTGGGAGAGAAAAGAAACACGACTGTCGGAAAAATCACTGTGGGTCATCAAAGTAAATGGAAAGGGATGTTGCATGGGAACTGTGGAGTAAAGCCCCTCAATCTAGAGTCAAATTTTCAATTTATGTTGGGGATGATGACTCAACAACCTTAGCAGACATCAAAGACAAAGTCCCCTATGGTGTTGAGAAATGGTCTGACATTGTTCATGTCAAGCGATCCCTAAATTCTAGACTTTATAACCTTAAGCACCGTTTCAAAGGATTGAACTGCTCAACTTTGAGTCAAAAGGTTATAAACTGCTTGACTAAATGCTTCAGTTACTGTATAAACCACGTTTTTATGGTGGTAGCGAAAGTAATGACTTCAGGGTTGCATGTGGAGTGGCACAGACAAATGTTACAACTACACTGGAAAAACATTAGAAGCACTCAATATTGAACCTGGTTTTTACCACAACAAACATGTCATGGCAATGGACAAGAAAATAAATTATGACAAAGAAAGAAAGATAAAAAGGGAATTTAAGATCAGGCGAAACCAATTAACCCGACCAAAAAAATCACAAACACTCAGAAAGGAAGCAAATGAAGGTACCACATATGGATCTTTAGTGGGTCTAAATTTAGATACATCAGAACTTAGAACAGACTCTCAGTTTCATCTGCCTGCTAATGTATCAGTGAACGAATTAAAAAAATATGAAGAAATAGTACCACCCCACACACCAAGACCAAATGCAGATCCCTTGTCATATGATACAACAAAAAAGTTCAACTTCATTGTATTTGACACAGAGACAACATGTACGGGAAAGCTGGCTGAGCTATGTCAACTGTCTGCTGTGAATGAAGATGGAAGAAAGGAATTCACCACTTTCATTCTCCCAAAAAGTAACATCAGCTTTGGGGCCTCCCTTGTGAACTGTTTAACTGTCAAGAACATTAATAAAAGGTACAAGAACATTATGTAAAGCCAATAGTCCGGTCCAAAGTGTAAGCAGAGAGGATGCACTTCGTGAGTTCCTACTTTACCTAAAGCAAGTACAAGCTTCTAGAGATAACAATTCTGTAACTGTTCTTATTGGCCATAATTCTGCAACCTTCGATGTCCCTATTCTTCTACGAAACAGTGACACTAGCTTCAAAACTAACCTTACTGAAATGAACGTTTACTTTTCGGATAGTCAGCTTCTTATGAAAAGTCTAATCAAAGACAAACACCAAGCACTTCAACTTGAGAATGGTGGATTCTGCAAACCAAACCAAGGGAGCCTCTACACCCACCTTTTCAACGAACAGGTCGATGCTCACGATGCTTTGGAGGATGTTAGAGCACTAAGAAGAATCCTTTTTGACTCCCATTTAAGCCTGAGCAAAAAAAAACATCGTTGAGAATTCCAGTGTCACCAGCGTTTCACAAGCGGTTGAAAACATGCTCCACCTTGATCGACGCCATGAGCTTCTTCTCACATTTAGCAACAAATTGTTCGATGCAAATGACGACAATGGCCCGATTAAAAGATCCATGGCTCAGAACATCGCCGGTAGTCGTCTCTCGTACAACGATCTCCGTAAACTTTACTCGACTTTTGGTAAAAGGGGAGTTGTCGCCATTCTGTCGAATCCACCTTCCACCTCATTATCCAAGACACCGAGGGTCACACGTACAAAAAGAATACTTGCCGGCATCGTCGCGCACTTCGATGAAAAGAGCCACGAAGAATAAGAATAAATGTTCCTTGTAACTTTTACTTACAGTTGCAGTTCAACATTCCACTATAAAACGTCTCACCACCTCCTGTTTTTTCTCGCGAAACACACGTCAGAATCAACGCAGTTGACATGACATGTGTTACGTTCCGCGAGCAGTTTACTCAATTGCACGCTTTCCCTTGATGTTAAAACGGTCGTTAGTCATGCCAAACGTTGTGAAGGAATCCCGTAAAGTTAGCCGAAAGGTTCTACGAAACATCAAAAGGAACAATTTTGAACTAAATCCACGGTACGTAGTGAAATCAACATTGCGTGTGGACTGCATACAAAGCTACGGGAGGTGCCTGCGCGTATACGCGTAATGGTTAGCGGCAGTCAGCTCAGCGCATGAGCAAATGTCGATCTTTTAGAATCCAGATTTTGAAATGCGTGAAAACGCGCGTGGAAAATACTCAACTCACAAAGGTTTTTGCAAGAAAGCGAGCCCGGTGACCCCCTTTTTTATTGTTTCAACATTTTTGTCTTGTAAAGAGGAAACGTCACACAAAGTTCAAGAAAATTCTATCAGAGAAATTTTACATTACTAATAAATTGCCTTTTCACGCATTTATAAAAAATGCGCTTGATAAAAAAAATTTTAAAAACGTTTTTCAGTTGCCTTTTCAAATGGCAAAAGTAATCACATGAAAAAAATAGGGGGTAACCGAGTTAGTTTTCAAATTATAAGTGCCAGAAGTTTAAATGCATCTCTGAATAACGATCAAGTACCGTAGCCATGGTAACAGCTGATGACATAACAATAGTTATTTTTGGTCAACAACTAAATGTATAATTTAATATTGCAAAAGTTTTCTTATGGCCTTGATTTGCCTTTGTGCTTTTTTCTTTCAAAGTTAACGTTGTGAAAAAGCTGAAAACTGGTACCAGCCACCTTAAGTCATAGGTCTAAGTGCTTCTCATCCCTAGGTGTAACTGGAAACCAAACAGGCAATCAAAAGACTCATTTTAGACTTGTTTTTATCTTTTGCGACATAAAATTGCCTAGATTTCCTACAAGTAAGAAAAAAAATTGAGTTGGTTTAATTTATGTACCATACCATGTAAATCTTGTGATTTTTTAATCTTTTTTCATATAACATTTACAGCAGTTGAAGGCTGATGAAAAGATTTCAAGTGCACTAAGAGAAAACCTTTATCCATACATGATGGAAGCCGGTTTGTAACCTGAACTACTATGCGGCGGCCGGGATGTCTTAATTCAAGGACTACTCTGGTACTTCGTTATTGAGAAACGAAAACGTGAGCTGGATGACATAGCTGAAGGTAATTGCAATACGATACATAATTAAGTCGACATAACAATAACATTAATAATAAGCTGTTGTTTTTACTCTATTACAATTATAATTACAGTTGCAATGTTTCATGTGGGTGTTCACCTTTTTTATTTCCTCATCATAGATGGCTTTGAGTGGCTTTAACATCGTCGAAATAAGTTGTATATGGGAAGACTTTAAAAAATTTATATGTTTTACACCAGAGTTGAGCAGTGCCTGGACTACCTTATTGAAGACCCGTAGAACGTATATGTAGTATGAATTTTTATGAGAAACTTGTTAAAAATTTGCTTGCTTGGTCGTACAAATGCACTTCTCTAGTGTGTAACTGACTACGTTCCAGGTTGAGGTCTGAGTTTTTTTAACGCATTTTTCCCCTTCAAAATGCATACAAGAGGCGCTCTGTCAATAGAATAACGACAAACTGTGGAATAATAGTTTGCGATTCGTGACTAGGTTTCATTGTGTTGGAACAGGAATGAACGCTGTGTCGTTGCAAAGATTCTTGATCGAGCAACTGTCGCTGTTAAAGATCGCTTTCCCATCTCACGCTGCAATGCAGATATCTACTTCTCAACTTCTGTCTAAAGTTAGCTACGACGATGCAAGCAAGGACAAAAACGGACAAGCAAGGGTGTTCTTTGAGCAATACGTCAGTTAAATGGCCGAAAGAAATGAAGGTATTTAACCTGGTCCAGAGCGTGTAGATGGTAGATGTTAAGTGCATGTCGGGTAATTTTTTTCTTGAAAAATTTATTCTTCATCTGCACATAGTACTGAAAAATCTTACATCTAGTTATCATTTACAGAGCAAGAAGCAACAAAACCTACCTGCATCCACTGTGAACAATAATCTCCCTTCTTGAGTGGAAACATCCGTAAAGGAAAACTACAATGCGCTCGAGGGGTAGTGAGGGCGTAAGGGTTTATTATGAAAAGGAATAATTTTCCATGTTTCTTCATACTTGTTCAAATCTCGTTACTCCCACAAATATTTATAAGGGACTATAGTCCACATTCATTGCACCACACACAAAATTCATGACATGCTGTGGCAAGCTTTACCATTGTTCTTCTAACAACCAACAGAGAGACAACAGCTATAGAGTCTGATTCTCTTAACGATTGGTAATTTTCCTGGAATGATTAATTAAATTCTCTCCCATTTTTCCAAGTGGACCTCGATTGAATGACCTGTGCTCTTTCTGGACAGGCTGGGATTCCCTACCTCCTCGAAAGGAGGTCTTGGTGGTGAAGTTTAGCAGTGATGGTATAAGCAAGTCACCAACATCAGAGACATGTTTCTTGTCTTTAATCCTCCCCTTAGGCCACAACACTTATGACGAATTTAGGATTGCTATGGACGCTGCAATCCAATATGGTTGCAAAGGGTTTACTTTTGCATGAAGGTGTCTCTTGTGTCATCAGGCACGTGTTCTTGTCACTTTTGTTACTGTTCTTAGTTCTTTAATGTCTGACGATTTGAATTGTATGAAGATGTACCGTCGACGTCTTTTGTACAACTGATTCTCAGATGTTGACGTTAGTTTTGGAACCAGTACTACTAGCTATGTAAACATTAATTTTAAACTCGGGGCTTTAAACTACTAACATGGCCTACGTTTGTACAGTTAACATTTTAAGGGCATCTGTGTGGATCTCAGAGTGAAGTCACAATTTTGAAAATTGCCTATATTCCACATCCCAAGCACAATTGCCGAAAGTTGTTCATTTGACCGTGACTTAAAGTGCCTATGAAGCGAAATTTGTTTCTCGCTAATTTTAAAGTTTAATCCATAAAACTCAACATTCCAAAATTTGAGGTGCTCTTGATTAAAATCGGCGATTATACAAGCCTTTGAAATTGGGCTATTTTGCCCTCAAAAATGGCATTTGAATCGCGCGGCCAAAAAGACACGTGACAATAGCTGTGACGTAATTTTGACGTAATTTTGGGGACAAGAATTCCAACTATTTCACTATAATTCATAAGCGCAAACACATTTTTGTACCCAAAATGACGTCACATCACGACCCAGACCCCTGACCATTTTTAAAGGCAAAATAGCCCAACTTCAAACGCTCGTAAAATCAACAATTTTAATCACAAGCACCTCATATTTTGAGATTCTTGCGTTTTTAGGGGTAAACTTTAAAATTAGCAAGAAACAAATTTCGCTTCATAGGCACTTTAAAACGCCCATTGAAGTTGCGTTTACATTTCAAGTCGCCGTACAGAGCCATATAAAACTTGGTCTAGTTACAAGAAAATAGAATGTGAGTTAAGAAAGGTTGATAGGGTTTTGTCACAATGTGAAAAAATCGAGATGTTGTGTTCAGTGCTAGATTAAAGGCGGCATGTTACCCTTATGTTAAAATCTCATAACTAAGAGCACAAAATCACTGCAATTTCTGCGGGCATACGGGTAAGACTATACTTCCTGTGTACAACTTGAAATGAATTGCAGAGCCTGAAGGTATAAATCAACTCCACTATCATCAGACTCGTGTAACGGATCGACTATTCGAGAGAGCTCCATACGATCACTTGGTTGAAGCAGTGTTCGAAGTTGTTCGTGAAGCGAGTTATATTTGCGAATATACTTGCAACCTGTCAACTCCGCCTCTGACAGATCCATTTTCCATAAAACGGCGACAAGAATATCCTTGACTAACAATCTACTAAGCACGACTGACTCTCTTTCAAGTACATGCAATTACATTGTATCATTTTATTCCCCTATAGTCTGAGGGAGATCTCTGGTGGAGTTGACTGGGATGGGCTTGGAAGGGGAGCATATACTCTATACTTTCTTCGGGTAATGGTGTTTATCGTCAACGCTCGAAGAAGTACGCCCTCGGGGTTAACCCTTCTCATAGACTCTCTTATACGAACTTGTTGAACTTTAATTCCCCTACTTAACAGGGAACCTGTCATTCGCCGGTAACCATACGACGCGAAACTTCTTAAAATGGTTTCGACAGTGCGATCAAGGGTTTCGTTGTCAATAGTTGTGAAAAACTGCCCCGAATAAATGCCAAACTCTTGAAGCCGTCTCTCTGTTGTTCGCAGACCAAGACCCAGGAGTCGTGCCACATCAGGAACGGAAAAGCCTCTTTCCAACAAATATTGTAATTGTTCCCTTGAGACAACAAATTTTGGTCGTCCATGGCCTCCATGAGATATCTGCTCTTCTCTGTAGCGGCATCCTGATGGACTAAAAGTTCTAGTTGATCCTTAGCGTAGCGAACAAGGGTGACAAGTTGGTCACTGACAGAATCGTTAACTCCTAAATAACGAACTAAGGAATTGTATAACCAGTCAGTGCGATATACGACGCTATCTAAATTGTCTCTTCCACCATTACAATTTTCGATTTCCCTTATCAGGCTAACCAACAGCTGGCGAATGAACACAGCCAATTGCTGCGGCTGTTGTTCGGCCATATTGTTGTGGTACGGAATAAATTATCTTTACGCGGGAAATAAATTATCTTATGTATTTTTTAACCAGGCTTCCACGCTTGACCGAACTGGGTACCATGATTTGAAGTCGCAGGATTTCCGTTTCTGTGTGCGCAGTGACAGAATTTTATGTTTCAAAATTTGAAGTAGCTTGATATAATTTGGTATTACCGAATTTGATGTCACGGGATAAAATTTTGTCTTTCCAAATTTGACGTCGTAAGATAGAATGTTGATGTCACAGAACATAATTTAGTCTTTCCGAATTTGATGTCACGGGATAAAATTTGGTCTTTCCGAATAAAGATAGAAGTTGGTATCACGGAATTTGATGTCACAGTATATAATTTAGTCTTTCCGAATTTGATGTCGTGAGATATAATCGCTCGAGCGAGTGATGGCAATTCACGGAGTGAAGTTGTGTCTTGAGCTCTTTTGTGAGTGGATTCCGGGACCTGGCATGGCAATTTTGGCGAGTTTTGACTTGTAAATAATGCAATCGGTGCAATATTTTGCCAATGGAAATTGGCGGACTGTCATGCGCCGGTTATCCAAGAAAGTCCCAGAATTCCTTTGGGTCACAAACGCGAACATGAAAGACCACTGACAGCAAGTGAAATCAAATAGCGTTATCGGGGTGGCGATCAAGTAGTGAGCAGGAAAATGTGGAACAGATTGCAAGACGTGGAGTCGAAGTTTGCTGCCAATGTAAACTTTTAAACTCAATAGGAATTTTTGTTTTGAAAACTTCAAGACAAAGTTGCGTGAATTTTGCTGTTGTCCCAGGGCGATTTTGGTTTTTCAAGAGAATAAGCAGTAATATTAAATGAAAATTGGGAGTTTCGGTCATTTTCCAGGGTGATAAAGTCCACAAAAGTGACTTTTTGGCAACGACAGTGGCTCATTTCAACCGTAGTCCGGGATTTGGCAAAGTTGCAGGTTTTCAAAGCCATCGACCGCATATGGTCGATATTTGGTAAGCCAGAAGACAAAGAGTTAAAAGTTGAAAATGACCAACTGATATAGCTTTGAAAAACGCGTGGTGACCCCTCCTTTTTACCTTATAGAATGAAGGTGGTAAGCCTACTCAACACATGATGTTTTTTTCATAGTTTGCAAAATATATTTCGACTGATTTTTCTTGCTTTTTGTTTTTGTTTTCTTTTTTGTTTTGTTTTTTGTTTTTCTTTTTTTCGTTGTTGTTGTTTTGTGTTGTTTGTTTGTTTGTTTGTTTTTGCTCTATTATAAGAGAGACGTCAGGGCCAAAAATGGCTCCAATGAAATGATTTGTAAGAAATACCACATAAAAAGTAGTTTTTATGTCAGCAATTGTTATTTTTTTTCAAAGCTTGTGGTTTGTTGTTGCCTTGGTGTATGTAAACGGAAATATCAGAGAAATATTTCTTCTTTTCTTTATTTGGAAAAAAAAAATCAATCTCTATTTTTTCCACCCCAGATTTTCCTTTTGATTTTCAATAGCCCTTGCCATGCAACATCTACTTTTTTGCATAGTGATAATCAGCGAAGAAACATCTTCCTATTAGGCGGCACCGTCCTTAAGGCGGGCTAACGGTGCTTTCGTCACTCCGTCTTAAGACGCATGATAGTCTAGACACTATGCGGCTGCCAGCAGTACTCTGGAATCACCTTCTTTCTAAAATAACAGCGTCTGGATTGAGTTCATCATAATGAGACAAAAGTCGCTACTCTTAGTAAAAGACAAGCTAACAGTACTAGTGATACTATTAAAAACAAATCCCACGGCGAGATTAGCCTGTATGGCAGGCACTAGAAAAAGAAAGAGTACGGGGGAAAATGGGCGCGCGCATGAAGCGAGGAAGCGCTTTCCCGCTTCCCTTCCCCTTTCTGGCACCTGCCACAAAGACTAAAACGAAAAAGGCCGTGCTTTCTGTCCCGCCATGGGAACCAAGCATGACCGACCACCGAGTGAAAGCCAAAATATTCTAGAGTATTCAAGACTCGAATATGTGATCGTGACGCAACAGAATCCTAGAGTATTCAAGGCGCACACAATACGTGACGTACACCTGGAATATTCGTATCGAATATGGTGGAATACGCTCCGTTCATAATCGTTCGTGGATTTTCATTAAAGTATACCACAAATCTGTCGTACTTCTAGAGTATGATGACGAACCCTTTGTTAAAAGAATTTTATGAAAGAAGGTAACAGTTCGGGTGTATAGCATTTTCCTGGAAGCAAAATTTAGACTATGAATACAAAGTATTTGTGATCTGTGCCCGTGTGCGTTTATCCTGGAATACGTGATCTTGACGCGCCAAAGCGTGTGCACAACCGTGACGTGGACCCAGAAAATTCTTATCGAATATCGGCATATTGCGCGAGCACGACCGTGTTTTCGTTCGTTGAACAGAACAATTGTACTTTTTTGATCCATGTTGTCGGCGCAGCGTATTTGTTTTGTCCAGAAATTTGCATACTTTGTTAAAAGAATATCGGACTCCCCTCATTCGGTTTTGGGGTAATCTCGTTTGGATGCTATTTTGTGACTTATTTTCGAAAACTAACAGCACTAATACTGTAAACAGTTTGGCAAAGTTTTCAAGATGCGCGCGCGATGGCGTCATCCGCAGCATCAATGTTTTTGTCTTCTTATTGACAATGAAAATTGGCCAATGAGCGCGTGAGAATCTCTGATTATTCTTGCTTTAAGACACCTCTTTTTTGTTGCTGAAAGTATATAAGTTTCACCACACCATGCATTTCCAGCCATTTCAGAGGACTTTAATTTAAAAAATTTCCGGGTGGCTTGAGGCCCCATATTTACTCACGCCAAAGCGTTTGAAGCGAGGCCCCCCAGTTCAAAATTTGCTGCACGGGCCCTGTATTTACTCAAGTGAGTCGATCCTGTAGGCTTATGATGTTGTATTGCAGCCTACTGCCGAGTAAAGAGTACTCCTTTGATTGTTCTACTAGAAAACGTTTGTTTTCTTCTGCGTTTTGCTCAAGGCTCTAACTCGTTTTCATTATCGCAAAACCATGCGTGCGATATTCGTGAATTTTGTGTCGCGCCCCTGGTCGCCACCCAAGAAGACATTTCTGGAATGTTAGTAAACCCAGGTAGCAAATCAGGCAGCTTAAACCAAGTACCAGACTGTTCGACCGCTGTCTCAATATGTGCGTTCTAGTAAAGCTTTACTTAGTAAACAGACAACCGTTGCTCCTCCGTTCCTCAATGGCTATCACAACAATCACTGCTCAGCTGGACAAATCAAAAAGTGAGATGATGATTTCGATCGCGTCAGTTTTAAAATTATTTCCACGCGGGATGGTTAGCGAGGAGGATTTGTTAGGTTTTCACTCGTTTTCGCAGCGCAGCTTGAGGTTCGTGACGAATTCCGAGTTTATTGTCGTTGATAAAGATATGTGTGTTTTTAATATTTCTACAGCTAATTTCTAATCCTCTCGTCCTGTCATTGTCGTCTATTCCTTTGTGAGTATACGTAGCCACCTTCCATCGTCGTGTATGAGCCCTGACATTGTAGACTTCGTATAGGACTTATCTTCGTTGCGAAAACTTGTTTTGATGCCTGTGGCTGCACCTTGTTTATTGGGAAAGGGTAAAGTAAGAACATAGTTTACGAATCTTAACGTTATATGTTTGCATGATGCACAAGCTTACATAAAATTTCACACCTTTTGTTGCCCTTCAAACTGTATAAAACCTATTTCTTGAGAACACAAGACATCTTTAGAGGTCAAAAAATGTGACTTAACTTCCGTATTCATAGCGTGCAATTCTCGAAAATTAGCTGTGTGAGCATACTTGACGTATCCATTCGTATTCACAGACTGAGAATCATTAATTGAAGAAGGTTCTTCGGAAGATATGGGAAGTACCAGTAAAACTATAAAAGCTCTTTAGCGTAAACAACAGTATTAAATTTCGCCGTCTATAAACATGTCGTCTTAATTTGTTTGAACCGGTAAGAATCAGCGTTCGGATGTTAAAAATACCGAAATGGGTTGACTGGCTGGGCTGGCTTTGATAAATTTTATAGTGGACGGGTCTGGGAGAGAAATGCTGGTGTGGTTTGGCAAGCGGTTTCTTCGTTAACTGGATGACGCTTTGCCACTGAGAATCATTAATTGAAGAAGGTTCTTCGGAAGATATGGGAAGTACCAGTAAAACTATAAAAGCTCTTTAGCGTTTTGTGTCAGCCAAGGAAAGATTTTGTGGGAAATGGCGCTATTATTCAGCTCTGTCGCGTTCCGAGTGATTGCTGCCTCAGCGATTCCTATTGAATGCTCTAAACGATCAGGTGTGGACCTCTTTTTTGTCTTTTCTACGGACATTTATGTCAAAATTGCTAAGCAATTTTTGTTACTTGTCTAATTTCTCCACCTTCTCCAAGAATCTTCGAAGAAATATTCGTATTGTGCTTTGTTTTCTTGTAATACTTGTGTTTGTTGTTCTGTTGTTTCTGAACCGCGGTCAATTTCTGTTGACTGCTCTTAACGATCAGTTTTTACCATTTATTGTCTTTTCTACGGGCATTATATTTATGTCAAAATAAATACTGATTTTTCTAGATTAATCAGTACAAGCTATTATTATTACAAGCTAGTCTTGTTCAATTTCTCCACCTTCTCCTTCTTCCAGCAAAACACTCGCATCGTATTTTGTTCGCTTGTTGTTTTTTTTTTTTTTATCCGCTTTGAATTCCGTTACGCTTTCATCTGAAAGTAGTTAGGACTCACGAATGTCTTTAATTTTTTTTTTTGCAAACGTTTGCTATCGAAAACTCTTCGTTTTCCCTGCTGCTGCTCAATTGTTTTGAACACAAATTAAACTGGCCCAAATAAAGCCATGCGAAGTTGCTCGGTGAGAGTGTGCAACTCCGATTCTAGGCTTGGCCTGGCTAAATATATATATGGCCTGCAGCTTTTCTTTTTAATCGCTACATACCAGACTGGAATGGTGTTCCATTGAACATCATGCATGCACCTTCTTTAAGCAGTTTTGAGTCCTATCTATTACATTATTTGTGTCAATTTTAAATCAGATGTAGCTTGTGAGTGACAAGTATGTAATTTAATTAGGTTAGCTTTGGATTGTATTTCAATTTTACTTCTTTATTCTTAGTGTCAATCTCAAAGGAGGGGTGACTTGTAAGAGACAAGTATTCGATTTAATTTGATTAGGTTAGCTTTGGGCCACGTTTAAATTTCACCTCTTAGTTTTTAGAATGTGTAATACAGTAATAGCCCACGTATAAGAACCAGAATTTTCTAATTTAGCCTAAATAGGTTCTTATATAAATGGTACTGAAAGCAAATTTAAGCTACCAAGGTTCTTAAAATAGGTTCTTATATTTTCATATGAATTTTATCTGAATATACTATATATACATGATAAATATCATCCGCATAATACAGTATAAATCATTTATTTGTACCATAGAGAAATGCCAATAGGCAGTTCAGTGCAGGTACAGTATATGTCCTTAACAAAACATAACAAAGAAACTCATTCAGCAGTTTCTACCTTTACACTTTTACAGCAACCCCACTGATAAGAACCTAGCTTAAAATTTTAGCCTTAATAGGTTCTTATGTGTAGGGGGCTTAAAATGAAAATTTTAGCCTAACAGGTTGTTAAAACCCAGGTTCTTAAACGTGGGCTATTACTGTACTAGATAATATTCTTTGTATGGGAATTTACTTTCTCCCAATTATTCTCCACTCATGCACTTTTTTTTGTATCAACTTAGATGTATTCGCATAACAAAGTATTACTAAACTTAAAATTAAACTTAAAGTAAGCTCTTTCTCATTAATGTACACATCCTTTGGAATTCCTTCTCCTGCATGCAGTCTTTCAATTAATTTTATTCATAGTTGGTCACACCAATCTTGTAGTATGTTTGGATGACATTTGGCACTAATGTTTAATGGGATTTTTGATGTTTGATGAAGTATGTTGTACAATTTCAAATGTACATGGAGAAATGTGAGACTAGTCCTTACCTTTCTTGCAAAACAGAAAATCAAGTTAAGATGGCTAACACGGATTTCCAGCACTTTTGCTTGGGTGAATCATTACCTTAAATCCTCATACTACATCGTTAATTACCATGATAGTGATATCAACCAAATGCCCAATATTTTATTATCAAGTTGCTTAGTCTTACACTTGGCTGGCCAGAAGAGCAGCTTGATTTCTTTTCTAAAACACTGTAGGTGCATTGATTGATGAGCTTAATGTCAGCAAGCAGTTTTTTGCGATAGTAAGGTCAAGAAGTAACTGATCAAAAGAAATATCTTGGTCTTAATGCATATCATCTAACTATTTTTATTGATTTCCATCTATCTTTCTTTCATAATTTTTTTGATGCATACATATACCCAGAGGATACACAATTTCTGATTTCCAACTGTCTCATGGGAGGCCTTGCATAACTGAAGTTGCATTCATTATGAAGTGATGATCTGAATCACTATATGTCTGATGTCGGATACTGATTCAAAATAGCATTCACCAGGCTTCTCCACCAATTTCTAGTGGCTCTAAACCATAACTAAGTAGCCTACAGTTGAACGGGGAAACAGAACTGTCCTTAGGTATTGCTCTAAGATGTTAAGAAATGTTTTGTTTTAAACATTTATAGATGCAAACTAGCGTTGCAGGTTCTTTTTTACACAAAGTATTAAAGATTATTAAAAAAAAAACTCTACCTCAATATATTTGTTTTGCTTTTTAACATCTCCAAACTCAATTTGCAAAGGAATTTTTATTACCTTACTGAATAGAATGCTTGTTTTTAGGAGGGGTGGGGGACCAAATCCGTAAAAGGGGGTTCATATCTGCTAGCACTTCTGGACTAGGGGGTCCAAATCTGATCCACAAGCAGATCTGGACTGGAGGGGGATCCAAATCCACTGTGTCACTGGCTCAGATCACCTTTCCATACTATTTTTTACAGCATTGGGTCTGTAGCTTGAGTGAGGTCAGATGGGTGATATGACAAGCACACTATATGTAAATGCCAGTAGAAAAAGAATGCTTTCGGAGCTCCGCTTTTAGGCTTGGCTAAATATATATATATATATATATATATATATATATATATATATATATATATTATTTCAGTGGCAAATGCAACCATTTGTTAATCTTTTGTAATCTAAGACTTTCTGTGACACTGCTAAAACACACTGACAGAGTCACGCATACATAATACATATAGAAAATGGAACAAATCATGGAACTGGTGTTTGTCAGATCCCATAACTTGGATTTCAATTTGCAGGAAATAATTTTAGTATTTACTGACCTTGAAAAGTTTAAACTACAGACACTAATTGCACCATGAAAGGATGACACAGATTATCTTCCCACCAATGCTCTCTATTACGGGTGTCTGGAAAACCTGAATAGCGAATAGTCAGGAACACTGAACAGCAAATTGCGAATAGTGAACAGTCATGAACAGCGAATAGTGCGAATTGTCATGATTAGTCGTCAATAGTGACCGCTTTAGTTCAGCACTGATCTGGATTCATTGAAAGAGATCAAGTGGAGCAATAGGATATCGACCATCACTTTGCAGCAGGTAGTGTTGATGCAAGCAGTGTTTGCCAAGATCTAGCCTGCGTCACATACCAAAACCCCTGTTTATAGTACGTTTGCGAAGCAGCACCGAGACAGTTTGATCTGGATTCCAAGAATTATCGGAAGTGTGCTTCAAATTTCCTTGAACCCAACTGTCTGACAAACATTTTTTGGCTTTCGTGACTTACGAGTCAACAATGGAGGTAAGCAATGGCTTCATATCTTCCTAGGCAGACATTGTATTTGGTGTCTGCGTACGGGTACCTGATGCAGCATCACCATCACTGGCCTGATCGTCCCTCAGACGCTTTAAAGTGATTCAGGATTTCACAACCTGTTTGCCACTATTCGTGACTGTGCGTTAATATTCTCTATTCTATTCGCTGTTCACTGTTCGCTGTTCACTATTCACGACTATTCGCTATTTGCTGTTTGCTATTCGCGACTTTTCACTATTCGGGTTTTCCAGACACCCCTCTATTGCTGTTTATTTCCTTCAATGAATTTCAAAACTTTATAAATGTAATTTTACTTCAAACAAATTCAAGAAAAGCAAAACAATGAAGCCTTCTTTCCCTCTGTATAAAAATTCCCAGTTAGGATAATTTTGATTTAGAATTCCTTCAGAATTCAATAAGTAGTAAGTTCAATTAAAAAAGTCAAGAAATTCCATTAGGCCACCTTAAGAAGCTGTAGAATTTCAAAAAAAAAAAAAATAAAAAATGAAGTAACAAGCCAGCATTTCAAGGTCTGGATTTGGAAGGAAGGAGATGTGCCTTTCAAATATATCTTGAATAATTGTTGAAGAAGACTTCTAATTTTATTTAGTATGGGTATGGCTGGTAATATCTAGCCCCTAAAGCTAGGAAAAACAGCTGGGGATATTTGTTAAAATCATAGGACCATCCAATGTCAAGATCAACAGGCTTTTTAGTTTCAAATCTTCAAGTTATATTAATTTTCTACACATTCATTTTAATCTGGCTACTACAAGAAGATATGATTTACATCAGAAATCAAAGCAGTATGCTGCCACATTTAGAATTCAAAGTGACGGGAAACTTAGCTTATTGAGATGTACTTAAAAACTTGACTGTGAAGATGCAGTCCTGAGTTTCCACAACAGCTGAGTTGAACATCTACATCAAAACAAAACATTGTTTAAATCAGTATTCTTTATGAGTTCAAGTGTTTTATTAATTTTGTCCTTTCATAGTCAACAGTTCTGCTCTTAAAATACTCAGTGAAGACATTTTCAACTTCATGATCATTTACAAGTACAGTTTAGATTGTAGTTGCAAATCAAGATCATGTTATGCATGTACATACATCCAAACAAGACACGCACTGAGTGAATCAATCACCATGAAATTAAGTCAAGGCAGTAGAGTGCTAGCACGACTCAAATTGTCTGCCATTTCGCTTAAAATTTAGAAATTGTGCTATGAAAAGGCTGCAGAGTCTTAAACAAGCAAAAATGTCAGTCCAACAGCCTCAAGGGCTCAAATTTAGCTTGATGAAACGACATGGTTGACCTTTATACCTGTACGAATGAAGAACCACTTTTGTAAGCCGATCTTTCACCAATATTCATATAATTTGGGTTAAACTAAATCGTACCTGTTTCAAAAGGGTAGTGTTCTGCATCTTTTTGTCTTGAACAACCATTTTAAGCTTAAAGGAAACCAAAGTCCAAAAGGAAACGCCTGAAACAAACTTAAAAAGCTGGTGCAATCGTCGTTAACCGTTGCAATCCCAATCTCGTCCCCAGAGCCTACGTTACCCTTGTCCAGCGGAACGGGCAACGGACGCTCTGGAAGAATCCAAAACCGGAACCAGAAAATCCTAGTTCCGGTTTGATTGCGCCTGCGTGAGGTTTCAGGACAAAATGGCGGCTGTTGATCATGTCAACATGTTCAGTAGGACCAATTCAGGGCAGTCAGCAGGGGCGATTCCACGGTAATCGACCAACAATCAGAAAACAGTCACATATATGCGGTATAAGCCAACATGTGAGCGATTATCTTCGAACACGACTCTTTCTAAGGATACATACATCGATTCTTTTAGAGGAAGCTCAGTTACACCTTGCAAGTTTAATTAAGCTTTAAGCTTATATTACCATCTTAGATGATACTTATAAGATATGTTCGGATTCTCAAGAATCATCGTTTCAGTGTTGGCTTAGAAAAAGGCCGATGAGAGCTTAACCTCAACAATAGTCCCACCTCAATTCTTGTTAGCCCACCGATAACTTCTTACTCTAGCTACTACCTGGAGAACAACATTTTTAATGATGTACTGAAGTAGAAAATCTTCATGGAATGGGTTGAGACGATAGTTCAGGAATAGTTACATGGGGAAGATATTTATTTACAAACATTGTTTTTGTTATTTAAATGTTCAAAACTTGAAACAAAAGAATTCTTTGTTTCACCAGCCAATAGCTCTCTGGTTGGCATATCAATAGCAATAGGTGATGTCACCGATATCTTTGCTATATGAAGCACATTTAGTATACTAATGGAATGTGGAGCAAACAAATTAAGATTTCTAATGACTCAGCAAATTTAATTGAAGATTATCTGATATTTATTATTATTATTATTTTATTGTTATAATGAGACAGTGTTTCAGTTCCTTTTCTCATCATTGTGTAATTTTGAAGTGCAAATAAAGTTATCGATGGATTTTTTGGTTGTATTCTATATTGTCATTGAGCTTTTCCTTTCAAAACTTGCCATCCCCTTCCCCACCTTGTCTGTTGGATGGTGTCATAAAAGATACATTTATCTTTCAAGTATACATATTATATGAAAGGAAGGGGGATTACATATTTATTATACCACAACACAGTTTTTGTAACACATCTATTTATGAACAAATTAAACTCCTGAAAATAGAAGAAATACCTGAACCTCACATCTGGCTATTAGAATTCTGGAAAATCCTGTATTTTATGTGTTAAAAATGCATTAATTTTGGGCAACGTTCTTACCTAGTTCTGGCCATGTATGGAAAACACTTGCATTTTTTTTAATTTTATTTTTGTTTTATTTTATTTTACCTGCCGTTGATAGAACCTAAATTGTTCAGGGAGCTAACAAGAAAAGCTACTGGTTTATTTAGCTTCCTAGCTTGCCCATTGTTTTTATTTAGTTTAGGTTAACATATGCTGTAATTTTTTCTTGATTGTAAAAAAAATGTGTACATTGAAAAAGTAAATAAAGATTATTATTATTATTATTATTATTATTATTGTTGTTGTTATTATTATTATTATTATTATCTACATACAAGTGTCTTTTCCAGTACATGTATCCCAAGCTTAGCCTGCACGGCTACAGTAACTTTGTAGAAGAAGGAAGACATACATAGTACAGTCCTTAGGGTTTTTAGATCCCTTTTCAGATTAAAAAAATAATTGGCTGCACGTCCAAGGCTAAATAAAGGAGACACCAAATTAAAGACAATCTTGGGTCCATTAAAATACAAATTGATTAAAAAGCACTTAATTTTCCTTTGACACTGATATATGGTAACCTTGCAATTAGCGCAGAGTACGAGCAGTATGAGCCAAAAGGAACTGCTCCTATCGCCAAATATAGAATGTTTTATTCAATTTGATGCCCAGTACCCAGATCATGAATGAGAAAAGAGTGTTGCACTCGTACCCTGAGTCAGATATTTTTGGCTGCACCATTATCACAACTTGACCTTGAAGAACACATTGCATAGAAAATGACAGAGGTATGACAGCAGTCTGATTAAAAATAGCTGGAGAAAGTAATTCAATAGTTGTCTATAATTTTATTCCTTTTTACTGTTGTCCTAACATTACCAAACATTGCTGCTTCAGTGTTCAATTTATCCCCATCTCTCTTATAATACGCCTTCTCTCTAATAAGTGCAACCCTCCTCAGATGGATGGAACAAATCAGCCTCTGAGGGAGTATAAGCGAGATTACGGTATATACATACACTATTTATTACACAACGGATCAGTGTCATTAAAGACGACTATATTTTGTTTATATATTAAATCAATTCACTGTCAATTTCTGGGTAAGGAAACCATATTGTTGTGAAATTCGACTACCATATTCCTCGTCTAACTTACACCTTCTTTGAACATGATCTGCACATTGCCTCCCATACTTTAACTCTTCAACAAGATATTTCAAGTCCTTTATAATTGGTTTTGATGTGGAAAGTTTTATTTACACATGAACGGCACAAATACCTTGAACACTGGTCGGAGTACGTGTTGTAAATCGACATCTGTAAGCTGTTTAAGAGCTATTAAAATTCCATCTAATTTGGCGTTGTCTCTACAAAATTAAACGCAGTGGTTTTTAAACGCATTATTACAACGACAGTAATTTTCCTTTGTTTCTAATCATTTCTGCAGCTTTAGTGGGACTCGCTTAATAATTCCGCCATTGCCTGGCTCCTCGCGAAAACAACTTCCGATCCTGTCATGTTTATTGCTTTGTTTTTACCAGCCAATCAGAAATGTCCTTTTTTAAATTCGACCAGAGGTTCGTATCTTTGGCGCTGGCCAAAAGGATCGCAGACTCTGGGAACGAGATTGTTGCAATCCGTTGGAGCCGTTTCTTTGAGCCTGCGCACTAGTGTAGCTGCTGACCAAAAAGGCTTATTCATTCCCAGTCTCCCCTGAAATCCAAGATGGCTGCTTGCCCCGCCAAGAGGCGGCCAGCAATCATTTGATTGTATCAGTGATGACTTGGAACAAAATTTAAATTCGAGTATTGTCCTAATTTGCTCCTAACTTAAGTATTGTCCTAACTTAAATTGAAATTTGAGTATTGTCCTAAAAAACTTGCAGTTTGGTGGAAAGCCATATTTATGTTAATAATGCAACATCCACTAAATGCAATGTAAGTTGTGGAATCCCGCAGGGATCGGTGTTTGGTACGCTGTTGTTTTTATTATATGTAAATAATTTTCACTGTTGCTCAGATATCTTTGATTTTCATCTTTTTGCAGATGATGCAAATCTGTTTTATAAAATCAAATCTCTTTCCATTCTAGAAACAAACATAAATGTTGAATTAAATAATATTCACGTATGGCTCTGCGCTAATAAGCTATCACTCAACATAGAAAAGTCAAATTTTGTAATTTTGCATCCACCTCAAAGGAAGTTACAATCTCATAATTTTAATCTGGCTATAAATAATAAGAAACTTAAGCGAGAATTCTGTATAATGTATCTGGGCATCCTAATTGATTCAAACTTAAACTGGAAGGCCCAGGTTGAATGTATTGTTAAGAAAATTAAAAGAATCATTGGTATCCTCTTTAAACTTCGATATTATGTTGGCCTAGACATTTTATTAAGCTTATATTATGCCCTTATATACCCTTTATTGACCTACGGAATAATTATTTGGGAAAATACCTGTAAGACCACTATTCACCCAATTTTCATACTACAAAAAAAAGCAATGCGAATAATTACTTTCTCCAGATTCGATGAGCACTCTAGTCCTTTGTTTAAATCTCTTGAGATTATAACATTTTTGGACCTTGTAACTTTTTATTTAGCCATCTTTATGTACAAATATCATAATCAACTATTACCACCTGTGTTTATTTCTTTTTTCACTAAAATAACACAGATTCATGCTTGCTGCAAAACAGTCTTATTATCTCCCAAGAGCAAGAACAAGTTATGTAATATTCAATATTAGATTTTAAGATCCATCAGTATGGAATTCCATTGACGAAGATATTAAATCATCTCCATTGTCTTTATTTAAAAAGAAAATGAAACAGCACTTTATCAAAGATTACTAGACATCGGTACATCGATCTTATAATTCTAAGATAAGAAATAATACTGTTTTGCAATATAAGAAAATTAGTCATTTTAATATACTGGTAGTTTACGTAACTCTGTTTATCTCTATTTTTCTGTGTATTTATGTCTGTTTGTTCTTGTGTCTCTGACCTAAACATTTAATCATCTTTTTTTTTTTCACTGACTGCCTGGCATTTTTAATTTTTAGGTTATTTCGGGCAGCCAGCACCCCTATCATCTGCCGTGTTATTATTATTATTCCTTTTTTTATCTTGTAGTAATTATGGAGTGAAATAAAGTGTTGTTGTTGTTAATGGGGAAGTTTCATACAATGTGTACTACAAATATATAATTCTGCAACTGGTGTACATAGATAAAATGTAACAAGGCTTGATCTTTTTGTGTGCGATTAATACTGGGGAATAATATACCTTCTTGGGGCTAAATCGGATTTCTTGTATGGACCTTCCAAGGGCCGAATTGAGAGGAAGTACCGAAATAGCTTTCAGTGCAGCCGATTCAAAAATTAGAAGGGCTCAATCGTTACCATGGAGAACTGTTTGGGCTCTTTTTGTCTAAAATGGCTCAACACGGGTCAAAATGGCGCTCGAGACATTGGGGCCAATTTGGCCTTTGGAGCCGATTTGGCTCTTTTCATTTTACAGTGTACTGATTGTGTTATTCAACTGGTGACGGGTATGGATTCACTCTTTGTGAACCACTCACTCTAACCGTTCAATCGCCATACGTATTGAGCATTTAGGTTTAAAGTCGTTTTCTAGTATTCTATATAGGAGATAAAGCACTTCAGTTTTGGTGTCAGAGCGCAAGATCTGTCATAGGTTAGCTGTTAGTCCTCGTTATGCTTCTCTAAGTTAATGAGTTTTTTTTTTTTTTGGCCCGCTTCGTGGTAACGGTGAAAGATAACGCTAGGACCACTCGGGTTGTTATGGTACAACTTTCCCTTGGCTCGATCAAAGACACTGGATTCTGTGTGCAGTGAAAGGCAGCTAAAGAGGCACTTTACAGCCATACCATGCCTCCCTATCTTTTTCCTTAGTGTAAGAAGCGAAGTTTATGGGATGCACTCCCTCTAAGATGGGCACTTTTGTCACAGAGAATACAATTCGGCCGTGGCCACTCGAAGGTGGCCACCTTAGAGAGATGTCCGCCTTACAGAGCTGCACGTATTGAGGACGTTCAGTGCAATGCAAATTTGTAGCACTAAAGAGTAAAACGTGTTTGTCCTCACGTGTAAATCCCTGTGAGACTTTGCGGCAAGACATGACACGATGACACGATAAAAATCGCATAGATATATACCTTGAGAATAATAATGCGTTGAATAATGCCCTCGGGCGAAGAGAATACATTACATTTTCCCTGGCCACAAGTCAACACCCTATCATCTCTTATTCAAGCGTTAATTTGAATAAGTCTCGACATCCCAGTCAGTGGCTGGACTTGTTTATATGTAATTTTCATGGCTTTGCTTTATTGCTTATTAGTTTCTTAAATCAATGAAAAACATCCTATTTGTGCAAGTGTGTATGTTTTTAGCTAAAACAATGTACTCTTTTCTCTTTTGAGACATAATGAATATATGAAAATAATACATTTGAACTGCGGATTATAGAATGAATATGTGAGTGATCATCGCAGTTTCATCGGCCTTGAAGGGACTTGATAGACACCATAAAATAAGTTCGTTAAATATCCGAACCGCGCTCATTATATGTGAAGCCATAAAACAAGCCGTATGAAAAAGTAGATAAAATCATTAATCGAGAGCACTCAATGCACTCAGTGCATTTCACTGGAAAAAAGCGAGGTCGCATTTTCAAAGGGCCTTGGGCTCGTTTCTCGAAGCTCCCGGTAATTATCGGGCCCGTTAAGCTGCTTTGTTTTCCTTTCTAGATAGGAGTTTCAAAAGTTTTGAAAATTGTACAGTAAAGTTATCAGCTAAAGAAAACAAATGGACTTCATTAGAGGTTAGAACACACCTACTATTCCAGAGATTTGGATTTCAAAATGTGGTTTCGGGCCCGCTAAGTTACCGGGATTTTCGAGAAACGGGGCCCAGGTCGAAGAATACGGTAGAGCTTTATCTGACCTATTATTTTCCTAGTCCTGAAAGTCTTTCTCCCAGGCCCTCATGATCAATTCGGTGACGTAGCCGAGGCGAACAGCCACGTGACCTGAAAGGATTGACCGACAAGAAACAAAGAGACGCCTGGGAATGCATGAATCGAAATAATTGATTCCACAGGTACATGGTATATTGATTACTCACGAGAATAACTGTCCCCATCAGCGTCAGGCCCATCCCTCGGGCACGGCTCTGGTGTCTCAATTTCTGTTTTCAATTTTTCTTGGGACTTACAATCGTTCCGAGAGAAATTGAAAACAATGCTTATCTAAAATGTTGCGATAACAAAGCGTATTATGGGACATGTAGAAGTGGCAAATATAACCTAGCTATGAAAAAATAGGATTGAACGACGTAAAGGGGCAAATCTACATATCACAAAAATCGCACGTCTCTAATCAGATAGGCTTGGCTTAAAGTCGCCTGAGCTCACCTATCGATGTCAACTTCACAATTAGTTCGATGTCGTCCACAAATAAGCGCTTTCAATTCGCTTCTGATGTCGGCTTTCAAAAAGGCGTAAACGAAAGGATTGACTGCCGAATTTACAACGAGGAGCAAAGTAAAAATCTTGCCGTATGTTTCAGATAGATTAGTGCAAAACATCATTCGTAGAACTAAGTAGGTTATCCCTACATGGCATCCCAAGAAAAACATTACTATGGCAACTAGGAACAGCGCTGTGCTATTCTTCTTGCGTCTACAAGGAAGCTCGGATTCCGTTGACAACTGCCTCGGCTGTTCTTGTAGTTCTAGAGATTGAAACCTTTGCCTGGTATTTTCTGTAGCGGAGTCTTCTAGCACCTTTACCCGTACGACCAATATAATGCGAGAGACGCCATATAAAAGTAGCAAGCAGGCTAATATGTCAAAAGCCGAGATTCCAGCTAATCTTAAAACTTTTAAAGCAGTTTCGGAGTTGGTAGCGTACATTCCAACGATAAGGGCTATCGAAATTGCCAAAGGAATAAGCCACGCTACCAAAATAGCTATCCCAGGGCGCCTGGCAGTCATGCAATTGAGGTACTTGAGAGAGAAAACAATTGCAGTGTATCGATCCCAAGTCAAAGCACACAGATTAGTGGTTGAAGAGTGAACAACGAACCAATAAAAGGCCATGTGAACCATTGAATTACAGTCTGTCAGGTTGATACAAAAGTATCCAATGGGGAAAATCACAGCTCCAACTGCAGTGTCTGCTACTGCTAATGATAGGACTAGCCAATTGGGTGAAGAATGAAGTCGACGTCTTTTAGTTATCAGAATGACCACGAATCCGTTTCCTATGGCTGTTATGATGGAAAGCAACCAGCCGAGCAAACTGAACAAGGTTTCCATTGCAACTGATTCTAAAAGTTGTTATGTCAATTCGGTCAGCCGTGCCCGTGAGACTCCTCTCGGTAATGCCAGTGCTGAATACTTCGAAGGATTAAAACGAGCCAGCTGACCGCAGAACAATATATCGCCAGTGAGCTTCTTAACAGCAAGAAAGTCTGTACAGTATTCTTGTTGCCGTTCTTGATGGAGAGCAACTATGCTTAGCCGACGAAAAAGCTATAGTTCGTGCTCCGTCGGTCTTAAATTCAATTCATGTTTTCTGACTTGTCGCGGCACGTCTCAATGACGATGAAAGTTTTTCAATCGTTCAATATTATATTAGCGCAAATTTGTAAAATATTGTTCTTGGCTTGGGATGGTAATTTGGGGGATAATTAAGATTCCTTTATCAGATGTTCATTACCACACAGCCAAACAGAAAGAAAATATGATGGCACCTCACGACGCTCCCACGAGCTTGAAAATAACTTCAACCAGCAACTAAATACACAGGCCCTTCAAGATGATTTCTTTCACCTTTGTATCTCTCTTCATGGCATCTGACCTTGACTGAGAAAAGAGCTGATATCAAGGCCAAAGAGTATAGGAAGCTAATTTAATATTAAGTACCCTATACGCGTACAGCTCTAAATAGACGTCCAATACTCAGTTTAATGTTGCTGTTTTTTTTACTTTCATTTACATAAGGCTACATATTGTTGGTCACAGATGTGAACATCAATTGCCCGGTTTACAAGACGGATAGCAATATTTCATAATGAGCAAGCCGTAGCAAAATAAGTCCAAATTATCTGCAAGGCTGGAGTGTGCGATTCGCAGTGCATGGCTTGGTTGATTTATGGTGCGGACTTAAGACCCCAAGAAATATGGCTTTACATTTTTTTTTACTTATATAGTGTTCCGCGCGCGCGGAGCTCCCGCTATAAAGTGGCAATTTATCTTTTTTATAATTATTATTTTTGCCGATTTATAGCAATTAGTATCGTGTTTAACAGCATTTTTTTCTTTTTTACGAAAAAAACTTACGAAATTTAAAATTCTATCCCCATTGCAACCAGCCTCGGAGACTAAGGGGCAGATAGTCGGGATGGGACAAACATGTATTGACGGGAATATTCCGGATGGAGAAGACAACAACAAGTTACTATCCCTTGGCATGATGATAGAAAACAAAGGCTACGAACTGGTAAACAGCGTATACCGAAAACCAACGAACAATGGTCTCCTTTTACACTTTCAGAGCCACGTGGATATGCGCTACAAGAAGTCATTAGGGGCGGATTCATTAGCAATAACCGTAGGGGGAGGGGGTGAAAAATTTTCGTTGCATGAATTTTTTGAAGCCCACTTAATTTGTCTGCAGGATTATTTTTTTCCTGAGGCACAAGCTTTGCACGGATTTTTTTTCCTTCCGACACATTACTTCTTTCGTAAATGATCTTCGATTTACGTAAAAACCTACACATAGATTGTTATCATTTATTTAAGAAAGAGCAGTTGCACTTCAGTTTGTAATACAACTTAGTCAATACAGCTTAGCCCAAAATAGTACCAAGATTACTTTTTTCAGTAACGTTAATTCACCCTTGGCGCCTCAATTGCATCTGCAGAAATAAAAAAAATACTATTACCCGGTACCTTATAACATGGCATTGAGGGCCAATTAACATATTATAAGACAAAAGAATACCTGCCATTTTGGAATATGGTGTACATATTTTGTTATTTTGTCTGCCGTTAATGTTTTGGAAACAAAACATAATACACTGTTATTTACACTTCACAACTGAGCCAGAATATCAATAGTTAATAATAAAAAGCAGTAGCAATTCAATTGATCCAGTATATTTTGCTATTTTGACTACTGTAACTATTTCATATTAAAACCAAAATAACACTATCAGTTATTTGTTGTTGTGAATTTCCATTACACAGTTGAGTCATAATATAGATTGTTATTATTCAAATATTTAGAAACAGAGGCACTTCAATGCCTCCAATACATTTTTTTTTCAATACAATTTTATTTACAGGACAAACACTTACACTACTTAAAGCTCATGTCTTATGCATACACATATACATACACTACCCTTACATTGTACTTACAGTACGTATACTTGCACTACATACAGTGCAAATGCCTTTCTTATTAATTTTTTTTTGTAATGTATTTATTGATATATTTACATACAATACAGCCTGCCACATAACTTGCACTACAGATACTTACACAACTAGAATACAGAGAATCTTTACTTTTCTATACATTGTTTTTTCAACAGGGCTAGTATACATATAAGAGAGAGAAATCATAAGTAATAAGTAAGACGTAAATAGAAATGAAAAAGTAAAGTAAAGTAGAAGAGGCACATCCCTCGAGACAAGCGTATTTAGTGCAGCTCATGCACATAGTGTTGTCCATTTTGCTCTGAATTTCCTCAGTGTGGTATTTTTAAAAGCAATTGTACGTTCACAAAGGATCTTTTCATTAAGTAACAAGCTGAAGATTTCAAAGCTGGGAGAGGCTTTGTTTAACCACGAAAGAAAGATGTGATATTTTGCAATAATGACATAATGATTGAGGGTTAGACAAGTATTTAATTCAGGGTGATAGCCATATAAAATATCCGTAGCGTTTAAGGTGACATTTTCCGATCTCTTTTCATTCCACCAGCTGATTGCCATTAGCCAAAAAAATTGAGTACTGGGGCATTCATAAAAAAAGGTGAAGTAAATTTTCATGGAGGTGGTTACAACGATCACAGCTCGGAGATTTTCTCAGCTTCATTTTGTAAAGTTTGCTATTAGTTGTTAGAATGTTATGAACCACCTTATATTGGAAACATCTTAGTTTCTTTTCCATAGTGACCTTAAAGGGTAACTCATAGATAGCTTTAGCCGTAAGATTTTGTTCGTCTAGTTTCCTTTCTACGTTCGGAGGTTTAAGCGTTTTCAACACAAACATTTTACGCGCAATTTTGGCCGTGACGTTCGCAGAAGTGAGGTTGCGTTCGCCACTGTTATTAAGAGGTTCTGAATTAAGAATTGATTTTTTCCATAGGTTAGGAATCGCAGAAAGGAGACCATTATAAGTTAGAAATTCCACTTGCAAGCCATATTTTCGTTGAAAATCGGATCTCGATAGAAAGTTTCCGCTTTCATTTAAAAGATGATAAATTTTAGTAACCCCTTTTCTATACCATGACGAGTAAAAAACAGGTTTCCCGTCTATTCTTATGAAACGTTGTTCCAAATAGTTTCATGTTGATATTCCATAATCGTAGAAGGGTTCGTACAGTGCAATTCCTGCCAAATAGTCAGTATATCTCTGTAAAACCTTGGCACCTGTGTGGTCAAATTTAAATCGTGTGTGTCGAAATTACATTCAAAGATAAATCGACCCCCATATTGAGATATAACAGAGGAGAAAACGGAACACCATTTACTACTTCTGCTTCATGTATGCGTTTGACCCAGGCTGCTTTAAGCGATTTATCCAATATGGTGAAGTCAACCATATTAAGACCGCCTTTATCCACAGGAAGTATTTTTGTTTGACGTTTTACCTTATCGGGCTTGAAGTTCCAGATGAATTTGAAGCAAATATGATTAACTTTTTCTGCGAAGTTCGGAGGCACTCTAAGAACAGACGTATTATAAATTAACTTAGAAATTGCAAGCGTCTTAAGTAGTATAGTGTTTGGGGGTACGAAATCAATTGATTTCGTTTTCCCCAAATCTGGTCTCGTATTCTGGAATATATAGTTATTTAATTTGATGGAATATATAGTTATTTAATTTGATGGAATCTATAGTTGTTCAATCTGATGGAACCAAGGTCAGCACACTTCATCTATAGTTTATTAAAATGCGTGACATTCTCGGAAAAATCACCAAGCGTGACATTCTCGGAAAAACAGGAAATGAGTCATCGCCTATAGCCGCAGAAAAAAAATAGCAAAACTGGTGGCCACCAGAACCTCTCATGAGGGACTTAATTTGGAATTTGAATCACCACCCGTCCCTCATGAGAGGTTTTTTTGTTTTGTTTTTTTTTTGAATTCCCACCACCTCACCACCAGACCTCTGGCCCTATCAGACCCTCTTGGGGCCAATTATTTGTTTTGTTCACCCTCCGGCTTGAGATTGAACCGGCACTTCTGTCAAGCCAAAGCTTCACTATAGCTCTACCCAACAATCCGACACCATCTAAGGGTGATTTTTTATTTTTCATTTTTTATTTTTCATTTTTTTATTTTTCATTTTTTTATTTTTCATTTTTTATTTTTTTTTTTATTTTTTCAACCCATGGAATAACGGCGGGGGTTTTTCGTTATTCCACGGGGTGGCTTGTATACATTTCGCTAACGAAAGGCCCCCGCTTTTTCCAATCGTTAGATCCTATGTATACAAGCCACACTTTATCTGTGTGAAACAACCCTTATATTTTCGTTTGTATTTTCATTTTTATGCTTGTGGTACATAAATGAAATTTACAAAGATAAAAAATAATACGCATGTGTAAAAAGCGAAAAATCTGACGTAGTTTGATGACTCATTCGAAAGGGAAACCCCCCAAAGAGGGCAGTATTTTAAAACTCACAAAAATCATATGGCGTGACGTCAACAGCTAGATTTCATAATGTCCATAAGCATAGCTTGTCACGCCATTATCATGAATATACCGCTTGTCGTCAAAGCAGCTGAGTGATACTTTATTTATCTCATAACTTCCAAGTTGATGGTTATGACTTCTGATTGTTTTCATTCTATGATGCATCTGTTTATTATCAAATAGTGTCTCTTTATAATTTTCATGTTTGATGTTATTCTTAATAATATTCTTCCTAATACCTTTTGCTGTCTTCCCTCCTTTCTGATCATCTTTAATATAGCTATACATCTTCGATCTCAGTCCTACGAATTCACATATTGGGACTCCAGCAGCCTCATCTTTCATCTTACCAATTACTTTTTTATTGGTCTTATCGGAGAATGGCGAGCTTTCAGGATAATCACTGTTATCGAATTTATTTTTATCCTTCCAGAAATTTCTATAGATGTCATGGGTTCCAATTTCATAGGTCAGTGAGTCTGTGTCTGTGAATAATAATTTTGCTTCATCTCCATATTTCTCTTTGATGTAGTTGTAATGGAAATCGTACATCAGTGTCTTGCTAAGGTCTAGAATACACATCCCCATGTATGCTGGCCGGTTTAAAGTAAGTGTTTCTTTTATCTTATGAACAGCTACTAGATTTTCATTGAAGATTTTACTGCTAACATATGTCGGTTTAGCAGCCATTTTCAATAGCTTATTCTCATCAGTCACCAATCTGACGTCTACTCGCTTTCTGAGGTTTTCCATCGTTTTGCCAAATACACTGTTATTCATCAGCTTGAAAAAGTCTTTCTCAAAGGCATTTTTAGCATTCTTACGTTTTTTCAGTATTGAAATCAATATATTGCCTAAGCCACGCGGACTGATTGAATTCTAACACTCGATGGATTTTAGTTATTTTCAAACCGAGATCAGTATATAATTGGAGGTTCCTATAATGGAGCACGTATTTTTCTTTGTTGCTTAATGTTGGTATTAGTTTATGTACCAGACCAGTTGATATATTGTATTTCTTTGCTATGTTTTTACAATAATCTGATAGCATGTCCCCAGTCACTTTGACCTTTTCCGGTCCAAGTGGATAGTCATTGTGAAGATCATGTAACTCTCGGGGGTATTCTAAATCAACTTCAAGTATCAAACCTTTGTTGCTGTCTTCTTCATACTTAGCCAGGTCTAAATTATTGATCTGTTTTTGTGTCATCCATCTGAATCCGCCAGTTGGAAGGTATTGGCTCATTGCCCAACCATACAAATTATTAGCATCAAGATACACGATGTACTTCGAGGGCGCCTTCTCGTCATACTCTTTCATGTATTTATTATTTGCTTTACCGTAACGGTTGGCAATATAGCTGATACCACCGCGCAGACCCTTTTCAATGAACTGGAACATATCAATATCAGTCATCAATTCTAGTTTAATGTCAGTCATTTTAAGCATGGCATCCCATGATAGCCCTGGAGACGTGAAATAGTGACACGGGTCCAGTTTATAGTACTCAAGGCATGTTTTTCTGAAGTTTTCAAATACATCAGCCAGTAGGAGTACATCTGTTTTAAGGTACAGATCATGATAATCACCCATGTTTTTCAAAGAGAATGTTTCCCACACTGTCTGAGCATGTGTTAGTCTTCATCTGATATATGCGTATCACTCAGTATGCTATAGAATTCATCTTTTGATGGCAGCTTCTGATTGAATTGATCGAAACTGTCCATGTAGTCGTAAGGATAAACACCTTTCTGCGCCATCAGATTAAGATCCTTTCCCTTGAACTCTTGTGAGGTGTATTTTAAGGCTTCTTTTGGTAGATTGCCTACAAGTTTTTCCAAACTGGAGCTCATGAACTGGAAACTATCAATGAAGGTCAAGTGGTTGCCAAGCATGAAAGCCATATACTTCTCCATGTTATTTGGGATAGCATTGATATTCATTTGACAGTCTTCACCTTTCTTGTTTTTGTAAGTGTGCTTCTTAACAATAGCTCCAATCTCCTGCATAATAAAATGACTATCATAGCCTCTCAGATTGTGGAATATAACAGGTATTTTTATTTCTTCTGGGTTCACTCTGAGTTTCAGATTACAATCTTGGTGAGCAGAACCTCTATACTTGCTGGTAATGTGACAATGATCTCGGACTCTAATATCCTTTTCAGTATATTTCTTATCACAGATGTGACAAACTTTGGCTTTTCGGAATTTCTCTTCATCATCTTTAGTCATTTTCAATGGTTTGTTAAAAATTTTTTTCACAACATTCTTGCAATATTTGACCTCCTCCAGCATAGCTTCCATAAATTTGTACACAGCCTTTTCACCCCTGTATATTGCTGCTGGTTTGCTGTATTTATCATCATAACAACAAACCACTTTATAGCCGTAGCCACAGTCAGTATGCTTCTGATAAGCCTCTGTATATGATTTATCACTGTTGGGTTGGCAACCGTGTATTTTTTTTAGTGATGGCCTCAAAATCAGCATAGATCACAAATGGTACCTGCTGTTGTTTATGAAAGTTGTTGAATTTCAGTATGTTGTTATCTTTGTTTGGCATTTTTATTGCCTGTGTGCCATTTACTTGCATGCAGTTGCCCTTGTGATCATTCAGAACCCTTTCAGAGCTGAAACACTGTAAGCAATGCATACAAAAGTGTTTTCTTTCTTTGTGCTTTGTTTGATTGTACATGAACTTATTGAAATCTTTGATCAGCACATAATGCTTGTTTTCATTTTCAGTTATTAGAAGCAGATTCAAGCAGTCTGCATATTTCTCTTTTGATACATATATTGGATAAGGTTGTTTCTCCTCATAACCGAATACATTGATGTTGATCTCATTTTGTTTTTCAATCTTATTGTAATGTTTGGTTGCCACTGGAAATTCAATCCCTGTATAATCCAATGTTTTGACAAATTTTCTGTCAGTCTTCTTTATTCTCTGTGGGTATTTCTCTTGTGGGTTCAGGTGTCTGATGTGGCACCATCGGAAGCATTCATTATCCTCATTTTTCAAGTTAATTAAACCCTTTGCACTGTTTCTGAGTTCATTCGGTAGTTTAATGTATGAGGAGCCCTTCATTGGCGCATATTTCACAACATTGAGGTAATGGCTGTCAACAGATTCAATTGTCCAACCTGAACCTTCAGATACCCAAACTGCAATCTTATTCATTATTTGGTCTTTTGACAACTGTAGTGATTCAGTTACTTCCAGATTATTCACAATTGTTTGAGCTACACTGTTGAAATATGCGGTTTTGTATTCTATTTCTCCGTCAGTCATTTTTGCAAATGTTACCTTGAGTGTTTCAACAAATTTGAGACCTTTAATTTCATTCAACAATTTTATAATATTATATGCAACAGCCTTTCTTGTGTTTTGCAGTTGCGCAAGCGGGTCTTTGTTATTTTTTATACCGATTTCAAAAGATTTTGTGAAGCCCTTCAGAGCTTTCTCTGTTTGCTCTATCTTAGTCCTGGGTGTAGGTGTTGGTCTCTGAATCACCTGTTTGGTTCTGGGGGCTGGGATCGGTCTCTTTTTCAATTGTTCTATTTCTTCCAACCATTCTTTTGGTGGTGCTGGTAATCTTTTTCTTTCGAAGTAATCAACCAATTCTTTGACAGTTGGTCTTTTCGTCCTTGGGGCGGGAATTGGTCTTGTTCTTGGTTTAGGTACAGGTTTTGTGTCATCAACTATAATAACTTTAGGCTTTTTCTGCTGCTTCAACAACAACTCGATTAGCTTAGATTTGCTCAATTTTTTAAGACTTTTCTTGTCCATATTACTACTAGTTTCGATAATTTTTTCCATTTATAATATATCTATAGTTATTATTTCTTTAAAACATTTCCGTCTGCGTTTAAATATGGTTGAGAATTCAATTGATCCAATTACTGGATCCTTTTGAATTGTAATTATTGAAGAATATTTTTTTGATGTTTTTTTGTTTTAATATGACAAGATTTCCCTGCCATTGTGTAGTTACGTCCTGTCTTACATATGTTACAGTACCATTCTTTATTTAGCATATAGGTAGTCTTGTGTTTTTTCTTTCCTCATCACTGAGAACTCTAGGCCTTCCCCGACCTCTCTTGACATTTTGATTCTCCATATATAATCTATATATTTTTATTTTTATATCAATTTAATTTTCTTTTAAATCTTTCCTTCTTGATAAGTATAATTTGCTTTCTTCTAAGTGTTTAGTTATTTCATGAATCAAGTCTTCGAAACTATTGCTCATGAGGTATTTGCATTTGTTTTTCTCATACATTAGCTTCATATCAGACTGTTTGTCTGACACTTTATACACACCTGTTGGGCTTTTAAATTCAAGACAAAGAGCATTGTATTTTCTTGTGGGATTCATCAGCATTAAATCACATTGTCCAGCCATATATCCTTTCTTATAACTTCTGATTCTCATGTTCGGGCTTATTTGATTTTCACCTAATCCCGCCACCATTAATGCGTCTTCATATTTCTTTCTGATGAATGACACAATCTTGTAGTGCAGATCATCTTCACTTTCAATCATCAGCATATTATTGCTTCTGTCATTGAACTGATTGTAATACCCCTGTTTTCTGATTGATGGCAACACTTTAGATGTAACCCAATGTTTAAATTTTGCTGCTTCCTGTTTTTTAGAGGACAGTATTAGTGAATAAAATCCTGATTCATTTATAAAAAAACATTTGAAAGTTTTTTCAATTCAGCATGATGAATCAGTGGCCTCAGCACGAGGTAACGTTTTGTTACATCGTGAATCAGTGGCCTCAGCAGGGACCGTTTTGTTACATCGTGAATCAGTGGCCTCAGCACGAGGTAACGTTTTGTTACATCGTGAATTTATGCTGATTTTGTGGTCTCTTAAGATTCTATCATCAGATAAAACATGATCCTTGATTGCCTTTTGTGGATTTTTATAGTCGAGAATAATAGCTATGTCTCTTCCTCTGAACCAAATGTCATTGTTATCATCAAGATAGCAATCTATTGATACATCCAATTCTTTATTATTGTAGGAATATTTTTGCATTTGTATATTATATTATAATAATTTATTTTTTAATTCATTTTCGACCTGTGTTTAAATATAGTCAGGAATAATAATATTCTTGGCTACATAATAGCAAATAACAGTATGTACTACTGTAGGGTCTACTCACATATATGTTAGATAATTTTCTCTTTATAATATGTCTTTTAAATCCTTGAACGGTATCCAACTGTTAAATTCGTCACTGTAACCCTTCCACTTCACCAAAGCTTGTTTTTTCTTGTAATCTCTGCGAATGACTTTATCAATACGGAATACATCCTGTCTGGCTTTCAATAATTCAGCTTCATAAAAACTCCCTTCAATATCTTCATCGTTGAGATCTTTTAGTTTGTAAGTGATTGGATTAGTGTATTGGATTTTATCAACTGTAAACACTTCTTCAGTCCAATTTGGTGTATAGCCCTTGTCGAACACATTCCGTTTATACTTGGATATTCGGACCTTATCACCTATTTTAAATTTTGGTTTCTGTTTTAATGTTTTCATATCACCATACAAATTGAAGTAAACAGTTCCTTCATTCCTCTTATCAGATGCTTCAACGGGTGTCATCTTTGTGCTTGAATGTTTGGTATTATTATACTGTTTCACTAATTTTGGTAACATGTCTAAATACTGTGTATTACCTTGAACAGTGAACTGCTTCCACATTTTGGATTTAATTGTCCTATTCCATCTTTCAACTACTGATGACTTCTCTTCATTCTCAGTTGAGTACATCTGTACACTATGTTTCTCTAGCAAGTCCTTCAAGTGTTTGTTGTAAAACTCTTTTCCCTTGTCGACCCATAAATACTGTGGTTTTCTGCCTTCCTTGAATATTGTTTTGAATGCTTCAGTGACAGATTCACCTTTCTTATCCTTCAATGGGACAATCCAACCATATTTGCTGAAGACATCAATAACCATAAGAAGATATCGATAACCTTTATTCCATTTACTGAACTGTTGCATTTCAACTAGATCACTTGCCCATATTTCATCAATTTTATTTACAATCACACGCCGCCGAGTGAAATTTCGTTTTATGGGTGCATGTAATTCATCAGCTAGTTTTTCTTGCCAGTTTTCTTCACTCGACGGCTTTTTCCGTTTTTTGAAACACCGAGACCAAGTTTCTGTTTTTTGTCAATTAAGAATCTGGCTGTTTGACCCCATTTTGGCATCTCACCATATGGTATTTGATCTAGTGACTCGACCATTGTTCTATCACAATCACCTTTATTTTTTCCCATATCATAACAAATATCATGATAAGCTGCTATTTCATCTACTTTATTGTAAGGCAGGACATTCCATTTTGTGACCTCACCTGTGTTTTTATCATACTCTAACTGTTTATCGAGGGATTATAAGGTCCCATGTATTTATACTTTCCGGGTGTCCATCCACTTTTTGGTTTAGGAAGCTTGCCAATAACCTTATGAATGTCAATAGCACCGCCATAATCTAATCCTTTGATATCTGTTTTGTAACGAATATTTGGTCTCACTTTTGTTGAGAGTTGTTTCAAAGCTTCTGACCCAACCTTTGTGATTGCAGGCTTTGCGAGGGAAAGTCCTTTGTCAATTAATTTCTTTTGCAGCTTTGGATTTCTCATTGCTTCTGATGCATAATATCTACCCATTTCAACACCCTTCTTCGCTAAATAAGGGACTCCATGTTCCAAAAATCCTGTTAGTGCCATATCTGCGGCCGAATCTAGTATGCCCGCCCCTTCAGACGGGCTAATTAGTTTCCCCGATTTCTGACAAATTTAGTCTTTGTGATTCCACATTCAGCACAAGTACATTTCATCACAGTTCGACCATTTTTTGTCTTTTGATATCTTTCACTTCCTGGTACACATTCAGTGACTTTCTTCTGTTTAACACAATATGATTTCACCATTATACATATTGGTTAGATATTCTTGAAATAATTTATGATAAACCTGTGATTGACTCTTGTGTCTGTTGGATCAAATTCAGCATTATGTATTGTATTAAGAATGGATCTCCCATTTTGTCTCTCGAGAAGATAGTACAAACACCAATATCCACACAAGACTGAATCTCTTTCTTGTATCTCATCTCCAGAGTATTCAAGTTGTTTTCCACTTGTAGCCATGTATTTCTGTACTTCTGTTGGCATCATTAAACCAAATGAGTCAAAGTATTCACAGTATCTATCACCAATTCGATAACATACCCAGTGAGTACCAGGTCCAATCTTACTGTCAAGATTGACTATTCCACATTCATTGTTTTTGATTTGTCTAGGAAGATTGTCTCTTGAAAATACTCCTCTGAAATGTTTTATTCCAAGTTGTTTCACCCAATTGATTAAATCAAAGTTGGATAAGGGTTTATTTACAAAATGGTTCCAGAATTGGGATTGAATTGAATGGACTGTTTTTGCCCAGTAGAAGTCCTTTTCCTTTGGTTTTTCTTTTTTTTTTTCATTCCCATGCCTATTGGGTTATCCCATGTACCAAAAACAGGAGGGGATTGCCATGGAATCATAGCATGTTTCCCACCACTTTTATTTTTTGCAATGGAATCTGGAACATGAACTGGTAATGACCGTCTTGGACGGCTGCTTTCAACATGCAAACCTTTTCCAGTTAATTTTCTAATTGCTTCTATGGCCAAGGAATTCCAATACTGGCGAGTATTGTTCCAATACCCTTTCCAGTCTGCGCTTTTGTTGGTTTTATAACAACGTCTCCACCATACTGCATTTTTTGAATAATATCTGCCATCTGTCTCGTATTCAATAAATTTCCTACATTCAATAATTGGGATAAATTGGCATTAGGAATAAGAAATCCTCCTTTTTGTTTCTTCCCAAATAGTTTATCAACACCGAGACTTGCTAATGAAGAAAGAGCACCTGTAGCCAATGCTGGAGCCGCTTTAGCTACTGCTTTACCTGCATAAGGCAATAGTCTTGTTCCAAGTGAAAAAAGACTGGACCAAAGAGAGCCTCCTTCTTGGACTGATTTTCTGATTTGTGATTTTGATATTTTGATGTCTGAACCTTTTCCTGATCTACTTGATTTGATCAGTTTGTTGATTTGTGTCTTAGTCAACATTAGTTGATCATTTCCAGACAATTCACTATGTGTCAACCTGATTGTTACAGGCGAATTTGTTGCATAAGCTTTTGCTAGCTTTTGTTTCTGACCCTGTGAAAGTTTCACTCCATGAGGATGATAAGTAGTCATATAATATATGTTTATACTAAATTGTATTTAATACAAACAATCATTTAATTAATTATTTCCAATTAATTATTTAATTTACATTGATCTCAGAATTAATTTTCCATCAGTCTTTCTCATCTCAATATCCTGCTCATAGAGGACCAGTGCATACACACTGTAATCAGCATTTGTTGCAGCACTCAAAGTGTATTTGAAAGTCAGTTTTGTCATTCCATCTTTGATATCCTGTTTCTGTTTTGTCAGATCGAAATAAACAAAAGGGAATATTGTACCGAAATTGCCCCTGTTAAGAAGGGTACTTTCACTGAAATCATTTACAGCTTGAACATATTTCAAAACATCTCTAAATACTCTTGTTGGTTCTGTTGAGGGTTTATAATGAACCTCTGGATAATCATTACCATTGCCAACCTCAAGATAACAATCAGTCAAAGTTCGGTTATTTGCAACTGAGAATATGTTATAGAGAAATTTATTGGCTGTCTGATCAGAATCATTGGCATCATTGATGATGAATACAAAAACATGCCTGGGTTTGTTTATTCCTGTGGAAATACGGAAATTGGCAGTCTGTTGTCTTGTTGAATTGCCTCTCTCAACCATTTCTCTCATGTAAGTCCACTTTCTGTTGTCAAGATACTTGCTCATGTATAAGGACTTTCCCGCAGAATTGAAAATAATACGAGGAACAATTAGCTGGAATTTAGTTAGTACCACACGACATTCATCAGTAGCTTGCCAAATCATATTGTCATCACTCTCAAGTGTCACCTCTACTTTTGAGTTAGGCATGAGTTCATCCCAAAAGCTCTTGAAAAAACCGTATCTGTTCAATGCTATCTCTGCATTTATTTCACCACCATCATTAAGCAAAGCTTTACGATCTGAGAATCCTTTGTTATAAGCAGCTTGTGCTACTCTGTTTTCAGCGTCTCTACTGGTGTCAAGATAGAAGAACTCATTGGTCCCCTGACTTACAGCATAACCCTGTGAATACTCAAGCAAAGACTTATATTTGTGGCTTGGTTGGCATCTCTGCACTCATAAACATCAATACCATTCATTTTTACATTAAGGTGTTTATAAGAGCGTGAACTGAATTAACAATACCATTTCGATCTGCAGCAGCAATGTTAGCTCCATCTGCAAGCTTATTTTCTTTGAAAATAACATTAAAACGGGCATTATACCAGTCAAATGGTGTAGTCTCTCCACTGTTATCAACAACGAAACGGTAGCCTGTTTTCTCTGATGAGCATTATTTGCTACTACAGTATTAAGTGCTGTCTCTAGTTCGAACACTACATCTTCATATCTTTCGATATATTTTGAGTCACGATAGTTTGACATATATTATTGTGTTAGATAAAAGTTATTTTATTTTACGTGGTCGACCTCTCTTTCTTTTGATTAAACCACCAGTCTGGCTCACACTCTCAGTTCCACTCTTGTTTCCACTTTTTCTCTTTTTCAAAAGTTCTATGATTTTGTCACCAGCTTTTTTGCCAGCATGTTCACCAATTGTTGTGGCTGCTTTTTTTCCAGCTGTTTTGATCATATCAGTCACAATACCTTCACCATGTTGTTCATATTTTTTAAACTCGAACCGTTTCATATACTATTAGGTTTTATAATTCCACACCTCTCAAGAATAACTCAATATACCAATCTATCCCATTTAAATCGACTGGAGCTCTAGAAGAGTCTGTGACATAAAAGCGTATTGAGCTGATTGTATGTGTTGAGACAGGATTCCATGAAAGAAAACGAGGTTTGTAAGTGAAAGGTAAACTTCTAACGAGATCTGTGACTGGAATAACTGCGATTGTATTTGTGCTATTTCCATCAACAATGCTATCTATCACCATATCACAATTGATATAAATTTCATCTACTCCTCTTGTAATATCAGGTAGATTTGTTCCATATTCTGTGGCTGGAAACTAATTTTGAATCGAAACCGATAAGTTTTCTGAAATCAAGATTTCTCAGATCCACACGATAATTTTCATTGAGTTCAATCAAAATGCGATATGTTGACAAAACGAAATACATGTTAATACCATACAGGAATTTTGATTTGTCTGTTTCAGATGGATTCAGTACATGGCTGTTTTTTCTCATTTCTCTCATGAATGTAACTATTGATATCGTCGTATGAATACATCCCGTTAACGAATGTTATTGTTTCCCAGTTTACACCTTTGTCATAGCTGTATTTCATTTGATTATTCCCAAAAATATCTCTGATATTGTACCAACTGTATGTCATATTGATGACATTCACAGCCATTTCATATTTTAAATCATTCGTTAATTTAAGAGGTGTATTGAATCTTTTTTCAAAATCATGACTCTTGCTGACACCAATTTTGTCTCTGTTTTTACTGTTGAATCGTAATGAAATTTCTGTCATATACTTTTACATTAGATATTTCATCACTATTTTATTCAACTCACCGGTTTTCAGGATTCCCAGTCTGTTCAATGTATGCAATATTTTTGTGAATTCATTTTGAACATTTTTGCTGTTGTTGCCGGCTGAAATAGATCCACCAAGCAACTGTAAACGTGAAAGCATGTCACCCAAAAATGCATCCCTTGAACCCATTCCTTTCCCTGTTTTGTATTTGTAAGAAGCTAATACATCTGAAATCGTATCTCTATATTTCTTCAAAGTTTGTATTTCTCTTTTATGAGATTCATTTTCTTTTGGAGTGATTGATTTTTTTTTTCTTCTTCCTAGATTTCTGGCAATTTCTGCAGCTTTCTCCTTTTCTTCAAGAAGTTTTTGTGGGGCGACTTGAGTTAAATCGGATGGTTTCAAAAGCTTGTTATTTTTCAATATAATTCTGTCATCTTTATCGAAATAGTTATCGATCGATAATATGTTGGGTGTCTGATCCTCTTCTTCAGGTGCTTCAATTGCCAAAGGAAGTTCCGTTCCCATTGTAATTGCTCTGCGATTAGCTTCAATAACATCATCAAGTCCTTGTGTTAAAGCCTGTTGATTCTTTTTCAACTGTTCAATGACTTCATCCTGTTTTTTGTCGACACTTTCTTTCACACTCTTCTGGACATCAATAGAGGGTTTCAGCAATTCTGATGTTGTATCATATGCATCCTGTTTTCTGTATTCATAAGTCTTGATAACATCACGAACTTCTCTTGTTTTGTTTCCAGCTTCAATTCCACTTTTAAGAAGCCTTTTCATTCGTTCTATATCCATATACAATTGTGTTAGACTAATCTAAACTATTTACATATGGAAATCCCTAATTATGATATTCAGGGTTCAAAGAATTCATTCAGACAGTTGTATCCGTATATGCCAAAAGACACATTTAGAATGTTATTGGCTGGTAATTCTGGATCTGGAAAGACAACATTGTTCATGCATCTGATTATGGAACCATTGGTTTATTATGATCAGATACATCTTTATGCAAAAAATTTAGATCAAGACAAGTATCAATATCTACGGAAAGTAATGGATGAAATAAGCAGTAACATTGGATATCCTGCCTTGGTTTGCAGTCAAGAAGAGATATTGCCAGTTGAACAAATAAAAGACACAAATTTGCAGCGATTGGTTGTTTTTGATGATTTCGTGACTGACAAGAAACAAGATCAAATAATCAGCTATTTCATTCAGGGGAGACACAAGAACTGTTCAGTCATATATCTCACACAATCATTCTATGGCTGTCCAAAATCAATCAGACTCAATTGCAGTCACTTCTGCCTTTATGATTTGCCATCCTCAAGAGAAAGGAACTTGATTGCACAAGAACTTGGAATAGACAAGAAGAAATACATTGAAGCCACCAAGAAACCTTATTCCTTCTGTTATGTCGACAAGCCGATGAAAACAATCAAGAGGAATTTTTATGGTGCTGTTTAATCTAATCTAATATTATATGGCAATCAACAATTTTCAAAATCCAGAAAAACAGGAGAATCCCAGAACGGAAAGAATCGAAAAATTGATCAAACCTGACGCTGCTGTTGAAACACCATTTGAAATCGCTGAAAAAATCAAAATGGAAGTATACAGGAGGACACAAAAAGTATTGAAAAACAATAAGAGACTACCTGTCATCTATGAAACCATACCACCTGAATTCTTGGAAGATGAAAGCAGTGATGAAGAAGATTAATCTAACAAGATGATATAATGGGAGTTTTCAATTCTCCACTAGATCAAGATGAAACAAAAACTGGTGAAAGAGGCCCTGCTGGTCCAATTGGTCCCAAAGGTGATAAAGGTGATAAAGGTGAAACAGGTGATGGATTTAGATTAACACAAGATGGCAATTATGATATTGAAAATAAACGTTTGACAAATGTTGGTGATCCAGTAAATCATTATGATTCTACTAACTTGGGATATGTCAATGATGCTGTTTTATCAATTGAAGGAACACGTGTTAATCCATTTAAATTTCTTCTTGAAGATACATCAAAAACAACTATTCTAGAAATGCGAATAATCTACAATTAGAAGTCTATAATGAAAGCCCTTACTCAATAAATAAAAAAGCCTTGTCTTTTGTTATTCCTTCTGCTGGTCTTACAACTGTTCTTCGTTTTGATTTGTCACAATTGGAAGTTTCAAAGTACACTTTAGTTGTTGAGTTTTATACTGATGGTAATCCAAACAATGCAACAGTTGATGATGACAATTTGTCATCAAATTTAATTGAAAGAAAGGATTCAATAAAAAGAGCATTTCCAAAGACTCATCTTGTTGATGGTTATCTCAAGAGAATATTCTTCCTTGAAAAAACAAGTCATGGTTCCACATCAATGGAGTTATTGTTATTGTTATTATGTTATTGTTATTATGTTATAGTTTATGGTGTTTATGGATTTTCTAATATCATTTTATCACATATTCACGACCCAGCTTTTGAAATAGAAGAAGGAAGAATTGTATTTAATAATGAGGTTAAAATGAGTTTTCATAGAATAGTCAATGTTGGACGCCCTATACTTCCACAAGACTGCGCAACTAGAAAATACGTTGATGATGGTGTAAGAGGTAAAGTGAGTACAACATATCTCAATAATAACTTTGTGAAAAAAGATGGAAGCGTTGCAATGACTTCTGATTTGAATCTTGGAGGTAACAAATTGACTAATGTAGCAGCGCCAACAGCAAACAATGATACAGCCACAAAGGGGTATGTTGATACTGAAATTGCTGCTCTTGATCTTTCACCATTTCTTAAAAAAGATGGAAGTGTTGCAATGACCGGTGATCTTGTCATGGGTGACAATAAAATAACAAATGTTGGATCTCCAAACTCTGATAAAGATTCTGCCAACAAAAAGTATGTTGATGACCTTGTTTTTTCAGCATCAGGAGCTCAACGCAACCCATTCGCTTTTCTGTTAAAAGACATATCCAAGTCTTCTGCAGTAGTGGTGTGGAAAACCTTCAAATTGAGAATTTTGACAGATCACCATACCACATTAACAAGTCGTCATTGTCTTTTTTCATCAAACGAAGAGGCAACTTTACATCCAAAATTCGTTTTAATGTTTCATCATTGAGTAATGGACGGTACACATTTGTTACTAAGTTTTACTCACCATCAGACCCAAGAAGTGCAACAATCAGTTTAACCCTTCCAACAATTAACATGCGTGACGCTGGACAGTCATTTCAAAAATCTTTTACTAGAACTCCACACGTTGATGGTTATATTAAAATTCTTTTCCAGATAGAAAAAACAAGTGGTGGGCAAGCGGCAATACAGGTGGAACTTTCCAGCACAGCTCCTGCGTCTAACACCAAAACACATATCATCGTTTATGGGGCCTATGGCTATCATACCAATTTGTCTTACTTTGTGCACGACCCAGCTTATGAAATTGAAAACGGCCATGTTGCGTTTGGTAGTAATATTGACATGAAACTAAACAAAATCCTCAACCTGCAGGATAACCCCTCAAACCCCCAAGATGCTGTAAACAAAAAGTATGTTGATGCTGAAATTGCTGGTATTGATGTTTCTCAATTTCTTAAAAAAGATGGAAGTGTTATAATGACCGGCAATCAGGATTTTGGGGGTTTATTATTAGAGGTCATGGGATAGGAAACCAACTAGCAGATCTTGTGAATAAATCGTATATTGACACTAATCTCGCATCAAAAAGCAGTATCGGTCAAACTCTACTTCGAGATGGAACACAAGAAATGACTGCTAATTTAAATCTGGCTGGTAACAAAGTGATCAACTGTGCAACACCAACTGCTAACACAGATGCTGCCAATAAGTTTTATGTAGATGATAAAACTAAAGATATAATTGGATTTACATCTGATGGAAGTTATGATTTTTTAAACAAACACTTGGAGAATGTTGGCCAGATTCATACTTCAGACTATATTGACATGAATAATAATAAAATAACAAATTTAGCGGACGTGGTGAATGAAACTGATGCAGTGAACTTCAGAGTTTTAAATCGAGCTTCACAAACCATCAGAGCAAACACTTTATTATTGAATGGAACAAATGTGATGGCAGCATATATGAAACTTGGAGGGCATAAAATCATTAACTTGAAAGAAGGAACAAATAAAACCGATGCCGTAAATTTAGATCAATTAGAAAAAAGTCATATTTCATCTGCTTCTCATCCAAAGAATGCTTTCAAATATTTGATGAATGATATCGATGAAATTAGCACTGAATATGGCTTGACAGTTAATGGATATGTCAATTTACCTCGTTCACCACATTTGATTTCAAAAAAGGTCATTGATGTAGACTTGAATAAAGAAGCTAATCATATTTACAGAGCTAGAATTGGTTTTAATATGTACACAATAAATGTTGGAAAATACACTTTCATTCTTGAATGGCTATTTCCTGATTATGAAGGAATGAATCTTAGTAGTGTAACATTCAGTGCAACTGGTGGAATTACAATTCATAAAACTGTAGGGAGAAAATTTGACAACAGAAATGAAGATCATTCGAGATATTTATTATGGTTTGAAAAACCTTCAGCAAGTTCACCACCTGAATATTTATATTGTACGATTAATATTAATGCTAACCCAACTTATCCAAATAAGTACAAAGTTCATTGTGTTGCATATGGTATTGATTTTGAAGCTGTAGACGTTCCATCAAGTGTTTACGACTTCGCAGAAGCTTATAAAATCGTGAATGAAAAAATACAATTACAAACTGATTTAGATTTGAATGGTTTTGATGTGAAAGAAAATGAAAATTGGTTGTTTGGTGGAGACAACGGCGAATTGACAATGCTAAATAATATTAATATGAACAGCTATTTAATAAAAGAGGCTAAACTTGGTGGTGATTTAAATCTGAATGGCTATAGAATTCATAATAATAGTTTGAATCTATTTCGTTCAAGCGTTACAGGTGTAATTATGGAAACAGCTTTCGATTTGGGTGGATTTGCTCTTTACAGGCCGAAATTAGGAGGTGATCTAGATTTGAATGGGAATGGAATAATCGGTCAAATACAATATTTAAATTGCTTTGTCAAAGCCAATCGAGGACATGATAAGAATGTTTTAAAGCCTGTATTGATAAATGGCTCTGAATTTTTAGTTATTCACAACAATAACTTTCATATGAAGAATATATATGTATTACAAGGAACAAAACCCGGAATATTCTACTTCAAGACAAAAGCTAAAGGTGGTAGGCCTTTGCCATTACCAGCAACAATTTTTGAATACAGACATTCTTCTATGAGTAGAAACATCACAACGGTCAACATCAACAAATCATTATCGAGAGGCTATTTAATCATTGATTATTCACATCCTAATACAGGTGCATTTGATACAGCATTCACACTTGAAGTGGTCATGAATTAATCTAAAATAATATTATATCGGTGTATTCAATCATTCACTAAATCAAGACAATAAAGGTGATAAAGGTGATATAGGTCTAATTGGTCCACAAGGCCCACAGGGTCCACAAGGTGTTTCAGGTTCTGTTGGCCCCAAAGGTGATGGATTTACATTAACACAAGATGGGCATTTTGATATTGGAGGAAATGAAATAACAAATGTTAATGAAGGAACATCGGATGATGATTGTGTAACAAAAAAACAACTAGATTTGAAGTTAGATAGAGCAACTTTTGTTATTTCAAATTCACTGCCTGGTATACCTGTTCTTGATGGAATTTCAATTGCTTTGATACCATCTCTGTCTGTATTGACAACTGTGCTGCTGATAGAGTTTCTAGTTGGCTGGATCCTGTTAATAATGTCACTTTTACACAAACTTCTAATTCGAAAAAACCATTGTTACTGAGAGATTCAGTCAAGAAAAAGTTTTTCATACGTTTTGATGGCAGTGATGACTACTTGGAGAACAGTTCATTTGATGTTTCTAAAGTTGCTGGACAGAGTGGAAATACTTGTACTGTTATAGTCATTGCAAACACAAAACAAACAAAATATCAATCACAATTTCAATGGGGCAAGGGTGCTGTTAGATTTGGTGTTCATCTGCCTTGGATTAATGGAGCATGTTATATTGATTTCGGTTCTACATTAAATGGAAGACTTGCTGTTTCTTCTTTGGCTACTCTGACGGGAAATATTGAAGTTTTTACTGTTCGAGTTGATGGTCATAATATGGAATTTTTCAGAGGTGTTTCATCAATGACACCAGTTGGAACAGGATCAATTTCAGCAACATTGACTGGTAGTGCACAAGAAATGTTTATTGGTTGTCAAGTTCATACAGATGGTTCTGCAATTAATTTTTGTGAAATGGATCTTTATGCTTTTGCTGTTTGGCAGAAATCACTAACTAACCAAGAACTGAGAAATATGTATCGTTTCATTGAAGATTATTTTGATCTTTAAATTTTTGTCTAAACAACTGATATATGAAAGACTTATTGAGATATGTATCTTATGTTTTCAAGATTTACAAAAAAGACTACCCCAATTTAGATGATTCTATATTAAAATCCTGTCTTGCATACAAATTTTTATACCACAAGCATTTCGAAGGATATATTACTATAGATGATATCATAAAATCTCACGCAGACATAGGCCTTATTGGTCCCGGAAGCGGTTGTTTATCAAACTTCTTAGAACATACTCTTGGTTGGATTGATGTATTACAGACTCATGCTATCCTCCATGATGCATATGGAAGATTTTACAATGATTATTCATTGGGCCGTGGATATAGTTATGCATATCCTGATTGCCTAGCAACAAAAAATAGTAAAAGATCTCCATTATGCGGCCAGATATCTGGAATACTTTATTGCATATTCAATAGAATTATTATATAAATGATATATATGTCAGTCAAACGTAAGAATATATTCAACTGGAATCATATTTCAGATGAATTAACAGAAGATCAGGTAAATGAATTAAAATCCTATTACCGAACATATCACAGAAAGTGTTGGGCTCATAAACAGGCGGTTAAACGGTTCAAAAAATGGAAATTAGCTGGTAATTCAGCGTCTATTATATTTGCAACAGGTGGTCTTGCTGCAAGCGTGGCAACCGGTGGTGTTAGTTTGGTAGCCATCAGTACAGCATCACTTTTGATACAAGGGTGGATGAAGCATAAAAACCTAGATTTGAAAATCCAAAATTGCACATATGCTTATCAAAGCTATCAACATCTACTCAATTCAATAAAAGACAAGTTGAGAAGTGGTGATTTTGATGCTTCAAGTATACAAATCTCAATGAAGAATATCGATGATTATGTGACTGATAATAGTCCAATTATTGATAAGTACCTACTGAAATATGATGAAAAATTCACTGCTTGATAATACGAATAATCTTATCAAATCTCAACAATAGAATCTCAACCCAATATCGATCATAAAATCCAAGCGTCTTTTTTGATCTAGTGACTATTATTTTATCAAATGGAATATCAAGCATTAAAAATATTTGCTTAAGCATAAATTTCGTACTTATCATCCTTTTACGATTCTTATTCACCAAAGGAAGGACAGTGTCTATCTCTTCGAATATTTTCAATATTTTACCCTTATCTTTTACAGAAATTTGAAATCTATTCTTGCGATATAAACCATTTATCACATTTTCAATATGGTACTTCCGGTGATATACAGATTTTCGCTTTATTTTATACATATTATTATGAAAGTCAACGTACTCTTTACAATAATCATAACCATGAACTGAACCACAATTTACGCATATAATCGCTCCATTATCATTCAACACATTCTGTTCATCACAACACGGTTCCTCTTTTTTAACATTATGTTCTGCTATTCTCTCATCACAAAAAGGACAATGATATTCTCCATTTGATACCAATTCGATGTGGATATCTGAATTACAACTCATTATATACTATTATATGAGATATTATTTTATATGTTACTAACACATGACTCATTTCCGAGAATGTCACGCTTGGTGATTTTTCCGAGAATGTCACGCATTTTAATAAACTATAGATGAAGTGTGCTGACCTTGGTTCCATCAGATTGAACAACTATAGATTCCATCAAATTAAATAACTATATATTCCATCAAATGAAATAACTATATATTCCATCAAATTAAATAACTATATATTCCAGAATACGAGACCAGATTTGGGGAAAACGAAATCAATTGATTTCGTACCCCCAAACACTATACTACTGTCTTAACAATACAAATTCTTCCTATGAGAGTTAAATTTCTAGTCGTCCATTGATTTAAAACGTTCTTTAGCGTCACAAGCTTCTCTTCGAAATTGATTTTGTAACTAGTGGTGTAGTCATAGGCGAATGCGACACATAGCGCAAATACGTATTCTTCTGGCCATGCAATGTGGAATGGAGCGTGTTTGCCTAAGTGACATTTTAGGCTTCCAAGCCACATTCCTTCCGTTTTCGAGATATTTATTTTCAACCCTGAGTAGGTTCCGAAGTCATTTAAGAGACTGAATAAGTTGCTGGCCGAGCACTCATCCTTTATAAACGCTGTAAGGTCATCTGCATACATACTTAGTTTTAATTCAGTCTCGTTAATTGTCAAACCACGGATATTTTCATTTTCTCTGATCGCTTGGGCAAGGACTTCAATTTCTAGGACAAAAAGAAGCCCTGCCAAGGGGCAACCTTGTCGAACACCTCTGTAGAGCTGGAAAAAGTCTGACGCGTAACCATTGTTCATAACACAGCTTGTGATGTTAGAGTAAAAGGTTTGAATCCATTTTCGAAACATCGGGCCAAAGCTCATAACCTCTAGTACTTTGAACAGGTAATTCCATTCTAAAGAATCAAACGCTTTTTCAAAATCTATAAAAAGTAACATGCCTAGCGAGTTTTTTTTCTCATACAATTCGATCACATCGGACATCAACCGAATATTTTCTCCAATAAAGCGATTTTTTACATAGCCTGTTTGATCTCTGTCGATCAGTATTGGCAAAACTTTCTCTAACCGCTTTGCGATACATTTCGTGGCTATTTTGTAGTCGGTGTTCAACAAGGTAATCGGACGCCAATTTTTTAAGAAAAGAGTGTCTTTGTTCTGTTTTGGCAACAAGGAGATCACACCCCTTCTTTGAGAGATCGACATTTCACCGCACTGGTAGGCGTCGTTTAAACAGTCTATTAAAGGAAATGCTACATATTCCCAAAAACACAAATAAAATTCCGCAGTGAGTCCGTCAGAACCTGGGGTTTTATTTTTCGAAAATTGTTTAAGAACGGATAGGCATTCTTCCTCAGTGAGAAGACCTTCACTGGTTTTCTGATGATCAACATCAAGTCTTTTTATGTTGTTGCAATTTAGAAAAGGCGGTGCTGAAGCATTAAATGTATCATCTGATATTTGAGAGGAATGTAAGGTCCTATAAAAATTTTCCATTTCGAACAAGATCTTATTCGTCTCTTCTAAATATCCATTTTCATTTGTTTTCAGTTTCACTATGTGTTTCCTTTCGTGAGCCCGCTTTTCTAAATTCATGAAGTATTTGCTGTTCCTTTCACCATGTTCATACCACCTAGCTCTGCTTCTTATTATCGCACCTTTTGTTTTATTTTCAGCGATTTTTTGTAATTCGAGTCTGACGCGTTCAACTTCTACTACTAAATTTGTATCCTAATGGTTTTGATCAAGACGCTCATTCAGTTGTTTTAGTATTTTCATTTCCCAATAAAGTCTTTTGTCTTCGATGTAGCGATGATTTTCTTTGGCATGTGTTAAAAAGAATTTTAAATGTGTCACGAATTCTTCGTTATCCAGGAGGGAGTTATTAAATTTCCAGAACCCTGGGCCAGTCGATTTTTGGTTGTTTTTATATCATGGATCTCCGCGTAAATAGGACTATGATCCGAATCATAGTAAGAATTCACATCTGTAATACTTGTGCGAGGAATCAGGTGCTTCGAAATAAGCCAAAAGTCCAATCTACATCTTATCTTTCCAGAGCTGTTCTGCCAGGTAAATCGCTCATGGGATGGATGGTGGAGTCTCCAAATGTCGACAAGATTTAAATTATTGCTCATTTCAACTATACTTTGAATGGCATTTTTTCTACTATTGATGTCTTTTCCGCCTTTTTTATCGATATTTCAAGAGGACAGTTAAAATCTCCGCCCAGTGCAATGTTTAAGTTAACATAGGGACGTCACGTACTCGTCAGTTGAGTATAAAAATTGACCTGAAGATTTTGGTCATTGGGAGCGTAAATATTGGCCAAACAAAACTCTTCGTCTTGTATTGTAAGTTTAACAACAAGAACTCTTCCATTTTTGTCACGGATTATGTTAGTATTTTCAACATTTACAGTTGGTTTAATGAGAGTCATCACACCTCTGCTGTATTTTGAGCCATGGGAATAGAAAATGCCACCTCCCCATTCCGCGCGCCAGACATTTTCGATTGCCTTATCGCTGTAGGTTTCTTGTAAAAAAATTACATCATATTTACCAATGTGGAGCCACCGAAATAACTTTCTGCGTTTGATCGCCTTTTTTAAGCCTCTAATATTCAGAGAAATACATTTCAGATTCATCGCAGCGTGTACAATTAAACACTAACACTTGCAAGGCTGCAAACAAGCACGCTTCCTCCAGAATGTGTGCCAAACCAAAATATTACAAAGGAACAACATACACACTAAAACATCCGAAAAAATACACATAATGATTCTGCCGTCTTGAGACTTGTTGTATAGAAGAGAAATTGTTGAAATACACCAAAATTTCAAATTAATTTGGCCGATATACACCCCTACCATTCCCCGCCAATGAGTCAAGATTCAGATTTTGTAAGTTGAATGAAAGCAATAAAACGAAGAAATCACAAACTTTGTTTATGATAAACTAGTTCGAAATTGGCTATTAACGAAAAGAGTAGCTAAGACGGAGTAAACTGAAATCTGTAAATTCTAACGAAGAGAACAAGTAAGGATAAATTTAAATCTTATCTAATTCCTCCTGGCTATAAATTCTAACCGTTTGGTCACCTAATGATAATTTCAAAAAGATTTTACCGTCTATCGTACAAGCACTGTGCCACTCAGCTCCAACTTCTTGCGCCTCCAGACATTTGCAAAGAGTTCAAGTCGCATTCTTGTCAAGTTTTCGTTAATGTACACAATGTCAGCACCTTTGAAAATGTGGCTCATATTTTGATTCTTGAGACTCTTGCGAACTCCATATAGCTCCTTCTTTGTACGATATGATTTGAATCTGACAATAATCGGCCTGGGTTTGCTTCGGTTCTTGCCTGTAAACATTCTGTGGCAAATGTCGATGTCGTAACGTCGAATCTTGACATTGAGCGCATTTCCAAGCGTAATAACTTGCTCGGTTAGGTTTTCCTCTGTTTTCTTCGGTATACCGTGTATTTCCAAATTGTGTTTGCGGGTGTATTGCTCGAGATCATCGATATGATTAATCGCTGTCCCCAGATCGACGTATAACTGGTCCCGTTCGTCGTTAGCTTGGTCTAAGATTTTCTTCATGGACTTCACTTCACTCTTGCGATCTTTATTCTCAGTTGTTAGTTCCTCCATTTTACTTATATGGAACTCCAGTGACTTCTGAAGCTCGTTGTAGATAAATTAGTTCTCTGCAAGCAGTTTGTTTGTGTTTTCCTGGATGTTGTTTAAGACTTTCCAAATCTCCTCCAGTTCCGCCATGTTAGATTTTGCAACTTTCACGGATTTTGTATGCGGTTTCTCGGTTTCCGGAGAACTGCTATCGCTACTTCTTTCAACGCGTTTACCCGGGAAATAGTATGTTATTTGCCCTTCCTTTCCTTTTTCCTTATCATCCATTCCTTAACCCGACAGCGGGGAATATAAGGCAGACTACGAAAACCACGGTGCTGCCGTCCGCCATTAGGCCCCACGCCTTGATGATTTTGATGGTTGTTAAAGTTTCACATAAAACAAAATTATATTATATTGTTATGTAAATGTTATATTTCTTATATTGCTTAATGTTCTATCAAAAATATTTTCAAATAAATTTTATATCTCAAGAGAGAGATTTTATAGTATAATTATTTGTGATAGCAATATCACTGGTAATGATGACTGTGTAAAAAGCAAGCCATTTATACTATTTATGTTTTGCTGTATGAAGAAATATCAAACATTTTTTTTTTCAAATAAAATTACTGAAGCACAGATTAAGAATTTCAATGCCTCTTTATCTTTAGGCATTTGTTTTATGTTACCTTTTTCACCCTTATCCCTTACTTTTAATAACCTTAAAAGCTATGCATGTCGCTTCCTGTGCAAGTTTCTTGGTTACGTTTCACCGCTCGCAGGATTTTTTTTGTTTTTGACAAGTTTACCTTGCAATATTTTTTTGGGAATTGTCAGCTCCCCCCCCCCCCCCCCCTCCTCTCGTCCTTTCTAATGGTCCGTCCCTTACTTAGGACCATGTAATACGACGGGGCAAATTGGTGTTCAGCATATATCGAACTCCTTTCGTGACTTCTTACCTCAACAGGTATATGGTCAATCCACTGTCGGCCATATATATATATATATATATATATATATATATATATATATATATATATATTTATATACATACATAAGTTGAAGGATTAAAGAGGACGCATCGATTCTCTGTGACTCTGAGTTTCGCACCTAAGCGCTCGTCAGACAGAACTTTATTCAACTAAGAACATGTCTTCTTATATACAAATGAGATGAGTGGCTAATTGTAATTCACTATGATTAATGTAAGAACAGAATATTTTTTAATCATTAAGATAGGATACAATGTACACTGCTCAACAAAAATGACAGATTAATGTCACTCCTTCCTTGCCAAAAGCTTATGGATATTTGCCATCTCCAGATGTTCCTACAAATCAAGGCGAAAATGAGCGCGGATGGCACGGCCACATCTGCTAAACGTTATGTCAGATCGCTGTCTGAGTCGCAGGTAGATCAGTCATGTCACCAACAGCAACAACTGCAACCATGCTTTCAAGGCAAGCTCCTACGGCAGAGTAGAATTGCTCTACCTATCAGAACACTAATAATGAAATATTGTAAGTGTCTCCAAGGTTATTGGCGCCATATTATCTGGAGGAGGGGGGGAGGGAGGGGCAAACACAGCTAAAATTACAGGAAATGTATGGGATTTGACCGACTTTGAACCGCTGTAACACCGCTACAAAGAGGCGGATTTCGCGGAATACTTAAAATATTATATCTTCCTTTCTTTTCTTTTCATTTTAATTTCTTTCTCCGCTGGGAATAGCAATTGCTATTTTGAGGGCCAGTCTGTTGTAAGACCACTTTTTACTGAAATAAACTTTAAGTTGAAGTTGAAGTCGAAGTTCGATTTCCAACAATTGCCACAACTTTTAACGGTTTTATTGATATGGTTCATTCAACAGATCATAATTCCATTAACGAGGGTACGACGTCCGTTAATTAGAATTATAAATCTTCTCATGTGGCTTCTAAATTCGCGGTAATTTGCATAATTTTGATTAGAGAGGTTTCTAAGAAATCTTAAAAATTTGTTTACGGCCGTTGTAGCCTGCATCTGTTCTTTATACTTTATGAAAATAATGTCAGTACAAATGTCTTTCGAAAGACATTTTCGCTGCGGAAATCCGTTTCTTTGTAGCGGTGTTACAGCGGTTCAAAGTCGGTCAAAATCCCATACATTCTGTAATTTTAGCCGTGTTTGCCCCCAGTTAACATGGCGCCAATAACCGTGGAACCATCTATTTGATTAATGACTCCACGTACCTCCCACGTATCATGACTCGACTTCGCCCTCGACGCTGACCAAAGGATCGCGGGCATTCGATTCGGGATTGGTGCCCAGTACTCCCCATGTTTCCCAGAATACTGATGGCATGGGTCGAGAAAAAAGTCTACAAGCTTCTACAGCCCCTTTTGAGCACAGGACAAGTTCAAGAGTGATTTTATTACCGATTTTTCAAGAGCAGATAAGAATTAACAATGCTAAAAGACTATGGGATTTTCACGAAAAACCTTCCAAACACTTAACAGTATTTTCTCCAGAAACAGTAAGCATTAAAAACATGGTCAATTTAACAGCAAACACTAAAATTATGGGCAAATAACACTAAACACTAAACCCCATTCAGACCCTCTTGTTTGGTATAGGCTTTCTTTCTCTAGTCTACTAGCGGGCAGTGGTCCGCTCCTGAAACTTTTCGAGATGATGAAATTTCCGTTGCACGGGTCAGACAAGTGTGGCGATTATTTCCAGTCGAAATGTTTGTATTTTGGGGGACGCAAATTTCCAGAGAATCCGTATTGACTGTCGTGGTCGTCTCTTCACTTATGGCAATAATGAAATACCGGGTTAAGGTTGTTGAGGTCATTGGCTTGGAGGCTGCTTTTGTTGGGGAAAGCACTGGACTGTACTGGACTATTTATTTATTCACGGTAAAAATACAGTCATGATGTAATACAAATTTTGTAAATGAATATTACTATTACTATACTATAAGAAGAAGACGGGGAAGAAGAAGAAGAAGAAGAAGAAGAAGAAGAAGAAGAGGAAGAAGAAGAAGAAGAAGAAGAAGAAGAAGAAGAAGAAGAAGATCGTTTCCCGTACTTCTTTGTTCCTTTTAAGAGTACTTACAGAAAAACTAAACGGACATTAAAAATTGACGTTTCCGTGAAATCCGACTTTTCCGCACTAATAACAAATCAAGAACTGAACATCTAAAACATCAGACTTAAACTTTTCACGCCAAACAGTAACTCAAGTTTCATGTCTCTGAGAAATCCGAGAAATCCGTCTTTTCAGTATGCGCTGAAAAGATGTTTGACATAAGAATGAAGTTGTATCAAGACTTGACTGCTGGTTGAATTCATGGAGTAAACACAACTGAACATCTAAAAACATCTGACTTAAACTTTTCATCCTAACAAGTAACTCAGGTTTCATGTCTCCAAGATATCTCTTTTCCGTATGCACTGAAAAGCTGTTTGACATAAAAATGAAGTTTTATCAAGACTTAGCTGCTGGTGGAATTCATAGAGTGAACAAAACTGAATATCTAAAACATCTGACTTAAACTTTTCATCCCAACAAGAAGCTCAAGTGTAATGTCTCCGAGAAATCCGAGAAATCCGTCTTTTCCGTATGCAGTGAAAAGATGTTTGACATAAAACACAAGTTGTATCAAGACTTGACTGCTGGTGGAATTTATAAAGTGAACACAACTGAACATCTAAAACATCTGACTTAAACTTTTCATCCCAACAAGAAGCTCAAGTGTAATGTCTCCGAGAAATCCGAGAAATCCGTCTTTTCCGTATGCACTGAAAGGATGTTTGACATAAAACACAAGTTGTATCAAGACTTGACTGCTGGTGGAATTTATAGAGTGAACACAACTGAACATCTAAAACATCTGACTTAAACTTTTCATCCCAACAAGAAGCTCAAGTGTAATGTCCCCGAGAAATCCGAGAAATCCGTCTTTTCCGTGTGTGCTGAAAAGATGTTTGACGTAAAACAAAAGTTCACGTCAGATGGTTTATATGTTCAATTGTGTTCACTCTATGAAATCCACCGGCAGTCAAGTCTTGATGCAAGTTTTGTTTTATGTCAAACATCTTTTCAGCACACAAAGGAAAAGACGGGTTTCTCGGAATTCTTGGAGACATGAAACTTGAGTTACTTGTTGGGATGAAAAGTTCAAGTCAGACTTTTTCAGGTTTTCAATTGTGTTCACTCTATGAATTCCAGCAGCAGTCAAGTCTTGATGCAAGTTATGTCTTATGTCAACAATCTATTTAGCGCATACGGAAAAGACGGATTACTGGGAGATATAAAACTTGAGTTATTTGTTGGGATGAAAAGCTTAAGCCAGATGTTTTATATGTTCAGATGTTTATTTTATATGAGTGTGGAAAGGGTGGATTATACCGATTTTCCGAAGACATGAATTTTTGAAGTTTAAATCTTGATGGTTTAACTCAGATGTTTTGGATGTTGATTTCTACTAGTGCGGCAAACGAGGATTCTATGGATGTTTCGGGGACATGAACTTTTTAGTGTGTTCGACTTTTGTAGAGAAGTCAAGCCTTCTGCAGACATGTAGGAACTTCCCAGCTAGACCACAGAAATACTGCTTTTGCTTGCATGGATTCCGGGTTCGTTGAAAAACAAACAGGCGTGACAGCTATCGTTTTACAACTATCGTGCCGACCACTAATCGATCACAGAATTACTCTGATTGAGATAGCAGGCATATTTAATCTCAGTTTTATGCTGCAAAAGGCAGCCACGAAAGGCCAAAAAAGCAAATAAATAAACAAACAAAGAAGGCCGTGGGAAATGACTTTGACGATAGCATCACTTCTGAAATTAATCAACAAGTTCGATCCATCTCGGTTGTTCTTTTGACTAATTCTTGAGAAACAAGTGCCACTGAGTGGGTCGCAAAACAGCCTTGTTTACTGAGATTGTCGGCACGTTTACGCCGCAAATCGTTTTAATTCATCGAGCTGCTAGTCTTTAGCCTTGAGCTTCAATTCTGCCCTTTTCTTCATAGAATCTGCCATTCTTCCTTCCCGAAAGTTGTAGTCGGGATCTCTCAAAATAGCAGTCCATTGTCCAAATCCGTGCTTATCGATGCCCTTCTTTAGAAACTCGTCTTCGTCCGCCGTAAATTTCAACAGCCGACGATGGCTTCTTTGAATTCGCAATCGGTTTGTCGGTGGGGCATCCCTCTGAGAAGCGCGCTTTTTGATTCTGTGCTTTCGGTCGGTGCTGCAAGGCTCAAAGTTGAATGGTTAAACCTCTTGTTGACCTCCTCGTCCACCTCAGAGCCTTTGGTACCTTGCAACTTTTGCAGACACTCGTGAGCCCTCACAGCAACTTCGCGCGACCTTTGCTTTTGATAGTGAACTTTGGCGACGGCCGAGCTGTGTTTCTGATCCTCCGACAAAATGCTCTGCTCTTTGCTGGTGAGCTGATTGAGGCTTTGCGTCTCGACGATTTGACGATAGCGCGTCGGGTGAACGTACTTTCCGATTGCGTCAAACACCAGTTTACTCATGACGTCGCCCAGCTTGCCGTGTTGGCCTCCGTTTCTCGTGACCAGAACGAACTCGCACTGGGGTTTTAGCAATGGCCTCACGAAATTGATGTAACTGTCGAGCACCTGCACGCTTGCATCGGTCAGAATCAAGGAGTCAAACCCGTATTTGCTGGCAGTCTTGAACTTTTTCTGGTCAATAAATCCCCCGTTCTCGTTCGCTGCCCTAACCATGTCGACTGTCAAGTACTGATAAGTCATGGGGCGCGACCCCTTCACTTTGATGAACAAGTACATCGACACAAATCTCGTGGCAAATGTCAAGTCGGACGGGTTCACTTGGCCCGGATTGCTCTTGCACGTCTTTACGACGCTTTCGTAACGCGGCAAGTGAAATGTCACCACTTGCAGCAATTCCTCCATTGTCGCCCAGTGGCCTCGAGCTTCCAGCGTGTCGATGTCCAGTTCTCGGGTCCACTGCAATCTCATCATTTTTGCCACCGTCTTTCGAGCTCTCTTGAGGTACAACTCAGTAGCAGATAGGTTTCGCAGAACTGCGTAGGATGCCCCATTGATTTTTCTAAAGTCCATTAGTTCGGAAATTGCGTCTATGTAGCCCAATCGCCCGCCATGTCCGAGTTTGCACTCGTCTTGCAAGTAGTCTACGAATTTGAACAAGAGATTTGGCGAGCACAGACTGTAGTCTATCACTTCAAACGTCAATTCTTCCTCGTCTTCGCAACAAAATTTCAGAAATTTAAAGCTTCTCTTCACTATCTGTTGAGCTGTGCGATCTTTCTTGCAACCCCCACCACTACCAGTCAACCAGTTCGCGAATGCTTCGCCAATTTGACCAGAGACTGAAAATGAAGGTACAACAACGACACCGTGTTTTGGCGTTCGGCTTGATTCACAGTCATCTGTAGTGGTCTTTGACGACCTAGTGTCAAGCACTTGCGATGAATGTCGAAGTTCTGTCAGGTCGGGTTTTTCGTCAAAATATAAGAACCAGCTGTGCTTAGAATTGACGTGTTTCCTGCATCCACGCTGACTTTGAAATCCTTCGTGTTCGCATACCTGAATTGGACAATGATACAAGCTGTCCGTATCTTCTTTTTCTAAGTGAAGCCGTTTTGGTTTGGGCGATGCGCCATCAATCGTAGACCAGTCGACTTTGACCTTCTTGTTCATTCTTGGAAAAGAAGAACTGATTCAGCCAACAGAATTCTGTTTGCACCGCTTAGCAAAAACCGACCAAACAATCACACCCATTGGCAAACAATAGAGCCATCATTTAATTTGGAGCTTGTCGGCACTTGTCCCTACTTGCCCGAGCTTATTACCATTGTACTTAAATTCATAGCAGGGAGTTACATCCCAAATGGGTTCGGCCTTGCCCGGGCAAGCCTGTGCATACCTACAACAATGGTTGCATTGTGCGAGTTGAAATGTACTGAGGTATGCCTCTGCTTGCCATTCTTCATTATTCTTGGGTTAATGTACAAACCCAAGTTGGCATTAGTATGGCGTTGGTGTGATGGTCTTCGACCTTACCTTGCCCGGACAAGTCAAGAAGCGCCTCGAAAAGTCTGTTAGAATCTGCTATTGACTCTGTTTCGTGTTGAGTCAAACTTAAAACACTACAACGAACGCTTCGCCATGCAATTAAAAAGCGACAAAAACGTGGATGGCAAGAAAAGAAGAATGGTTCTGTTGAAGAACATGTACAAAGGAACTCTCATTTTCTTAATAGGAACCATTTTACATCAATGGGAACTAATTGTTAGGAACAAATTGTTCCGCGTGACAATAAAAAGGAACATTTCAGTCAAAACGGAACTCGCGAACGAGAACAATTGTTCCTCAAATGAATAAAACGGACCAAAATGATAAAAAGAGGAACAATACCAATGGGAACATTTGTTCCTCAGCGACTCATTTCGGAACAAAAAGTTCCTTTAAATGTTTGAAATTCGGAACAAAAGATTCCTTTTTTAGCTCTAAATGAACACCTTGTTCCTATTTTTCACAACAATTTGTTCCTTTTCATACTATAGGACCACTCCAAATGGGAACAATCGTCCCATCATGGGAACGTTCCCTAAGCAAAAATGAGAACAGCACCAAAAAACTAAAAGTCAATTTAAAAGCCAGTTAAGGGATGAAGAAAACATGCCAAAGCCTCTTAAGAATCTCAATGCTGAATAAAAACAACGGCCAAAATTGGGTTGACAACATCCTGCTAAGACATGTAAAAACATGAAAGTAAAAATTTAGGGAAACGTCGAAGATCGTTTCCCGTACTCCTTTGTTCCTTTTAAGAGTACTTACAGAAAAACTAAACGGACATTAAAAATTGACGTTTCCGTGAAATCCGACTTTTCCGCACTAATAACAAATCAAGAACTGAACATCTAAAACATCAGACTTAAACTTTTCACGCCAAACAGTAACTCAAGTTTCATGTCTCCGAGAAAACCGTCTTTTCCGTATGCGCTGAAAAGATGTTTGACATAAAACATAAGTTGTATCAAGACTTGACTGCTGGTTGAATTCATGGAGTAAATACAACTAAACATCTAAAAACATCTGACTTAAACTTTTCATCCCAACAAGAAGCTCAAGTGTAATGTCTCCGAGAAATCCGTCTTTTTCGTGTGTGCTGATAAGATGTTTGACATAAAACAAAACTTGTATCAAGACTTGAGTGCTGGTGCAATTCATAGAGTGAACACAACTGAACATCTAAAACATCTGACTTAAACTTTTCATTCCAACAAGTAACTCAAGTTTCATGTCTCCGAGCAATCCGTCTTTTCCGTATGCACTGAAAAGATGTTTGACATAAAACACAAGTTGTATCAAGACTTGACTGCTGGTGGAATTCATAGAGTAAACACAACTGAACATCTAAAAACATCTGACTTAAACTTTTCATCCCAACAAGAAGCTCAAGTGTAATGTCTCCGAGAAATCCGAGAAATCCGTCTTTTCCGTATGCACTGAAAAGATGTTTGACATAAAACACAAGTTGTATCAAGACTTGACTGCTGGTGGAATTCATAGAGTAAACACAACTGAACATCTAAAATATCGGACTTAAACTTTTCATCCCAACAAGAAGCTCAAGTGTAATGTCTCCGAGAAATCCGAGAAATCCGTCTTTTCCGTGTGGGCTGAAAAGATGTTTGACGTAAAACAAAAGTTGTATCAAGACTTGACTGTTGCTGGAATTCATAGAGTGAACACAAGACTTTTTTTATGATGGCGGAAAAGGCAGATTTCACGGAAACATGAATGATTAATGTTTAAAACTTACAGGAATGACTGACTGCTGAATGAATTCATTCAGTGAGCACAAACTTTTCCATGAAGGCGGAAAAGACGGAAAAGACGGATTTCCCGGAGATATGAATATATAATGTTAATTTAATATATCTATATATATAATATAATACTTCTCTTTATTACTGTAAGTATCTTATATATATATATATATATATATATATATATATATATATATATATATATATAATAGGTCAATCAATGTTTGAAGAATGGTTTTCGTGGAGCGCTCAACTTTTCAGGAGCTGTAAACATTCTTGTGTAAAGATTTCCAGACTTCAGAAGTGATTCATAATCGCTTTATTGCAACAGCTCTGTTTCGTATAGCCAAATACTGACTACACTCTGATGAGTGTAGTCAGTATTTGGCTATACGAAACAGAGCTGTTGCAATAAAGCGATTATGAAACACTTCTGAAGTCTGGAAATCTTTACACAAGAAATATATATATATATATATATATATATATATATATATATATATATATACACATATATATACATATAAGATACTTACAGCAATAAAGAGAAGTATTATATATATATATATATATATATATATATATATATATATATATATATATATATATATATATATAGGCAAATGTTTTAGATGTTCAGTTGTGTTCACTCTATGAATTCCACCAGCAGTCCATGGACGTTTCGGGACATGAACTTTTTAGTGTTTTCGACCTTTGTAGAGAAGTCAAGCCTTCTACAGACATGTAGGAACTTCCCAGCTAGACCACAGAAATACTGCTTTTCCTTGCATGGATGCCGTGTCCGTTGAAAACCAAACAGGCGTGACAGCTATCGTTTTACAACTATCGTGCCGACCACTAATCGATCACAGAATTACTCTGATTGAGATAGCAGGCATATTTAATCTCAGTTTTATGCTGCAAAAGGCAGCCACGACAAGCCAAAAAAAGCAAATAAATGAACAAACAAAGAGGGCCGTGGGAAATGACTTTGACGATAGCATCACTTCTGAACTTAATAAACAAGTTCGATCCATCTCGGTTGTTCTTTTGACTAATTCTTGAGAAACAAGTGCCACTGAGTGGGTCGTAAAACAGCCTTGTTTAGATTGTCGGCACGTTTACGCCGCAAATCGTTTTAATTCATCGATCTGCTAGTCTTTAGCCTTGAGCTTCAATTCTGCCCTTTTCTTCAAAGAATCTGCCATTCTTCCTTCCCGAAAGTTGTAGTCGGGATCTCTCAAAATAGCAGTCCATTGTCCAAATCCGTGCTTATCGATGCCCTTCTTTAGAAACTCGTCTTCGTCCGCCGTAAATTTCAACAGCCGACGATGGCTTCTTTGGATTCGCAATCGGTTTGTCGGTGGGGCATCCCTCTGAGAAGCGCGCTTTTTGATTCTGTGCTTTCGGTCGGTGCTGCAAGGCTCAAAGTTGAATGGTTAAACCTCTTGTTGACCTCCTCGTCCACCTCAGAGCCTTTGGTACCTTGCAACTTTTGCAGACACTCGTGAGCCCTCACAGCAACTTCGCGCGACCTTTGCTTTTGATAGTGAACTTTGGCGACGGCCGAGCTGTGTTTCTGATCCTCCGACAAAATGCTCTGCTCTTTGCTGGTGAGCTGATTGAGGCTTTGCGTTTCGACGATTTGACGATAGCGCGTCGGGTGAACGTACTTTCCGATTGCGTCAAACACTAGTTTACTCATGACGTCGCCCAGCTTGCCGTGTTGGCCTCCGTTTCTCGTGACCAGAACGAACTCGCACTGGGGTTTTAGCAATGGCCTCACGAAATTGATGTAACTGTCGAGCACCTGCACGCTTGCATCGGTCAGAATCAAGGAGTCAAACCCGTATTTGCTGGCAGTCTTGAACTCTTTCTGGTCAATAAATCCCCCGTTCTCGTTCGCTGCCCTAACCATGTCGACTGTCAAGTACTGATAAGTCATGGGGCGCGACCCCTTCACTTTGATGAACAAGTACATCGACACAAATCTCGTGGCAAATGTCAAGTCGGACGGGTTCACTTGGCCCGGATTGCTCTTGCACGTCTTTACGACGCTTTCGTAACGCGGCAAGTGAAATGTCACCACTTGCAGCAATTCCTCCATTGTCGCCCAGTGGCCTCGAGCTTCCAGCGTGTCGATGTCCAGTTCTCGGGTCCACTGCAATCTCATCATTTTTGCCACCGTCTTTCGAGCTCTCTTGAGGTACAACTCAGTAGCAGATAGGTTTCGCAGAACTGCGTAGGATGCCCCATTGATTTTTCTAAAGTCCATTAGTTCGGAAATTGCGTCTATGTAGCCCAATCGCCCGCCATGTCCGAGTTTGCACTCGTCTTGCAAGTAGTCTACGAATTTGAACAAGAGATTTGGCGAGCACAGACTGTAGTCTATCACTTCAAACGTCAATTCTTCCTCGTCTTCGCAACAAAATTTCAGAAATTTAAAGCTTCTCTTCACTATCTGTTGAGCTGTGCGATCTTTCTTGCAACCCCCACCACTACCAGTCAACCAGTTCGCGAATGCTTCGCCAATTTGACCAGAGACTGAAAATGAAGGTACAACAACGACACCGTGTTTTGGCGTTCGGCTTGATTCACAGTCATCTGCAGTGGTCTTTGACGACCTAGTGTCGAGCACTTGCGATGAATGTCGAAGTTCTGTCAGGTCGGGTTTTTCGTCAAAATAAAAGAACCAGCTGTGCTTAGAATTGACGTGTTTCCTGCATCCACGCTGACTTTGAAATCCTTCGTGTTCGCATACCTGAATTGGACAATGATACAAGCTGTCCGTATCTTCTTTTTCTAAGTGAAGCCGTTTTGGTTTGGGCGATGCGCCATCAATCGTAGACCAGTCGACTTTGACCTTCTTGTTCATTCTTGGAAAAGAAGAACTGATTCAGCCAACAGAATTCTGTTTGCACCGCTTAGCAAAAACCGACCAAACAATCACACCCATTGGCAAATAATAGAGCCATCATTTAATTTGGAGCTTGTCGGCACTTGTCCCTACTTGCCCGAGCTTATTACCATTGTACTTAAATTCATAGCAGGGAGTTACATCCCAAATGGGTTCGGCCTTGCCCGGGCAAGCCTGTGCATACCTACAACAATGGTTGCATTGTGCGAGTTGAAATTTACTGAGGTATGCCTCTGCTTGCCATTCTTCATTATTCTTTGGTTAATTTACAAACCCAAGTTGGCATTAGTATGGCGTTGGTGTGATGGTCTTCGACCTTACCTTGCCCGGACAAGTCAAGAAGCGCCTCGAAAAGTCTGTTAGAATCTGCTATTGACTCTGTTTCGTGTTGAGTCAAACTTAAAACACTACAACGAACGCTTCGCCATGCAATTAAAAAGCGACAAAAACGTGGATGGCAAGAAAAGAAGAATGGTTCTGTTGAAGAACATGTACAAAGGAACTCTCATTTTCTTAATAGGAACCATTTTACATCAATGGGAACTAATTGTTAGGAACAAATTGTTCCGCGTGACAATAAAAGGAACATTTCAGTCAAAACGGAACTCGCGAACGAGAACAATTGTTCCTCAAATGAATAAAACGGACCAAAATGATAAAAAGAGGAACAATACCAATGGGAACATTTGTTCCTCAGCGACTCATTTCGGAACAAAAAGTTCCTTTAAATGTTTGAAATTCGGAACAAAAGATTCCTTTTTTAGCTCTAAATGAACACCTTGTTCCTATTTTTCACAACAATTTGTTCCTTTTCATACTATAGGACCACTCCAAATGGGAACAATCGTCCCATCATGGGAACGTTCCCTAAGCAAAAATGAGAACAGCACCAAAAAACTAAAAGTCAATTTAAAAGCCAGTTAAGGGATGAAGAAAACATGCCAAAGCCTCTAAAGAATCTCAATGCTGAATAAAAACAACGGCCAAAATTGGGTTGACAGAATCCTGCTAAGACATGTAAAAACATGAAAGTAAAAATTTAGGGAAACGTAGAAGAAGAAGTCACTAGCAATTATAATAGAATATTTATTTATTTATTTACTTTTTTTCCGCACAAAACACAATACCGATATCACGGTGAAAAAACTGAAACCATGGTTCCCTTATTAACTGGAAACTTTCTCTCATTTTAACTGGCCAAAAAGAGTGGTGACAGGACGCACCCATTCAAAAAGTGGTGTGGTCTCATGGGAGGAATAAGGTCTCTTCCTTGTGTACCACACTTACCAATCACAGCATCTACAACTGTGTCATGCGAAAATGAAATTCGATAATTGTGTTATTACGGATACACTTGAGCGTTTATAAAGACAAGAGTGCATACAAGAAACTTAACATCCTACTTAACATCCTAAAATTTGCAGCACAGTGTACCTAATGAGATATTGTAAGTGTTTCCAGCAAGTTTCTAAAAAAGACCGCTCAAAAACATGTTTTTAAAACTTAAAATTAACTTTTTTCTAAAATTGAACTCAGCACCAATGTTGTAAAACATCTGTGAAAGAGTTTAGGAAAGCTTGTACAAAAACAGAAAAAAACATCTACAGTAAAACAGTGAATAACATAAAACGTTATGTGTTGATATATATGTTTTATGCAATGTGCATAAAAGGTGACCTGCAAAGTCGAACTGTGTCTCTTTTTGAGGAAGAAATACAAAGCTCAGGGTTGATTAAGTGGATAACTGGAGGTAACGTATAGCCTTCACTACGTGTGCTTTTTTTCTTCATTTTTATTCACTCTTGTGCTTCAGTATGCACACATGTAATTGTTAACCGTCTCCGTATATATAAAAAAAAAAAACGGAAAAGACATATAATGCCAGTTCAATCATAACATATGGCCCTCAAAGTGTACGAAAAAAAGTAACTCTTTCGATGGAAAGCAAATTTAAAGAAGAACTGAAAAATATTACAAAAGTGAACTCTCCTCTTTCCTTTCATTTTCGTCAATACTTATAATTTGTATTCCTACTCTTTTATGGTAACTGTTTAGCGTCTCCCAGTTCAACAAATTAATATTGAGCAGACAAAGATTCGTGTCACTACGATAACATGTGTCTGTAGATATGATATCGATTGTCAATTAGACCTAGCTCATTTAAGATTAAGATTGAAAAAAACATGGAAAGCAAAGTTTAGAAACAATACATGAATAAACTTAACCGTCCTGTGATACCGAGTTTAGGGTTGCTAACTATGCTGAGATTCATGCTCCTCCAAGAGGTGAATCCTCTCCCTTTGGCATACCAACTTCTCACGAAATTGCATCCCTTTCATATCGACATGACTTGCAACACTGTTGGAAACTAAACATAAACAAAATACATTGATGGTACAGCAGGCAACTAACTACGCAACAGCGCTTACATACTGAGTTAAAATAATTAAAAGCTCTGGAATTTCTTAGTATAGTATAAAGTATAAGTCGTGATAAATAACTAATTGCTCTGATCTTTTTTTTTCTAAAACGTCATCAGATGAGAACATCCCGCGCACTTGTATAGACACTCCTACTGAACATTTCAACTTTCAGTAAATTTGCTCATTAAAAGGAATATCGCTCGCAGGAAGAAATTAACTAACTAGTAGTTAGTTAATTTCATTCTGTGAGCGATATTCCTTTTAATGAGCAAATCAGCTGTAAGAGAAATCCCGCTGTCGTCTTAATGTGTGAGATTATTATGGAGACTATTATTATGAGATTATTATGGGTTGACCAATCAGGCCCGTCCATGAGTGTGCAAAGATCTAGAAATGAGAAGCCTCTCAGCTTATTTTAGTTTTCAAAGAACTGAAAACATTTCCTTTGATTTCTAAAAATAATACAGAGTTATTAATTATGTTTTTCCACTTGTTATTAAGACAGTATGCTTTTAACCAAATGCGTTAACATATTAGTCTGACGGTGCTTTACCTTCCCAACGCCGTTTTTACTTCATTATTTCTTATGTTTTGGCGAATTTGAATTTTTAAATATTTAAGAATATTTAACAAAATCTCTGTCACCAACTACTGTAATTTCTAGCTGTCAGAGTGAGTATCCTCATTGACTTTAAACATTGTCGAGGTAACAGCTACCCTACGTATAATTCCCCGTATACATTTTATGGGTTCGCTTTTCCAATAAAATTCAACTGTTAGTTTGTCATGCGAATTACAAGGTGTAAGCTTATTTTTTTTCTGGGCCATGGTAAGGCTCAAAAGAGTTGGTCTAGTATTAAGCATCTAGCTAGCACTATCTCACGTTCTTGTGATACCCTGACCGTTGGCAAACTTTGAATAGAAACATTTTCTTTTTGAGATTTCATTAACCTACACAGACAAGGGTGTTAAAAATAACGCAGTTTACAAAGAACTTCATAAGGTAATAGTTAGAGAGCTGGCTGACAAAATTCATTGAAACCCGTCATATTTATTTCACGACCAAAGTATAGTTGCTATGTGTTGGTTTTAAAAGTGTAAATTGCATCCTTTTAAGAGAACTACGATATGCAAATGCTTCACATTTGGTCACAGGTCAAGATTATGTAATTTCTACATTAACTCAAAACTCGCAGTCCAAGAAAACGCGCGCTCCAAGTGATGGAGGTACTTAATATCATTAGCTTGGAGGGCAACAGTCAGTCGGATTCCTTTGTAATTCCATACATCGAAACGCCGCAAAAATTGGTGAGATTATCGTCTGTGTTTGCATCTTCCTAACGTCTCTGTTTGGTAACGCCTTGATCGTCACTGTGGTTTACAGAGAGCGAAGGATGAGAACAATGGTGAACTTTCTTATTGTCAATATGGCAGTTTCAGATTTATTGTGCACATTGGTAGTCATTCCAAAAGTCGTCACACAGACATTCACATACCAGGCTGCTTGGCTGTTAACAGCAGGAGTAGGTAATGCCTTATGCAATATTTCTTTCTTTGCCCAAGACGTCACCGTGGCCGTGTCATTACTCAGTCTACTAATGATTGCCATCGGACGCTATTACGCAAATACCCAGTCACTTGTCGTTGCAAAGTCATGATATTGTCGACCTGGCTGGTGGCTTGTATGATGTATTCAACGCATTTTTACACATTTAAACTATTCAACGAAGAAGAACGCACGTTTTGCATTACCACTTGGCAGCCATTTCTCTCAGAATCATCTAAAGCCTGGAAAATTCAGTTTCTTCTGCACGCTATAGTGTTCGTGTTCATTCCATTCATAGTTGTGATGTCTCTCTACATTGCAATCCTAATCAGAATCAAGCATTCGCGTATTCCAGGCGATAAGAGCTCTATAACTCGGAATCAATGGAAATTCCGAAAGAGGCGCAACAGAAATGTGCTTCAAATGCTTCTTGCTGTGATGATTGCGTTTGGAGTCTGTTGGTTTCCATTCATAACTTACATATATGCTGCGACTTATATCTACACAAACCTGGATCTATCTTGTGGCATGATAATCACTAAACAGTGCACGTTATACCTGACCTATCTTAATTCATCCTTAAATCCAGCCATATATTTTGCTTTCAGTGAAAAGTATCGCAAAGGACTTAAACGGTTGTTGGGCCCTTTTTTTGAGCCAGTTAATGAAGTGATTTAAACTTACTTGTTATGACTGAGGCCAGCGTAAATCGGAAACCTGAAAATTGAGGCAACAAACAGAGGCAAAGGAAGTGGACTGTTGCGTGTGAAGCAAAGTATTGGATGTACATCATTAAGGGATAAAAATCTAACTCGAGTAATCACGTCAAGTCACGGAAACAAATCTCCATGAAGGTCATTTTATTTCAGTCACTTCTGCTATCTCATGAGATAATTTTCATTGAACGGACAAAGATCACAACAATGGTTTTACTGTTTTTTGTTTTGATTTGTTGTTGTTGTTGTTTTTAATTTTGCATGATTGCCGAAGATTCTCGGCCCGTTAAACACTTGAATTCATTACATTCAATACTAGCAATGTGAGAGAAAAAAATCGAGGAGGAAATCGAGTCAATTGTTGGCATGAAGTATCAGTTGCTTGTAAAAAGAAACTTTATCAGTATGTCTGTATGTTTCTTAGGACAAAAATTATTACTGTAAAATTAAAATTAAAATTATTGTAAAATTAAAATGAAGATTTCGCAAATCAAAGAACATTTGAATATAATCAAGGCGATTTTGGAGGCTGTAGTCTTAAATGGTTAAGCTATAGATAGTTTGGGGCCTTAATTAAAAAAGTGTTTTTAATTTATTTTTCGTAATGTCGTTTTCGCAGTGTATTACTTGCAGTGAATTAATTAACGTGGTACGCTTTACCCGCTCCAACAATTAAGAGAATGTTGATTTTAAATGTTATGAAAATGTCAGTTTGCTTGGACAAGGTCGAGCTTGTTTGAGATAAAATTTGCATAGAAATTAGTTTCATATCTTTCCAGTGTACTAATTATCCTTGCTGAGCCAAAACTCAAATGTTCAGGCTTAGCTCTAACAGCCTATGAAATGAGATTTGGTAATTCATGTCATACGGGACGAAAATAAACAAATTTGGATGAATTTTAACATGATAGAAATGCATGAAACCCCAAATGGAAACTCAGAAAAACTCTGAGTTCCAGATGGGATTTGAACCCACGACCCTCCGCGATCTAGACGGCCGCTCTAACCACTGATCTACTGGAGACTCTATGGTGAGCAAGGGCGAAATGTGGGCTTTGACTGGAACCGCATCACGCGGTCACACAGCCAAATAATGACTAGCACACTTATAACTGCATCACGCAGTCACATTAAGGCAAATCAAAGATGCAACCATCCAAGACCTCCAAAGTGAGTGAAATAAGAAATACAACATGATAGGGTCGTGGGTTCAAATTCCATCTGGAACTCAGACTTTTTTTCTGAGTTTGCATTTGGGGTTTCATTCATTTCTATCATGTTGTATTTCTTATTTCACTCACTTTGGAAGTCTTGGATGAATTTTACTGAGGAAAAGCTCATTTTAAGGGTTAATTCTAGAATTTGCGTTTGCCTCTAACAAAAATCTACTTAATATCAGACCTGCAGCTCATATGCATGAGCGCCTTTTTGTTGGTAAGGAGCTCTTACCCTTTAATTCATGCTCGACATAGCAAAGGTGGACACGAAGAATCGCGATCGTAAATAATATGGACAAGGTCAGCACATTCTACGCGCCAATCGATCGTTGCTTATGAATTCTTGGAACAAACTGTAATATCGAACTTTTAATTTCCAGCTTTCATTGACAACAGCCCTTTCCTCTCCTTCAACTTCTGTGTCTCTTAAATTTAGAGTTTTTCCTAATAACCACGACTTGAAAGCGTCAAAAGCCTTTTCATAGACAGGACGCAAATGATCAGACAACCTCCAGTGAAGAGAACTAGTCGGTCTATAGCGAGTATGACGTCAAGCTACTGGACAGGGATACCCTGAATAGAGGGTAACTCTCCGTAATATTACAGCCTATACTGGGTATTTCTTTTCCGGAATAGTCCCAAAAATGCGCCCCATGTATTCTTGCCTCGTAGTACATATAGGCATTTTTAGGTATTACTGTTTCCTGCTATATTAATATATTTTTTTGTTTTATTTTTTTAATAATAATAATAATAATAACCCTTATAACATATGACTATTACAGTAGATCTAAAAAAAATTGTTGACGAAAAACATACGCACAAAAGAGAGAAAAAGATGGTAAAAAAGTGGACAGCATAATTAAGTACATGCTTACACATCTGATTAATTATTGATTACACATACATAGATAAGAAATTGTCTAAACTAGAGATAACTATGGCTTACTACGTCAGTTCAAATACATTATATAAAAAAAGATAGAGGGGATATGTACAAATAGTAACAAGCAGAAGAGTGAAGCATTATTCTCTTTCTAAAGGCTTTTATTAGAAATTCTCGATCCGAAGTTGTTGTTTCAATTTTCAGATAAATTCCTGCAGGTTACACGTTTTTGAGTGCAGTTTTTGACAGTTGATATACTGTATTTCGCAAACAATAGACAGGAGTTGAGTTTTAAGAGATTTCGGCCATTAGTGTCACAATGATCAATTCCGAAAAGCTTTTCAGTCACAGATGGAGAGTAATTTGAATCATTTGATCTGTTAAACCAAGTTACTACATTCACCAAGATTTGTTTGTAGAAGTGTGGAAGGTCAGATTTTTCCAGGGATTTCCTATCATAATTACAACGAAGAAGAAAAGTGAGACCTCCAAATTTTCCAAAGAAGTGGTCCGCAATTGATTTCCAGGTTTCTGGGAAGTTGTGATCTGACAACAGAAGTCTAGAGATCCAGGCAAAAGTTAAGGCTTTGAAAAGAAAATAGATATTTGGGGCGCGCAGACCGCCATCCGCGTAATCCTGAATCAAGACATCTCTTTTAATTTTGTCTGGTTTCTTGTATCAGATAAAATTAAAGATATTTTTTTTTAATTGAGGGAACATAGCAACTCGGAATGACTGACATTGAAGCCGAATATACTAAGTGCCAGATACCCGAGCACTTAACAGTAAGGCACCAATAAGGCACTTCCCAAACAAAGAGAGGTTCCGAGCCCTCCAGATGTCAAGTTTTGTTGACATGTTGTCAATTTTCATAGCAATGCTTTTTTGTTGCTGTTCTCTTTATAGTTATAAGAGATAAAGGTTCCTAAAGACCTAACAGGTTCGTTTGTCCATTTTAAGCCAAAAGGTTTAGATTCCTTAAGCCTCCACGGACCTAACCATATTGCTTTTGTCTTTTGAACATTGAGTTTAAGACCCGAAATGTTGCCGAATTTATTTAATACTGCCAGGGAATTTGTGACTGACGACAAATTACCTAAAAAGAGTGACGTATCATTCTGCGAATTGGCTTATCTTATGTTTCGTTCCAAATAATTTAATCCCCATTATAGAACTGTTTTGTCTAATAATTTCCGCCAGAACTTCTGCACCAAGAATAAAAAGATACGGGGAAAGGGGGCACCCCTGACTAACTCCCCTTGATAACTTGAAAGGGTTAGTTGAAGGGGTCCGAATTGTTATTGTAGGCCTTGAAACAACCGGTGGGCGTGTGGTAGGCCATACGGTCACAATTTCCGCCATTTATTCCAAAGGCTTTATGGCCACAGCTAAGAACTTCAATTTGTAAGTAATCCGATATAGGCTACTATTTATCCGTGAGACTGTCGAGACTCGTACACTTTGAAGGAACTGCCGCCATCTTGGTTTGCAATGGCGAACGCAATCTGGAGAAAGCGCCTAATAACGAGAGAGAAGAGTTCGAGAGTGGAAGATCTAATGTTTCGAATGCAGAGCGTGGTTGCCATTATTACTTTAGATCGTGGGCAACATAATCAGTAAAATTAATGTTGACAGTCCATTAGATTCTAGATTCCATAGCTCAGGAGATCGGATGCCGTGTAAGGTTTACGTAACACAGTGATTTTTGTAGAGAGTCAGTTATTATAGAGCGGTTTCATTCACATGACTACCGGCTATATTGGTTTACTGAAACAAAATAAATTATTTGCACAAGAATAGAGTTCAATTCCCAGTGGTTTACTTCGGGACACTAAAATGGTCACTGTTACTTTGTTTAGGGACACCAACATGGCCGCCGTGACGTTATCTTTCAGTGGACTAAAAACGGCTCGTATTTCAGTTTCGTAAGGACTAGAATAACTGGAAGCCATGTTGGTCTTCACTCGGCCTTCCAAGAGGCAATCGCAATTTGTTACTTCAGTGATTCACCTACAAGGTTGTAATATTATGACAAAATTAGTAGAACGAGATCTGAATTCCTTTTCATATTTTATTTTCACTATGGCATCATGTTGATCATGTACAGATATTTGTTCTGTCTTATATTCAAATATATTCAGCATTATTTCTGCTGTGGACGTCTAGAAAACGACGGCATAGAAAACCGACTACCTAGAAAACGATGACCTATAAAAACAATGAATGTTTAGTGGTTTCTGATCCGGACGATTTTTTTGCATAAACGTTACTGGAATCTCGGTGAAATGTGAGGAGAAAAAATGTTCAGCAGAGTGAGCTGTTTCCAAACACTTCATTTAAAACGGACAAAGTGTTATAAAAGTTGGTTTTCACGTCACACAATTAAAAAAGTAAAGAAATTGAGATCTTGTGCAAAAATAGTAAATAAAGGACCTGTCAAAGTCTCGCAAGTGTGTGATATCCTGTAATAAAGGGGATTAGTTTCTAAAGAAACTGTGGTGCTGCGTCGGTGGGGTAGTGAAACACGAAAATTTGGCACTCTTAATCCCACGGTATGAACGAGCGCTTTTCATTCAATTAATTTATTCCTGTCTTTCACGTTAGTAGCTCCATTTTCTGTATATAAACCATACACAACCCACAATTCCTCGATTCGCTCCGACGAAGGGCTAACGCTCGAAACGTCAGCAAATCGAATCCCTGTACGGTGGTCAATTTACATTATCAACTCCGTTAATAAACCAAATTTTTGTGATATCCTGTACTTGAGTTATTCAGCAAAATGTACCACTCAAAATTATAGTGTTTAGTACGGATAGGCCCGGGACACAAAACACGTACGGCCGCCGGAAAACGTTGAAAACATCTGCAGGTTAGTTTGGCCATGTTAAAATCTTTCGACTAGCTGTTGTAGACACTTCTCTTAACTTGTTAGTGTCACTTGGCTCGGTTTCCTTTGTTCTTTTCAGGGGAATATATTACACAACCCCTGATCATTATCACTGTCTAAAAAGTTGGTGGCGGCTTTGATTGTAACAGGGGATTGCGGGGCTGAAACAATAGCTGATAACAATAGCAAAACAATGAAATATATATATTTCCCCTGCGCATATTCCCCTCATCATATTCCCCTGGTCATATTTCCCCGAACATATTCCCCTCCACTTAGTCTCCCATTACTTGTAAACCCGGACACTACGACGAAATCGTCGCCTTAAGTTTGGCTAGGAAGAATCGAATTCCTTTTGTTTTCCCAGTCAATTCAAACAGTTGCCGACCACGTGGTGGTCTTTCGTGTGTTAGCTGGTATCCACTCTCTGTTTCGTTCAGTAACCACTTCGTCGGTAACGACTAGCGCTTGTATACTGCGTTTGTTCCCCTTTCTCTCCTCCATAACGTCTTCGTGGGGATTAGTCGCTCAACGAATATGTAAACGGGTGGACCTTCAAGCAATAAATCATTTTATCCAGGAGTGTTTAAGTCAAACAGATCTGAGACAGCATTTTCAACGTCGTAGTCTGAGCATATATCCTGGCTGTGAGTCTGACTTGTCCCATTCACAAGGAAATCCAACTACAGAGAAGGAACTTCCAAAGAGCCGGGAACGCTGCTTCGGGTTAACAACAATTCTTCTTCGGGGTCGCTCATCGTAATTTATAATTGTTTTATTGTAGAAAACCTCACCTACTGAGAAATAATCATGTTATTTACCTTTTTCTCAGGGGTACGTGATATATACAAGTTTTATTTAGGAAAGCTTTTAGTTTGCTTCGATAGTTCTAATGTTTAGTGCCTTTGAATGCTTTAATTTTAAATTAGTATAGAAATTTAACTTATGTAAAGCGCTTCTGAATATTGTTTATAGTTTTAGCGCTATACATTATCATTATCATAACCCCCTCGTTCCAGGTAAATAACTCTTACATATTCGTTGTTCAGACCTCAAAAATACAAGCTTTATCGACGTTTTCATGTACGTGATGTTTCACATCCAACATGGTGGCATCCTTGGTTTGTTATTTGGTCGTCAGCGCTTGCGCAGAAACGCCAGAAATGAACTTTAGGGGTGAAACACGACGACGAAGAAAACGAAGAACGGAAGGCATTTTTGGACTCGGGCTTTCCGCGGGAAGCCCGAGTAATGAACAGTCATTGCACTATGTAAACCTCACAAGGCGTCCAAGCTCCTTCTGAGCTATGGAATCTGGAAGATACCTTGCATTTCCCAATTAAGGGGCCCGTTTGCTTGCTTACAGCTCAGTGCAATTAACGATAAACTCGTCACTCGCAGACCGTCACTACAATTTTCGTTTACTGTCTGATAGTTTAGTTTGAGAGAATTCCTAAAGGTTGCTTTTATCACCACATTATTTTTCATGTGAAAGAACACTTGCATTATAAGCAATCTATTTCTACCCAAAACGTACCAACGCCTACTTTTCAATCAAGAGATGTGGATAGCTTTGAACTCTACCGCCATGTCCAAATAATTCATTAGCCAACCTAAATTCTACGGAAGAACTTCTCGTTAAAGATAATAAATAATCTCGCTAGCTCTTCTGGACTTTAACAACAACTTTAGTCCAAAATGTCTTTTTTTGTTTTTAACTTTCAACATATGCCTTGGAACTTGTCAAACCTGAAGCCACGTAGAATGAAAAAAAAAAGTCTCTCGTCTCAGGCATTAGCTTTCAAAAAGACTGCTTATGGAGCTTGCGTAAGCAAGTGTCATTTAAGCTCTTTGGTAAACCCCGTAATAAAGGCACTTACAACCCCGTCAAATTAAAACAAAGAGTAATATAGCACTAAAGTAAACAAAGTTTTAAATGCGTCCATAATTAAATCCACAGTCCGCAACCGTCAACTCGGTTAAGATAAAAGCATTATGTAAATTGCCTTCCGGTAGGTCAGGGCCAATATATTGGAACCAGCTTTAACAAAAACTCATGTGTTAGTTTAGAAAAAGAAAAAAAATGACACTTTGCCTAAAGTACCTATTAAGCCAAAGTTTTCTGAGAGGAAAGAGTAATTTAATTGTAATTCCAAACTGTTTACATTCGTGGAAACTAATATTGAAAAACTCAGTAAACAAAATGACAGAATCTATCCTTATAGATACCCCATACGGTATTAGTTTGCCACACGACTACTGATTACAGCTTGAACTAAACACGATTATTGTGAAAAAGAACACAAAAGAAATCAGCTTGGGGAAAAAAAGTTAACAGAACTCACTAGTCTACAATGGTAAACCTAAGTGTAGCAAGCAACAGTAGCCTACCTCTTGTGATCTGCTCTGGTAATCAAACTGCAAAAATAGTGGTTAAGACTCTGGCATACGCTGTAGTCATCGTTGTTGCGCTAACAGGGAACTTCCTTATTGGAGCGATTGTATTGAAGACGAAATCTATGAGAAGAACAATTAACTACCTCATCGTTAACATGGCCATGTCCGACCTCCTCCTCCCTGTTTTTGCTTTTCCTCGCATCCTCACAGAGATGTTTGTTGGTTATTGGCTCATTGATGGTCCCCTTGTCTCGGCTATGTGTAAAATTGTTTACTTCTTCCAAGATGTCTCCACTGCCGTGTCTATCCAGACTTTGGTCTTGATAGCCGTCGATCGCTTTGGAGCTGTGGTTTTTCCATTCCGTCCCCCAGTAGTCGGTTCCAAACTATGTCCGTACTTCATTCTGGCTACCTGGGTCGTAGCCATGGCCATTCATTCTCCGTATTTCTTTGCCAGAAAACTTGTGACGATCAGAGGAAAACTTGCCTGTAAGCTGATGTGGAATGACGCCTTTGGGATGTCATCGTCGCTTGAGAACTACTACGTGGCGATGTTTCTTGTTTTGGCTGTTATACCTTTCACCCTGATGGCGATAGTCTATTCAATACTCATTTTTAGGCTCAAATCCCAAAAGATTCCTGGAGGTGAATCTATAAATGCAAAGGAACAGGCGAAACGGGCAAAAAGGGAAAGGAACGTCCTTACTATGGCCATCGCCATAGTTTTAGGGTTTGCGTTATGCTGGGAACCCTTCAACGTGTTGGCGTTTTTTATATTTTTTGTCTGGGAGGAGGATACAACATTAAGCTGTGGCCTTATAGCCTTCAGCTTTTTCGCGCGTTTCATGGCCTACGTAAATTGTTCCGTGAATCCATGCATATGTTTCATTTTCAGTGGAAATTACCGACGGGGCCTCAAGAACATATTTGGATGTTGCCCTCAGAAGTGCAAATCTTTATATTTTGGGGCGATGCGAGGGGAATCATGGAATGTCCAGACTTCTTCGTCTAAGGAAGACGGTCATGAAAATGTCACCTTGGCCTCTATTGCTTAACGTTTCACTCTGAAGTAGGTCATAAAGCTACAATCTGATTAAAATCCTAGCATACTTAAGTAAAACTCCAAAGTGGATATTGGAGATTAGTAAGCATCACAAAAGCAAAAATATGGTGATTTACGTTGCTCTTTACTAAAAGGAATAGAAGACAATGTTACCACCTCCAACAATGATTAATCTTTTCTTAGACTCTCCATTCCCCTGAGTCTTGAAGATCATGATTAGAACAAATTAGCAACAATCAGCCCAAACAATAAGCTGTATATATACGATCAATGCCGGGAGAAAGAGACAAGAACCTTAAAGGGGTTTCGCATAATCATTTTTATTTATAAGCTTTCAAGTCGTAAAGGCTGCACCATATGTAAACATTTGTTGTAAAATTCCCTCAAATGACGGATGCGTTGTCAAATAATTTCAATCTCAGTTTCTCGTGTGCTTCCTGTCCCAGTGCCATTTACTGTTTCAGTGTTATCTTTTCAAATGTCAGCTGTCTTTTTCAAAGCAAATGTTTAATGAACAAGTTATACGTAAATTGCTTTAGTAGCGCAGCCTGAGTTTGATTCTAGATTGTTAGGTTTCGGTTATGGAGGAAGAACTCAAAGTCTTCCACTTGCAAGTAAGCCAATAGAACATTTAACAAAAATGGCAAATTAAGAATTTCATATGTTGCTTAAAGATAGTTATTATGGCAGTTAGCACTTCCAATTGTTAATTTGAATGCTCATACCGTGTATTTCAGTCCGCTCCCTCAAATTAAGGTAAAACAACCATAATTGCAGAGTATAAAGTAAATAGCTAGCAATACCACCGGTAATTAATATAATCCATTCAAATCCTTTCATTCGCCAAAAATTGATCTGAAATAATCAATAGGTAGATAAAAACACATTGACTCGGTAATGATCAAAACCGCAGGACAAGAAGATAGCTTTTAGCTTTCATTTGACTGATGATGTTTAAAGACATATCCAATAAATTAAAGTTATTATTTCGCTTTCTTTGCACTCTGATAATTTTCTACGTTGTTTTCTTTTCCTTTTCTGTTGGTGCGTCGTTATTACGCAGTATTCTTTGTCCAGGCATTTTTTGTTTGTTTGTTTAATTTGTTTTTGTTTTTTGTTTTTTGTTTTTTGTTTTGCTTTCGTCATTATTTTAAAACTCCAAATAATTATTACATTACTGAAAAGGCATTCTGACGTATATTGTAGGGTAAAGCGAATGAATATATGAAAATTATATATTTGAACTGCGCATTAACTCATTCTTGTCCGCCGTTTTGTGTCTGTTTTTTTCTGTAATTTTTTATGGTTTGAGGTCAAGCCGATCTGGTTATTCCATATAAGGGGTTACCACGGAGATTTTGCTGGTCCACAACATCGAAGGCTCTATCTTTCATGCCACGCTTGTCACGCTAGCTGTCGTTTACTTCTAAACGATCACTGCAGCTACAATTCGTTACTTATTTGATTTATGAGTGTGTTTTTCGAGCCATTTTCCACTTCACAAGCCCCCTGCCTGGCATCACAAAGCTGGGTTGATGGGTAGAGGTAATCCTTTGAAAGAAAACAGAGATGAGAAGCAATTTCACACGAAGTGGGCCGCTCAAAGTATTCTAGTGAGTGGTGGCAATTCACGGAGTGAAGTTGTGTCTTTAGTCGTTTTGTGAGTGGATTTCAGTACCTGGTATGGCAATTTTGGCAAGTTTTGACTTTTAAATAATGCAATCGGTGCAATATTTTGTCAGCAGGACCGGGTGGCTCTAAAATGGAAATTTTGCGGAATGTTGTGCGGCTGTTATCCACGAATATCCCAGAATTCCTTTGGGTCACAAACGCGAAAATTACAGACAGTGAGAGGAACTGAAATCAAATAGCGTTATCCACATCGCGCCAAAGAAGTGAGCAGAAAAATGTGGGACAGATTGCAAGAAGTGGAGTCCAATTTTGCTGTCAATGTAGACTTTTAGGTTCAAGAGGATTTTTTGTCTCAAAAACTTCAAGACAAAGTTGCATATTTTCTGTATTGTCCGAGGGCGTTTGAAGCCAAATTTTTGGTTGTGGTAAAGTCTAAAAAACTTAGCATTTGGCTATCACATTGGCTCATTTCAACCAAAGTCCGGGTTTTGTGAAAGTTGCAGGTTTTCAAAGCATTGGTCCATATGGACCAATCAATTACAGAGCCGGACAAGAAAGAGTTAATCCGCAGTTCAAATTCGAATTAATTCTCACATATTCATCACTCACGGGTATGTTACGAAACAACTAAATGACCAGTTCCCAGTTAGCCTGTTAGCTCAATTGGTAGAGCACTCCACCGGTATCTCAGGGGCCGTGGCTTCGATCGCCGTACAAGCCTGATTTTTTTTATTTTCACTACTGCTTAAGTAGTGTTCATAACTGCGATGATCACTCGTATATTCATTATTTAATCCGTAGTTCAAATATATGATTTTCATATATTCATTCTCATATATTCATCACTCACGGGTATATTACGAACCAACAAAATGACCCGCTGAGAGTTGACTTGTTAGCTCAGTTGATAGAGAACTGCACCGGTATCGCAGAGGTAGTGGCCTCGATTGCCGTACAAGCCTGAATGTTTCCGGGCTTTATTTTCACAACTGCTTAAGTGGTGTTCACAACTGCTATGATCACTAGCATATTCATTAT
>JAEMWC010000302.1:352500-390000 GCA_016490735.1 Pachyseris speciosa | reverse complement strand
TTAATTCATTTCAAAACTGCCAAAAGAGTTTGACCTGCAATGTGAAATTGACAAGATGGCAAAAGCTCGCTTGTCTAGCACCCGACGATTCTTTCGCGAGTGGCTTCACAAATAAAAAAAATATGTTTTAAATATTATTCCCGAACTGACTAATCCTATGAAAGCAATACTCAAGGTAAATTTAATCACCTCAAGAGTTCATAAATGTATTGTTCAGACGAAAACAAGCCCGGTGGAAAGTAGCTCTGACCGAGATCTGCAGCTAGCTTTTCGGGGCTCTGAGTTTTCGAGACACCCAGGGCTCCGAGTTTTTCGGGCTCTGAGTTTTCGAGACACCCAGGGCTCTGAGTTTTTCGGGGGTCTGAGTTTTTCGGTTGTCTGAGTTTTCGAGACACCCAGGGGTCTGAGTTTTCGAACCACCCAGGGGTCTGAGTTTTTCGGGGTCTGGGTTTTCGAGACACCCAGGGTTCTGAGTTTTTCGGGGTCTGAGTTTTCGAACCACCCAGGGGCCTGAGTTTTTCTGGGGTCTGAGTCTTCGAGACACCCAGGGCTCTGAGTTTTTCGGGGTCTGAGTTTTCGAACCACCCAGGGGCCTGAGTTTTTCGGGGGTCTGAGTTTTCGAGACACCCAGGGGTCTGAGTTTTTCGGGGGTCTGAGTTTTCGAGACACCCTCATCTAAAGTGAACGATGGCGAGCCAAGGCGGGCAAAACATGCAAATCTTACATTTTTTCTTACTTAAAATTGATGTTATTTGTAAGCTTAAACATTCGCAACTACATCGTCAACTAACTCCTTTAAACAGTAAGATCTTAAAAATAAATAGCTAATTTATTCTAGCAGAGGTTTCACGAAGCAGAAAATAAGCATAAACTCCAGCAAAGCTTTAATATTAGTTATGCTGAACGCGAGAGAAAAACAACGCGCAACGACTAAAATATTTTTTTATCACTTGCATTTATGTATATGTTTTCCTTTACTCTTCGATATAACGTTTCGCCGGTTTGAGGAATACAAATTTTGTAATCAAATAAAATTCTTGCAACAAACTGCATTAGAAAGAAGTTAAAAGGAAATAAAAAGGCATTTTTACTACACTAAACTTAACATCACCTTATTGTTTTCAAAAAGAGAATTTTATTTTCCCTGTACGTATTCAACCGATTTATATTAACAAGGCTGTTTCAAAATTTACAGCTTTAATATAAAGATTCAACTAATGCTTTTGTAGCTAGAATTCGACACTGAAAGAATCAAGAAGATCTAACTCACCCATTCCAGCCAATTTGGCTTACAAGTTAAGACGGAATCCACCAGAAGTTCGAGTAACAAGTGGACAAAAAGCTTTTACCAAGATTATTTTCATCGTATTGCAAACTTCTGTACGACTGTCTTAAATATCTTCTCAAAAAAATCATTTCTAGCAACACCAAACGTCGAAAGCGAATGTTGAAGTAATGTATGAAACACTTGAAAGTACTGGTGAAATGAAACTGATGATGAAATTTTGCCTGTGTTTGCACAAGTTCTCTAAACCTTGAAATTTATTTATCTTGTTCCCATGGGAAATTGTTTTCGGTGTTATTTCAGGCAATTACCTATGTATTTAGCTTTATAAAAATGTAAAAATCACTGTAAAATACTTAAAATTATTCTGGTACCAGATTTTTGTCCACTAACACCTGAAATTGCTCGACTTTCAAGCGGTTATCGTCTTAATCTCTCGCTTTATACAGAGGTTATTTTCGTTGACTACCAACGCCGCCTTGCACTGAATAAGCTTAATTATTTCCATTCGGCGTTTCCTTTTAACAATATCGTATAAGAGTTTTTTGTTTGTTTGTTCAAAAATGTGACAAAATAAGAAAGTTTGATTAATACAATTTTTGACGCCGTTCTTTCCGTGAATCAGAAAACAACTAAACGCTTCGAGGTCGTGCACGTCTTCGCTCCGCATTTTCCCGCGCATCGTCATTTTCGCGTGCGTTTGCTTGTGGATAACTGGTCTGACTGGTTTATTCCGAGTTTAATCGAGGGATAGTCAATTGAAGGATAAATCTGTTTTGAGGAATGCCTTTTCATTACCTGATTAGTCATCCAGAGATTAAGAAATTTAATCTTGAATTAACCCTAAATCGGGAGATAGTTTAATCTGCTTTCCAGGAATCGGGGCCTGTATTGCCTCTTTCAGCTTTGGCTTGATTTTGAAGTTATCTTCTCCTATGGACCGCAAAACCGATTAAAAAGCGCTCTTGAAGTACATTTATCTTTCGCTCATAAACAAAATATGGAGGAGCATGTGTAGTTATAGTAAGGCCCGCATATCGGGCCTGACTCTTACTGAGCATGCTCCAAATTCGAACTTTACCAGATCTTCCTTTCGCTTGGCCGTGGGAGATCTTGGAACGAGAATAGATTTTGGCTAGGATTGCATATAGTTGCTCAGAGCAGCAGCGGGGCATTTTGTCTGCGCATGCGTCAGATGAGATGGAATAAACAACTTCGTCCGCCATTTTGTTGATTCGAGCTCACTGTAAGAAGTTTTGACTCGAGGATCTACGCCTACAAGTGGATTCCATAGAAAGAAATGAACGAGAACGTCATGTATACATATAGCACTAACACCGTGACCCGTTAAGGTAATTGTGGTTCCAGGAAAAAGGCGCCAAGCCAAGGTATTTTACCAAGGGATCACTCCACATCACGAAGCTCATACTAGAAGACAAACAACAGAGGTGAGTGTGTAGACATTAGACTTTTCCTACCTAGAAGGGCAATCTTGTATCTTAAAACGATCGTGAGATATACGCCTCTGTTTAGACGAAATGTTTTTGCTTAGACCTGATTTTGCTTCAACTTCGATGGCAATTTGCTCAAACTTTTGACCGTCCCCCAGAATCAAATTACCATTGTCAACGTTGGCTTTTCGTTCTCTTTTCAGTGACATGGAATTCCAGACTTAAAAAATAGTTGCGCTCCCGTGATTATTATTTTGTGCCGGGGAGATTCAGCAGTGTTTGCGAACAGCGAACTTATGCATATTTGCAAGTCATGGATCTCGGAGATTCTTTGGTCGATTGCTGATCAAGTCTGCGACACAAAGTGATTAGCTACATACGAATATCACTATTAAAATTTTACTTGATTATGGTTTCCTTTCCGCGTATTTTTTGTATTGTTTTTGCCTTGTTTGGCGTCAATGCTTTTTTCCTCTTAAAGTGCTAACTCAGCAAAAAAACTTCACTATAACTTTCTTCTTTCATCGTCCCCCAAAAGTTTTACACCATGAGTGTATGTCATATTTACTTTATTTTGACTCTACGCGGTTTATTTACGCCAAAAAATGGTTCGCGCTTTACTTTAGTCGTTCAAAAGGCCGAAGTTTTCAGTCGAAAAACATGGCGTCTAAGCGTGTTGCTCACGAGTACTGATCGAAGACTCGGTATGTACGGTGTGATGCAGATATTACTCTACATTCGTTTACTGTTTTGTACCCGCTAAAATACTCGCAACTCCACTTTCTTGTGAAGCGAAGTTTTATGGTTATAAAGTTATGCAAGTTTTCTCGGAATATTATCATAAAACTTTGGGACAGTAAAAGAGGTCTTTCCACCAGCTGATTTTCAAAGGAGGTTTGAAAATTGAGGAAATTTTATATTTTGGATTAGCGAACGGCAAAAATTGGCTTTTTCGGATAAATCTGATGTAAGCTTGATGTGAGCTTGTGTTAAAGATTACTTATTTATGGTAAAGTAATACTCTTTATGCTGTACAGTTTTCTGATCTAGAGGAATGCTCAGAAGTGAGCCGATATACTAGCCCTCAATATACAACTGTTGTACCCAAACATTTAAATTAAGTTTATTGGTACCTGCATATCTAAGCCCTTAGGTGAGTTTGTGCAGGTACAATGCAAAACTGTAAAATCAAAACAAACTGTTCTCTCGAAATAATACTACAATATAACAAGCTTGAAGATTTGCTTTACCCTAACTTGGCCAAGTTAAAGAGTATGACATGAGCATACACTGGAGGAAAAGATGTTGATGCTTAATTTAGATATAAGCCAGACCATAAAGATTGATAGTGTTGCTTTTCTATTTATAAATTAAGGGTTCTAAAATAAATTACACCATAATTTCACTGGAAGGTCAATGGATAAATTCAAAACACTTGACTGTCATTCTACTGAAATACTCTTGTATTAAGTTCATCTCTATGCACATATCATCAGTGGTCAGTGATGATCACATGGAATGCAACCATGTAGTAACTTTTGACTATCAGAATTTCTGTTAATAAAAATACAATTTCATATAAACTAATACTCCACAAGACTGATGATGGACACTGTTTTGTAGACAATTTGTATAAAAGGAAGGAACTAACAATAATTATGTTCTCATATTTTTTTACAGATATACAGAGAAGACCAATTGCTGTGATAACACACAAAAAGGATGACAAGGCAGACAAGTTCAAGAGCAAGCTTTGTTGATCAATTCTGTGGTCTAGGAAACTGTAACATTGAATGTGAATATGCATATCATCTGCAGTTTGAGAGAGTAATGTTGACACTGAGATTGCAGCTGAAGAACTCCCATCGGGCACTACCTGATTATTTTGCTGCAGCAGCAAAATTAACAGGCCTGAAAATCGTTAACTTTCTCATACAATTACCCACACCTGCTCCAAGAACTGTGTCATACGCTTCCTTAAGGTCATGTTTTGCATTATCAAGTCTGTGGCATTGTAATTCACTCACCAAACAACATCAACAAATGTTCCTGTATAGCAGTCAGGCACAATAAAGTTTGAAAAATACAAAGTCCCTGCAATCTGTCTGGATTTATTTTTAATTTGTGCTTCTTTCTTTAATTTTGTACACAAGGGAGGAATTGCCACAGGTAGTGAGTCATTTGAGATCCATTATTGCTGGTTATTGTCGAGTCTGTACGAAAGGTTTGGGGAAGGAAGCTGGATAGGAGAGTGTGTATGACATTTTAACTTATTCTTTATCTCCCTTCAAACAATTCCAATCCACTCAGGGCAGTGCAATTAATTTGAAAACTCTGTGCAACTAGTTGAAGCAGAATATGGCTAGTTACATACTGTGGTTTGTACTGTACTTCTAAATGACAAATGTGTTGAGAGCATGACTTTATTAGCAACTCATTTGTAGTCTTTTGAGACTGACCCCCCCCCCCCCCCCCCCGCCCCCAGTTTGGCATTCAAAGAAAGTACAATTAACTTCATTGTTTATACTTCTTCGAGACGATCCGCATGATAGGCCACTCAGTGTTTCTGTACTCAAGCTGTACTCTTGAACAGCTCTTCGGAGCCCCTCTCAGATGTTCCAAAATTTTACTTCTCAAACAAGTGTCTTACTCGATCTGAATTTGACTGTTGGAAAACTTACCAAACTCATCTTTTTTGTCATCGCCAAAATTCAACGTTGCATCAAAAATGCATATTTTATTCCTCGATGTAATTTTTGGTTGACATGGATTTGGCTGGAGCTTTCTTCCTGAACCGTGTAAACATCTTTTACAATTTTGCACATAAAATACAGCTTGAAGAAAGGAAACTTTGAGAGTCGCAAGCTAGAAGACGGCTTTTTGTCAGCCGCCATTTTGTTTTCAATGTTTCAGCGGTTATCCTCATGAAAACGGGATTACGGAACGTTTGCAGACAAAATGCCCCTCTGCTTGTTATCACAGCAATTGGTCTTCTCTGTATATCTGTAAAAAATATGAGAACATAATTATTGTTAGTTCCTTCCTTTTATACAAATTGTCTACAAAACAGTGTCCATCATCAGTCTTGTGGAGTATTAGTTTATATGAAATTGTATTTTTATTAACAGAAATTCTGATAGTCAAAAGTTACTACATGGTTGCATTCCATGTGATCATCACTGACCACTGATGATATGTGCATAGAGATGAACTTAATACAAGAGTATTTCAGTAGAATGACAGTCAAGTGTTTTGAATTTATCCATTGACCTTCCAGTGAAATTATGGTGTAATTTATTTTAGAACCCTTAATTTATAAATAGAAAAGCAACACTATCAATCTTTATGGTCTGGCTTATATCTAAATTAAGCATCAACATCTTTTCCTCCAGTGTATGCTCATGTCATACTCTTTAACTTGGCCAAGTTAGGGTAAAGCAAATCTTCAAGCTTGTTATATTGTAGTATTATTTCGAGAGAACAGTTTGTTTTGATTTTACAGTTTTGCATTGTACCTGCACAAACTCACCTAAGGGCTTAGATATGCAGGTACCAATAAACTTAATTTAAATGTTTGGGTACAACAGTTGTATATTGAGGGCTAGTATATCGGCTCACTTCTGAGCATTCCTCTAGATCAGAAAACTGTACAGCATAAAGAGTATTACTTTACCATAAATAAATAATCTTTAACACAAGCTCACATCAAGCTTACATCAGATTTATCCGAAAAAGCCAATTTTTGCCGTTCGCTAATCCAAAATATAAAATTTCCTCAATTTTCAAACCTCCTTTGAAAATCAGCTGGTGGAAAGACCTCTTTTACTGTCCCAAAGTTTTATGATAATATTCCGAGAAAACTTGCATAACTTTATAACCATAAAACTTCGCTTCACAAGAAAGTGGAGTTGCGAGTATTTTAGCGGGTACAAAACAGTAAACGAATGTAGAGTAATATCTGCATCACACCGTACATACCGGGTCTTCGATCAGTACTCGTGAGCAACACGCTTAGACGCCATGTTTTTCGACTGAAAACTTCGGCCTTTTGAACGACTAAAGTAAAGCGCGAACCATTTTTTGGCGTAAATAAACCACGTAGAGTCAAAATAAAGTAAATATGACATACACTCATGGTGTAAAACTTTTGGGGGACGATGAAAGAAGAAAGTTATAGTGAAGTTTTTTTGCTGAGTTAGCACTTTAAGAGGAAAAAAGCATTGACGCCAAACAAGGCAAAAACAATACAAAAAATACGCGGAAAGGAAACCATAATCAAGTAAAATTTTAATAGTGATATTCGTATGTAGCTAATCACTTTGTGTCGCAGACTTGATCAGCAATCGACCAAAGAATCTCCGAGATCCATGACTTGCAAATATGCATAAGTTCGCTGTTCGCAAACACTGCTGAATCTCCCCGGCACAAAATAATAATCACGGGAGCGCAACTATTTTTTAAGTCTGGAATTCCATGTCACTGAAAAGAGAACGAAAAGCCAACGTTGACAATGGTAATTTGATTCTGGGGGACGGTCAAAAGTTTGAGCAAATTGCCATCGAAGTTGAAGCAAAATCAGGTCTAAGCAAAAACATTTCGTCTAAACAGAGGCGTATATCTCACGATCGTTTTAAGATACAAGATTGCCCTTCTAGGTAGGAAAAGTCTAATGTCTACACACTCACCTCTGTTGTTTGTCTTCTAGTATGAGCTTCGTGATGCGGAGTGATCCCTTGGTAAAATACCTTGACTTGGCGCCTTTTTCCTTCCACAGCGAAACTTTGATCAATAAAATCTCGAGACCGAATTGAACCACAAATACCTTAACGGGTCACGGTGTTAGTGCTATATGTATACATGACGTTCTCGTTCATTTGTTTCTATGGAATCCACTCTTAGACGTAGATTCTCGAGTCAAAACGTCTCACAGTGAGCTCGAATCAACAAAATGGCGGACGAAGTTGTTTATTCCATCTCATCTGACGCATGCGCAGACAAAATGCCCCTCTGCTGCTCAGAGCTCCTCCAGTGCTCACGCCCGTTAGACATGCGCAAAATGGAAGAGCTCTGAGGTCGAGAATGGAGGCACATCATACATTGATTGTCGACAAATATAGCGCTGGTAGGCATTGTAATATCTATATGCGGTTTGAATGCTCTTGAAAGTTTATATTTCTTTTATATATATATATTTCTTTTTGTTCATATTAAGCAAAAGTACAAATTCTAAACAGGCAAAGTTTGATTTATTTCCCCTTGTCTACTCGGCGCAGGCGATAGAATTTGCAAGTGTGGGAATAACATCAACCGGCAAAAAGATTTCTAAATAGTCCTTTCTGGAATCATTACATTCACCTTATATTCGCAAAAAAAAAATGGTAATCCTGCTCTACGGACACCCGCTTACTTCGCTTATAACGGACAGTTTTCTTTTTCCCAATTTCTAAAGAGGTAATTAACAACTATTTACCGAAGTGGAGGTGGCTAGTGGTGGAAAACTGTGAGATAATATACACCACAAAAAATGATTTTAATTCATATATTCCAGCAACGATTGCATTATTTTCCCTCGCGCAAAGGACTGAAACAACAAGCCGCCCGATTTCTCGCTAGCCTCCTTCGCAGACGTCTTTGGGCTTGTCACGCGTTCCTTGCCCACGAACGTCCGCTGAACTGAACTACCACTTCCGTTCGCGGCGGTTAGCCAATCATAGTTCGTAGAAACTATGATTGGCTAACCGCCGGCGAACGGAAGTGGCAGTTCAGTTCAGCAGACGTTCCTGGGCAAGGAACGCGTGACGAGCCCAAAGGCGTCTGCGAAGGAGGCTATTTTCTCGCTGACAGATAAATTTTCTGAAAACATTTGTTTAGTTCTGGTGGTGACATTTCTTCAAATGGAGTTGCAAAAAATATCATTCAACATCGGTTTTGAAGTGAGCAAGTGAGGTTACGCAAGATTAATTTGCATTTGTAAACAAAACCTTTCTCATTGGTTTTTAACAATAAACTCTGGGGTAAAAACATAAGCCATTACCTTTAAACACGGCCAAACCACATTTAGTCGCTTTCTTTGTGTTTTCAGCTACAGCTTCGTCGTTAATTTGGATGATTTCTTCGCTTGTCACGGATGCAAACCGGGACGCCATTTTCTCGAAATTCACACAAGGGAGCACGAAACTCGCGAGTTGATCGTAGGTAAATAGCAAAGGATATTCGGAGTCTGACTAGCCAATCAGAACGCACCTTCAACGCTATCCACTGTTTTAGTATATACTAGTTATGCAACGCTTTCGAGTGGAATATCGTGGAATATCCCACGAGTCACTTGCATTGTCTAGGTATACACACGAGCCTTTAGGCGAGTAATGTGTATACCAAGAAAATACAAGTGACGAGTGGGATATTCCACGGTATACCACGAGAAAGGGTTGCATAACTATTTTATACCATGCTATAGAAAATACAGTGGCCAGAAAGGCCAGCATAATCAATGCGAGATACGCGCAGACTTGAATCGTTTTGATATGGCTACCTAATGTTCACCCTCTTGAAAGAGTTTTTAAACCGTTTTCAAAACTTTTATTTATTATAATTCATGACCAAATTACAAATAATAAACTATTAATGTAAAATAAAGTTATTATAGTCAAACGGTTGCAAAATTCGTACTAATTTTCAAGCGCTAAAAACAATCTCAACGCACGATGAGAAGGTTGGGTGTGATACCGTTGAATTGCACTGATTGATGGGAAGGTTCGGTGGAATACTGACGAATATACAACGGCTTTCCTGCATTCTGATTGGCTGTATTTTCTATGGCATGGTATAAATACTAATATGTTTTATCCCGCTTAATATACGGACACTCTGATAATGCGAACAGTTTGACATGTCCCCTTTATGGTTTGTTACTAATGCACACCTTAACACTTTAACTACCGAGCATTTTGCCGAAAAACACTTTTTAAAGCTCGTCGAGCGGTTTTCTGGATAGAATCTAGCCAAAAAGAACCCAAACTGCCCAAAACTCTGTTTGCAGGTGGAGCTCCTCGCGTCCTTCTTTTGCTGATGCTTGATATTAGTTTTCCCCGTTCGGGCATGCGCCTTTCTGCCTTTCGCTTTCTCTCCTCCCCTTTTCTTTAGCTTTTCTTGCCTCGCTTTCTTTATCTCTTGCTGGGCATTTTTCTGGGCTTCCCTTCGGTAGAAAATATTTTAGGATTTTAGGATTAAGTAGAAGGAAGTGCAGGTGGGGAGTGGAATAAGATTATCATTCAAATTTCGAGTCAACTTCTCTTGGTTTTTTTCGCGTTTTCCCCGGCTTGTTTGACGGAATCGTACTCATTCGGCCTGAGTGGTTTGAAAGATCTCTTTCCCCTACACGTGCTACATGTAAGCGTTATGGAATTTGTTGGTTCCTTGAATTAGACATGCATGGCAGCATGCATCCATATTAAACTCTATAATTTTAAGTGGTACATTTTGCTTACGGGTTATCGCACAGCCCTAAGTCTTTGACACATTATTTACCGGCGAGGGTAAAAGACGGAATGAGTTTGCGGAATGGCATGTGGCATGGCTTGCGGGATGGCATAATTATGCAGAATGACCTGAAGAAATTAATTCAGCTAAAGAGAGTTAATTATTCTCCAGCCTATCGCAAGCTACAATCTTGGACAATTCAAATGAAAAATTTGGACCACCCCTCCTCCCATTTCAACGATGGAAAAAATTCATCATTCATTTTGGGGGAGGGGGTTATTATTTCTCCTTTTATTCTGTCCGAGATTGTCGGAGGACCATACTGTTGTTACTAAAGTATATATAGAAACTAAAAAGATAGCATGCCAAAAGGTGAAAGCTGCCTGCGCACCGTGAATAACTAACCCCGTGTTTACATTTGAGCTTTTACCAAGGTAAAAAGTTACTAAGGTAAAGTTACTTACATTGGTACATTGTTTACACTGACTCAAATAACTCAAGTTGATCTGTCAGCACTCGCGCCCGCTGCATTATCAAGGTCATGAAATAGAACTGGCGGGAAATTCTAAAACCTAGTCTCCTACGCAGCCGTTCTTTGTCTCGTCACGCAACGCTCCTCGCCACTAACGACTGCTGAAAACCGAACCACATTCCTTTCCCTTTGTGTTTGCGGTGTAACGAATTAACCAACGATCCCAGATCATGTATCACAAAAATGACAATGACGTCAGACGAAACAGCATGTGTTTCATTCTGTCAGAGATGTCACGGACTCTGGTCACGAATGGAACAATATAATTCCTAAGAAGATTGTCCATAGTGTTTTACGTGATCATCGCCGTCGGCAAATCACGAAAAATACTGATACAGGCAAAAAGTTCACTCAATTGTCAACAAAACATTCAATCGTTGTGGATGTGAGGTGTTTTTCAAACAGCAGCGAATTATTCATTTGCAGTGGACGCTATATGTAAATGATGTGGCCGGTTATTCTGTAATCTAGCCCAGAAATGTTTGGTACAAGCGGTTGACAAAGTTCCAACGGGCTTCGTAAAAAGAAATTCAACGAGAAAGAGAGGAAGTCTTCAGTAAGAGGGAACCTCCAAGAGCAAAGCGATTCCTACGATCTACAGAAGAGATACAAAATATTCCTGATGGAGAGACTGTCCGTGACTGGCAGAGCGAAAGCATCTAAATCCCTGCAATTTGGCAAAGGCAAAGGTAGCGCTCGCATTTCTTCTCCTATTGACTCCTAGCTAAAAGCGGGACTAGGGCGCTTATGACTTACGTTGATGGCTTCCTATCTCCGAGACACACGGCCTACAATCTCGTGTTAAGTGTATTACCAAATCAAAATAATTATGACAAGTCCCGAAAAATATTGCCACATTCTCAACTCAACACCAAAGTCGTCTACACGAGAACAAAGTCAAGTGCAATTACTGGTAAAGATCTAGTATCCTAGTAAAAACGTAAACAAAACGCTAACCGTTTCCTATCACTCCACTGTAGTCCATTGTTAGCGCACGCTGGACACCGATATCAACTAGGCTGTGATTGGATGTACACCGAACTGAGGAGTTGGCACGTACACTTTCCAGAAAATTGAAGGCTGATCCTGATTTGCTAATAGTCGGGAAAGGAATGTGGTTCGGTTTTCAGCAGCCGTTAGTGGCGAGGAGCGTCGCGTGACGAAACAAAGAACGGCTGCGTAGGAGACTATCTAAAACCATGCTCGCTTCAAGAAGTAAAGTGGTAGCTTTCGTGGCGATTGCTTTCTATTTCTTAATTGCGCGAACAGAAACGTCAAGACTTCATAAGCTGTTGATGTTGTTTGTCTTTGGTTGTTTTGTATTTTTTGGTGAGATTGCTCATTTTATTTTTGCATTGCTGCGCTGTCTTGTCGCTTCAAACATGTTCTCGCCTGCATCTCTCGTGCAGTTGCTTTGCAATAGATTCCCATTCTGGCGAAGCTTCTCTTCGTTCTCACCGAACAACTCGACTCCATCGACTGGATTTCTTCTTCTGTGCGGCGCTTGATAATTCTTCACTAGTGGAACTTGCAGGAGGATCCGACGGCAGTGGAACTCGAGGACCTTCAGCAAATTGAGGTGCCATCATTTGCACAGGCATTTCATAATACTACAGGGAAAATTCAGCTGGTTGCTCATACGCAGACCTAGAGTACGCAAAGTTATATGCGTAGAGACTTGGATATGCTGAAATATGCAGCATCCTCCCTGGTGGGAAAATACATGGACAATAATTACACAACGAAGGGTCGAAGTTTATCTAGAGAAATTTGTAGATGATACTGAGAATAAAAAATACAATGCCTTCTTTTACCTGATGGATTGTTCGCCGTAAGAAGGTCCATGCAATCGTTCCCTCTTATCTGCCATGATTGAACGAAACGCTTTATCGAAAACGTCACAATCGCACGATCTGCTCACCGTGGGAATTGAAACATTACGCCGCCACAAGCGGATATACCTCTCACAATCGCACGATCTGTACGCCATGGGAATTGAAATATTACGCCGCCACAAGCGGATACACCTCTCACAATAACACGATCTGCACACCGTGGAATTTGAAATATGACGCCGCCTCAAGCGGATATACCTCTCACAATCGCATGATCTGTACACCGTGGGAATTGAAATATTACGCCGCCACAAGCGGATACACCTCTCACGATCGCACGATCTGTACACCGTGGGAATTGAAATATTACGCCGCCACAAGCGGATACACCTCTCACAATGGCACGATCTGCACACCGTGGGAATTGAAATATTACGCCGCCACAAGTGGATATACCTCTCACAATCGCATGATCTGTACACCGTGGGAATTGAAATATTACGCCGCCACAAGCGGATACACCTCTCACAATCGCACGATCTGTACACCGTGGGAATTGAAATATTACGCCGCCACAAGTGGATACACCTCTCACAATCACACGATCTGCACACCGTGGGAATTGAAATATTACGCCGCCACAAGCGGATATACCTCTCACAATCGCATGATCTGTACACCGTGGGAATTGAAATATTACGCCGCCACAAGCGGATATACCTCTCACAATCGCACGATCTGTACACCGTGGGAATTGAAATATTACGCCGCCACAAGCGGATACACCTCTCACAATCGCACGATCTGTACACCGTGGGAATTGAAATATTACGCCGCCACAAGCGGATACACCTCTCACAATCACACGATCTGCACACCGTGGGAATTGAAATATTACGCCGTCACAAGAGGATGTACCTCTCACAATCGCATGATCTGTACACCGTGGGAATTGAAATATTACGCCGCCACAAGCGGATACACCTCTCACAATGGCACGATCTGTACACCGTGGGAATTGAAATATTACGCCGCCACAAGCGGATACACCTCTCACAATCACACGATCTGCACACCATGGGAATTGAAATATTACGACGCCACAAGCGGATATACCTCTCACAATCGCACGATCTGTACACCGTGGGAATTGAAATATTACGCCGCCACAAGCGGATACACCTCTCACAATCGCACCATCTGCACACCGTGGGAATTCAAATATTACGCCGCCACAAGCGGATATACCTCTCACAATCGCATGATCTGCACACCGTGGGAATTCAAATATTACGCCGCCACAAGCGGATATACCTCTCACAATCGCACGATCTGTACACCGTGGGAATTGAAATATTACGCCGCCACAAGCGGACACACCTCTCAGAATCGCACGATCTGTACACCGTGGGAATTGAAATATTACGCCGCCACAAGCGGATACACCTCTCACAATCGCACGATCTGCACACCGTGGGAATTCAAATATTACGCCGCCACAAGCGGATACACCTCTCACAATCACACGATCTGCACACCGTGGGAATTGAAATATTACGCCGCCACAAGCGGCTAAACCTCTCACAATCGCATGATCTGTACACCGTGGGAATTGACATATTACGCCGCCACAAGCGGATATACCTCTCACGATCGCACGATCTGTACACCGTGGGAATTGAAATATTACGCCGCCACAAGCGGATACACTTCTCACAATCGATCGATCTGCACACCGTGGGAATTGAAATATTACGCCGCCACAACAGGATGTACCTCTCACAATCGCATTATCTGTACACCGTGGGAATTGAAATATTACGCCGCCACAAGCGGATACACCTCTCACAATGGCACGATCTGTACACCGTGGGAATTGAAATAGTACGCCGCCACAAGCGGATACACCTCTAACAATCACACGATCTGCACACCATGGGAATTAAAATATTACGCCGCCACAAGCGGATATACCTCTCACAATCGCATGATCTGTACACCGTGGGAATTGAAATATTACGCCGCCACAAGCGGATATACCTCTCACAATCGCACGATCTGTACACCGTGGGAATTGAAATATTACGCCGCCACAAGCGGATACACCTCTCACAATCGCACGATCTGCACACCGTGGGAATTCAAATATTACGCCGCCACAAGCGGATATACCTCTCACAATCGCATGATCTGTAAACCGTGGGAATTGAAATATTACGCCGCCACAAGCGGATACACCTCTCACAATCGCACGATCTGCACACCATGGCAATTGAAATATTACGCCGCCACAAGCGGATATACCTCTCACAATCGCATGATCTGTACACCGTGGGAATTGAAATATTACGCCGCCACAAGCGGATATACCTCTCACAATCGCACGATCTGTAGACCGTGGGAATTGAAATATTACGCCGCCACAAGCGGATACACCTCTCACAATCACATGATCTGTACACCATGGGAATTGAAATATTACGCCGCCACAAGCGGATACACCTCTCACAATCGCACGATCTGCACACCGTGGGAATTCAAATATTACGCCGCCACAAGCGGATACACCTCTCACAATCACACGATCTGCGCACCGTGGGAATTGAAATATTACGCCGCCACAAGCGGAGAAACCTCTTACAATCGCATGATCTGTACACTGTGGGAATTCACATATTACGCCGCCACAAGCGGATATACCTCTCACAATCGCACGATCTGTACACCGTGGGAATTAAAATATTACGCCGCCACAAGCGGATACACCTCTCACAACCGCACGATCTGTAAACCGTGGGAATTGAAATATTACGCCGCCACAAGCGGATACATCTCTCACAATCGCAAGATCTGCACACCGTGGGAATTGAAATATTACGCCGCCACAAGCGGATGTACCTCTCACATTCGCATGATCTGTACACCGTGGGAATTGAAATATTACGCCGCCACAAGCGGATACACCTCTCACAATCGCACGATCTGTACACCGTGGGATTGAAATATTACGCCGCCACAAGCGGATACACCTCTCACAATCACACGATCTGCACACCATGGGAATTGAAATATTACGCCGCCACAAGCGGATATACCTCTCTTAATCGCATGGTCTGTACACCGTGGGAATTGAAATATTACGCCGCCACAAGCGGATATACCTCTCACAATCGCACGATCTGTACACCGTGGGAATTAAAATATTACCCCGCCACAAGCGGATATACCTCTCACAATCGCAAAATCTGCACACCGTGGGAATTGAAATATTACGCCGCCACAAGCGGATATACCTCTCACAATCGCATGATCTGTACACCGTGGGAATTGAAATATTACGCCGCCACAAGCGGATATACCTCTCACAATCGCATGATCTGTACACCGTGGGAATTGAAATATTACGCCGCCACAAGCGGATACACCTCTCACAATCGCAAAATCTGCACACCGTGGGAATTGAAATATTACGCCGCCACAAGCGGATATACCTCTCACAATCGCATGATCTGTACACCGTGGGAATTGAAATATTACGCCGCCACAAGCGGATACACCTCTCACAATCGCACGATCTGTACACCGTGGGAATTGAAATATTACGCCGCCCCAAGCGGATACACCTCTCACAATCACACGATCTGCACACCGTGGGAATTGAACTATTACGCCGCCACAAGCGGATATACCTCTCACAATCGCACGATCTGTACACCGTGGGAATTGAAATATTACGCCGCCACAAGCAGATACACCTCTCAGAATCGCATGATCTGTACACCGTGAGAATTGAAATATTACGCCGCCACAAGCGGATACACCTCTCACAATCGCACGACCTGCACAGCGTGGGAATTGAAATATTACGCCGTTACAAGCGGATACACCTCTCACAATCACACGATCTGCACACCGTGGGATTTGAAATATTACGCCGCCACAAGCGCATATACCTCTCACAATCGCATGATCTGTACAACGTGGGAATTGAAATATTACGCCGCCACAAGCGGATATACCTCTCACAATCGCACGATCTGTACGCCATAGGAATTGAAATATTACGCCGCCACAAGCGGATACACCTCTCACAATAACACGATCTGCACACCGTGGGAATTGAAATATGACGCCTCCTCAAGCGGATATACCTCTCACAATCGCATGATCTGTACACCGTGGGAATTGAAATATTACGCCGCCACAAGCGGATACACCTCTCACGATCGCACGATCTGTACACCGTGAGAATTGAAATATTACGCCGCCACAAGCGGATACACCTCTCACAATCGCACGATCTGCACACCGTGGGAATTGAAATATTACGCCGCCACATGCGGATATACCTCTCACAATCGCATGATCTGTACACCGTGGGAATTGAAATATTACGCCGCCACAAGCGGATATACCTCTCACAATCGCACGATCTGCACACCGTGGGAATTGAAATATTACGCCGCCACAAGAGGATGTACCTCTCACAATCGCATGATCTATACACCGTGGGAATTGAAATATTACGCCGCCACAAGCGGATACAACTCTCACAATGGCACGATCTGTACACCGTGGGAATTGAAATATTACGCCGCCACAAGCGGATACACCTCTCACAATCACACGATCTGCACACCATGGGAATTGAAATATTACGCCGCCACAAGCGGATATACCTCTCACAATCGCATGATCTGTACACCGTGGGAATTGAAATATTACGCCGCCACAAGCGGATATACCTCTCACAATCGCATGATCTGTAAACCGTGGGAATTGACATATTACGCCGCCACAAGGGGATACACCTCTCACAATCGCACGATCTGTACACCGTAGAAATTGAAATATTAGGCCGCCACAAGCGGATACACCTCTCACAATCACACGATCTGCACACCATGGCAATTGAAATATTACGCCGCCACAAGCGGATGTACCTCTCACAATCGCATGATCTGTACACCGTGGGAATTGACATAGTACGCCGCCATAAGCGGATATACCTCTCACAACCGCACGATCTGTACAGCGTGGGAATTGAAATATTACGCCGCCACAAGCGGATATACCTCTCACAATCGCACGATCTGTACACCGTGGGAATTGAAATATTACGCCGCCACAAGCGGATACACCTCTCACAATCGCACGATCTGTACACCGTGGGAATTGAAATATTACGCCGCCACAAGCGGATACACCTCTCACAATCGCACGATCTGCACACCGTAGGAATTCAAATATTACGCCGCCACAAGCGGATACACCTCTCACAATCACACGATCTGCACACCGTGGGAATTGAAATATTACGCCGCCACAAGCGGATATACCTCTCACAATCGCACGATCTGTACACCGTGGGAATTAAAATATTACGCCGCCACAGGCGGATACACCTCTCACAACCGCACGATCTGTAAACCGTGGGAATTGAAATATTACGCCGTCACAAGCGGATACACCTCTCACAATCACACGATCTGCACACCGTGGGAATTGAAATATTACGCCGCCACAAGCGGATATACCTGTCACAATCGCACAATCTGTACACCGTGGGAATTGAAATATTACGCCGCCACAAGCGGATACACCTCTTACAATCGCACGATCTGTAAACCGTGGGAATTTAAATATTACGCCGCCACAAGCGGATACAGCTCTCACAATCACACGATCTGCACACCGTGGGAATTGAAATATTACGCCGCCACAAGCGGATATACCTCTCACAATCGCATGGTCTGTACACCGTGGGAATTGAAATATTACGCCGCCACAAGCGGATATACCTCTTACAATCGCACGATCTGTACACCGTGGGAATGGAAATATTACGCCGCCACAAGCGGATACACCTCTCACCACCGCATGATCTGCACACCTTGGGAATTGAAATATTACGCCGCCACAAGCGGATACACCTCTCACAATCACACGATCTGCACACCGTGGGAATTGAAATATTACGCCGCCACAAGCGGATGTGCATCTCACAATCGCATGATCTGTACACCGTGGGAATTGAAATATTACGCCGCCACAAGCGGATATACCTCTCACAATCGCACGATCTGTACACCGTGGGAATTGAAATATTACGCCGCCACAAGCGGATACACCTCTCACAATCGCACGATCTGCACACCGTGGGAATTGAAATATTACGCCGCCACAAGCGGATATACCTGTCATCTTGACCTTGGTTACCAACTGTAACCATGCCTGATCACAGGGTAATTACAACATTTACCTTGGTCAAATTTCCTTTCTCTTCTGTGGCATTTAGCAAAGTATAAGTTGGCGTTTACACACGGAAAATGTTTACCTTGGTAAGTTAACTCTGGTACCTCGGTAAACCGTTCAAGTCTAAACACGGCATAAATAGAACAGAACAATGATTAGCCAATGGAAAAGAATGGACTCTGCGAGTGACTGAAAACATGGTTGCAACAGTTAAAGGATAATATGGTTTCTTTGTTGTTCATTTGTGAGCGTTACGTTCACTACTGATTACTAATATGAAAATTTAAGAGGCGCGCATAATGGCGTGTTATGAGCATTGCCCAAAATTAAAGGCCAACATAGATTTTTATTCTTTTCATTGTGCAGCAACTGCAAAATAAAATTACCGTTGCATCTCCGCGCAAATACTAAGTAACAATGTTAAGAATTTAAATAAATGACTTAATAGAAATAAAAGAAAATTAAGGATAACAACATGTTCACAGTTGAAACAAGCTATATTTTATTACGGTATTGTATCTGCATAAACAAGCTTAGCTGACTGGCAAAAAGGAAAAAAAGAAAAAAAAATTAAAAATAAAATAAACGCAAGAAGCGTTGTTGAACTCTAGAAAATCGGGGATGCATGTCGTCCTGACGGCCTCCGCGCGCGCTGTGCCAGTGTGTAATTTAGTTCATAGAGTCTTAAATTTAAAAGTTGTATATGTGTTTAACTATATTTATTTATAGGATATTTTCTTTTTGTGCTATCGTTTTCTTTATACAAATGCATCTAACACGATTTACATTTCTGAAGATATAAAATGGGACGATTTACAAGCTGTTACCAGGAGGGAGGGGGCGACTCTATTGTTCTTTGATAACCTGTCTTGACCGACTCCTCGCTGCCAGTGTGAAGTCACATAGCAACGGATGAGCGCCTCCGCTTGGCTTGTACAGATTAGTGTGAGGACGCCATTGAAGTAAGGACAACAGTGATTAAGAAAGACAAAATACTAGGGCTGATATCGCTTTTGTTCGCTAATTGATCGTAAGTCTGTACGCTTTGTTGTTGTTTTTAGCTGTTTGTTTAAACTCGTGTATTTTTTGTGTGTGTAATTTTGTATTCTTGTTGTGTTTGTGTTGCGGGTTTCGTAGCGGGACCGCCATCTTGCCTTCGGTACCACCGAAGTCAACGTAAAACATTTAGATTTTTCTTATAAAGTACGTAACCATCAGCCTCCATAAAGGAGGTTTGATACACTGATCATGTACGTTTATATTTTGGTTATTCCGTGTCGATTGATTCAGCCGTTCTTCAGGAGAATGACAAAAGAACGAGGAGTGGATAGGTAGATTTTCTTTTGTGCAGCGCTCTTGTTTCGACTCATGGCTTAAAGAACGAACCATATTACGTAAGCATCACGCTTGTTTCGACGCAAGGCTGAAAGAACGAGGTATATTACTTGTTTTGCGCTCTTGTTTCGACTCATTGCTTGTAGCGCGCTTGTGTCAGGAATGCATAATTAATTCATATTGACTGCGTATCCGCGTATCCACTCTGAAGATAGGCTTTCTCTTAAACCGCCACAGCGTTTGTATCCGCGTATCCAGCCTTTTTTGGGGTATAGCTTCGAAGAGGCAGGGTATTCTGCAGTTAAGCCCTTTGATGTTGTTTTGGTGGTATTTGTACGCTGTTATGCACATGTCATCGACTTCCCCGTGGGGTCGACCCCGGGCCTACCAGGGAGATATGTGGGGGAATACAAGGAGATGGATGGGATTCTTTGCCCGAGGGTAGGGGAAAATCTTGACATGGTTTTACGATCAAAGATTAGGGGGTGGGGGAATTCACAAGTTTGAAAAGGATGTCACGAGGATTTTCAGGTGAGATACACCTCACCCAGGGGACTTTGTCTTGAGATATTCCCCGACCCCCCCCCGGGGAAATTCCTCAACTTTGCTTGACTGATTTCACAATACCCCTGGTTGGCCCGGGGGTCGACCCCACGGGGAAGCCGATGACATGTGCATTAGTGTGCATTTTGTTACCTTTAATCTTGAAACAATCTTGACGCTTCGTGTTGCAGTGAGTTTGCTCTTTGTTTCAATTGTTGGGTTGGCGTCAATACCAGTGTTCCTGTGAGTGAAAGGTTTGCTTGTTGGCTTATGTTGGGGAGTTTTGTATTTTGCTCTTTGCCGCAATTGTTGGATTGGCTTACCGTGTTGCTGTTAGTGTTCGTTTACAAATTGCAGTTGCCACTCAGGAATTATCTCGGTTTGGTTTTATTTGGTTTTGTCATTGATTTGGTGTATATACCCTGTGCTGTCGTTGCATTTTTTTAAATGTACGGTTAGATACCATAACACTTTTTTTACTGAATAATATAAGACTTACTCTATAATTATAACAAAGAAATAAATACAAAAAAAAAAAATAAACGTTATACAATTGAAGGCCTCGGTGCCTAACCAACGTATGTCGAATTTTGGGTAATTTTTTTTTATTTTGCCTGGATTTGTCAAAATGGTTGCATGCAAACTACAATTCGATTGAACGAAGATATAATGCAATTTGCGAACCACTCTCGTGGAAGGTTGGTTTTGTATCACCCTGATTTGTAATAAACAACAGGACTCATAATATCAACCGGATATGTAACAACAACAGGATTTGTAATTTAAATTAACCGGATATGTAATAAAATAACTAACAGGATTTGTAATAAACTTTCAACTGGATTTGTAATAACCTAATATATATATTTAGCCAAGCCTAAAAGCGGAGCTCCAAAAGCATTCTTTTCTACTGGCATTTACATATAGTGTGCTTGTCATATCACCCATCTGACCTCACTCAAGCTACAGACCCAATGCTGTAAAAAAATAGTATGGAAAGGTGATCTGAGCCAGTGTCACAGTGGATTTGGAACCCCCGCAGATTTGCACCCTCCAGTCCAGATCTACTTGTGGATCAGATTTGGACCCCCTAGTCCAGAACTGCTAGCAGATATGAACCCCCTTTTACGGATTTGGTCCCCCACCCCTCCTAAAAACAAGCATTCTATTCAGTAAGGTAATAAAAATTCCTTTCCAAATTGAGTTTGGAGATGTTAAAAAGCACCAAATTGAGGTAGTTTTTTTTTTTTTAATAATCTTTAATACTTTGTGTAAAAAAGAACCTGCAACGCTAGTTTGCATCTATAAATTTTTAAAACAAAACATTTCTTAACATCTTAGAGCAATACCTAAGGACAGTTCTGTTTCCCCGTTCAACTGTAGGCTACTTAGTTATGGTTTAGAGCCACTAGAAATTGGTGGAGAAGCCTGGTGAATGCTATTTTGAATCAGTATCCGACATCAGACATATAGTGATTCAGATCATCAATTCATAATGAATGCAATTTCAGTTATCCAAAGCCTCCCATGAGACAGTTGGAAATCAGAAATTGTGTATCCTCTGGATATATGTATGCATCAAAAAAATTATGAGAGAAAGCAGATGGAAATCAATAAAAATATTTAGATGATATGCATTAAGACCAAGATATTTCTTTTGATCAGTTACTTCTTGACCTTACTATCGCAAAAAACTGCTTGCTGACATTAAGCTCATCAATCAATGCACCTACAGTGTTTTCAAAAAGAAATCCAGCTGCTCTTCTGGCCAGCCAAGTGCAAGACTAAGCAACTTGATAATAAAATACTGGGCATTTGGTTGATATCACTATCAAGGTAATTAACAATGTAGTATGAGGATTTAAGGTAATGATTCACCAAAGCAAAAGTGCTGGAAATCCGTGTCAGCAATCTTAACTTGATTTTCTATTTTGCAAGAAAGGTAAGGACTAGTCTCACATTTCTCCATGTACATTTGAAATTGCACAACATACTTCATCAAACATCAAAAATCCCATTAAACATTAGTGCCAAATGTCATCCAAACATACCACAAGATTGGTGTGACCAACTATGAATAAAATTAATTGAAAGGCTGCATGCAGGAGAAGGACTTCCAAAGGATGTGTACATTAATGAGAAAGAGCTTACTTTAAGTTTAATTTTAAGTTTTAAGTTTAGTAATACTTTGTCATGCGAATACATCTAAGTTGAAACAAAAAAAGTGCATGACTGGAGAATAATTGGGAGAAAGTAAATTCCCATACAAAGAATATTATCTAATACAGTAATAGCCCACGTATAAGAACCTGGGTTTTAAGAACCTGTTAGGCTAAAATTTTCATTTTAAGCCCCCTCCACAAAAGAACCTATTAAGGCTAAAATTTTAAGTTAGGTTCTTATCAGTGGGGTTGCTGTAAAAGTGTAAAGGTAGAAACTGCTGAATGAGTTTCTTTGTTATGTTTTGTTAAGGAAATACACTGTACCTGCACTGAACTGCCTATAGGCATTTCTCTATGGTACAAATAAATGATTTATACTGTATTATGAGATGATATTTATCATATATATAGTATGTTCAGATAAAATTCATATGAAAATATAAGAACCTATTTTAAGAACCTTGGTAGCCTAAACTTGCTTTCAGTACCATTTATATAAGAACCTATTTAGGCTAAATTAGAAAATTCTGGTTCTTATACGTGGGCTATTACTGTATTACACATTCTAAAAACTAAGAGGGGAAATTTAAACGTGGCCCAAAGCTAACCTAATCAAATTAAATCGAATACTTGTCTCTTACAAGTCACCCCTCCTTTGAGATTGACACTAAGAATAAAGAAGTAAAATTGAAATACAATCCAAAGCTAAACTAATTAAATTACATATTTGTCACTCACAAGCTACATCTGATTTAAAATTGACACAAATAATGTAATAGATAGGACTTAAAACTGCTTAAGGAAGGTGCATGCATGATGTTCAATGGAACACCATTCCAGTCTGGTATGTAGCGATTAAAAAGAAAAGCTGAAGGCCATATATATATTTAGCCAGGCCAAGCCTAGAATCGGAGTTGCACACTCTCACCGAGCAACTTCGCATGGCTTCATTTGGGCCAGTTTAATTTGTGTTCAAAACAATTGAGCAGCAGCAGGGAAAACGAAGAGTTCTCGGTAGCAAACTTTTGCAAAAAAAAATAATTAAAGACATTCGTGAGTCCTAACTACTTTCAGATGAAAGCGTAACGGAATTCAAAGCGGATAAAAAAAAAACACAACAAGCGAACAAAATACGATGCGAGTGTTTTGCTGGAAGAAGGAGAAGGTGCAGAAATTAAACAAGACTAGCTTGTAATAATAATAGCTTGTACTGATTAATCTAGAAAAATCGGTATTTATTTTGACATAAATATAATGCCCGTAGAAAAGACAATAAAGGGTAAAAACTGATCGTTAAGAGCAGTCAACAGGAATTGACCGCGGTTCAGAAACAACAGAACAACAAACACAAGTATTACAAGAAAACAAAGCACAATACGAATAATATTTCTTCGAAGATTCTTGGAGAAGGTGGAGAAATTAGACAAGTAACAAAAATTGCTTAGCAATTTTGACATAAATGTCCGTAGAAAAGACAAAAAAGAGGTCCATACCTGATCGTTTAGAGCAGTCAACAGGAATCGCTGAGGCAGCAATCACTCGGAACGCGACAGAGCTGAATAATAGCGCCATTTTCCACAAAATCTTTCCTTGGCTGACACAAAACGCTAAAGAGCTTTTATAGTTTTACTGGTACTTCCCATATCTTCCGAAGAACCTTCTTCAATTAATGATTCTCAGTGGCAAAGCGTCATCCAGTTAACGAAGAAAGCGCTTGCCAAACCACACCATAAAATTGAAATACAATCCAAAGCTAAACTAATTAAATTACATACTTGTCACTCACAAGCTACATTTGATTTAAAATTGACACAAATAATGTAACAGATAGGACTTAAAACTGCTTAAAGAAGGTGCATGCATGATGTTCGATGGAACACCATACCAGTCTGGTATGTAGCAATTATAAAAAGAAAAGCTGAAGGCCATATATATATTTAGCCAGGCCAAGCCTAGAATCGGAGTTGCACACTCTCACCGAGCAACTTCGCATGGCTTTATTTGGGCCAGTTTAATTTGTGTCCAAAACAATCGAGCAGTAGCAGGGAAAACGAAGAGTTTTCGATAGCAAACGTTTGCAAAAAAAATACAGACGTTCGTGAGTCTTAACTATATTCAGATAAAAGCGTAACGGAATTCAAAGCGGATAAACAAAAAAAAAAACACCACAAGCGAACAAAGTACGATGCGAGTGTTTTGCTGGAAGAAGGAGAAGGTGCAGAAATTAAACAAGACTAGCTTGTAATAATAATAGCTTGTACTGATTAATCTAGAAAAATCGGTATTTATTTTGACATAAATATAATGCCCGTAGAAAAGACAATAAAGGGTAAAAACTGATCGTTAAGAGCAGTCAACAGGAATTGACCGCGGTTCAGAAACAACAGAACAACAAACACAAGTATTACAAGAAAACAAAGCACAATACGAATAATATTTCTTCGAAGATTCTTGGAGAAGGTGGAGAAATTAGACAAGTAACAAAAATTGCAATTTTGACATAAATGTCCGTAGAAAAGACAAAAAAGAGGTCCACACCTGATCGTTTAGAGCAGTCAACAGGAATCGCTGAGGCAGCAATCACTCGGAACGCGACAGAGCTGAATAATAGCACCATTTCCCACAAAATCTTTCCTTGGCTGACACAAAACGCTAAAGAGCTTTTATAGTTTTACTGGTAATTCCCATATCTTCTGAAGAACCTTCTTCAATTAATGATTCTCAGTGGCAATGCGTCATCCAGTTAACGAAGAAAGCGCTTGCCAAACCACACCAGCATTTCTCTCGCAGACCCGTCCACTATAAAATTTATCAAAGCCAGCCCAGCCAGTCAACCCATTTCGGTGTTTTTAACAGCCAAACATTAACGCTGATTCTTATCGGTTCAAACAAATTAAGACGACATGTTTATAGACGGCGAAACTTAATATTGTTGTTTACAGACCGCCTTCGACGAAGATCTCTAAAACGTTTTTCAGATTTTGACAACTTTATGTCAGATTTTGAGACGTGCACATGCACATGCATTTGATCGGCTTTTTTTTCACTCGAGCTTTAATGCTTAATTTTACGAGGACTCATTGTGATTACGTGTTATTAAGATAAGGGCAAAAGTTTCTTAACGCTGTTGACAAAGGTACCAAGGTCGAAAAACAGTCAGCCAAGCCGAGTAAAAACATTCGTTCGCTTGCAAAGAAAACAACGTAACAAAAAATAAAATTCAACTACTTCTTTGCGTCCAAAACGAGTACAGATGATTGTTATTTATATCCATTCGAGAGAAATACAAGTTTCATTCCGGAACAAAAGTAACAACGATTAAACCAAATTTTAAGCTTCTATTTATTTAATTTACCTCACTGTCCTGCGCTGTGTTGTAGAGGTCTCTACCACTTGAAAATACGTAAGCTTCAGTAAAGTAAAAACAAGCATCCGCAAAAATAGCAAACGGTTTGTCCAAAGAAAGAGCTTTTTCCACAGAGTTTGAGCTACTCATTCCTCCCATTAACACAGGTGAACTGTTAAGTGACCTTTCTTAGTGAGATGCAAGATGCCGCGGTAAAGTGGAAGCCCTTGAAGCGTTGAATTATACTGTTTTCAACCGCACAATCGATCCAAGTTTGAAGCTTTTCTTGAGAAAAATCGCTCTTCCCTTCATCACTTGAAAAGTCACGTTCCGGAGTATCTTTTGACAAGTTCTTGATTTTTATACTTTTTACGCGAATTTAAAGACAAACTTCGATCGAAGAAGATGAAGTTGTTTTGCTCAAAATGAAGAAACCAACTGAATGTGAAATTACGAGTCGTAGAAAGCGCGCGAAAAATTAAGCCTCGATTTGGTTTGGGGTCCCACACCTGGCTTGAGCCTGCGATCAAATCGAAAGCAAGTACCTGGTCAGCGGTCAACTTAAAAAAACAGCTGACCTCGATAGGTCTCAACTTGAGCCCGCGATATGGTCACGTGACACCGGTCAGCGGATACCTTGTTTTGACAGTTGTCAATTGGCTATAAGATGGATGTCCTGTATCAAAGGGTGGGTATAAACTGTAAACTAGCTGGTCAGCTGCTGGGCCAGGTGGAGTATGGCCGCCATGTTGGATTATTATGATTATTATTAGGATATTATTAGTTATTGGGCAACACCACCTTTGTCGTCGTCGTCGTCGTGTGCGCCCACGAGCAATACCGCTAGCCATTTTTACCATGAGAAAAGCAGTTGACGGGTTTCTATAGGTATGGTGCTCCGCTTGGCGGGCCTGCGGGCCGCCGGAGCTCCGCTATCAACAGGATTTGTAATAACGCTGCGAAAGGTGAATCACATACCCAATGTATTTTCTTAAAGATATCCATACCCTCTATTCTCCTACTTATGGAAGGGTTTGGACATTCCAGAAGGTTAGGAGTCGAAGACGGCGCCAAGGATTCCCGGGGTGGCACTCCCTATAATGGCCTATACGGAGAGGCTCCATCCGAAAGGGTACCTTTTTCACGCTTCAGGTATATGGAAGGGTAGGCTTTCACGAGGCTAAGTATATGAAAGGGTAGGGAAATATGTCAGTTCGGTATTTAAGGGGCCTTTAATTAAAATATTTCGAACACACATGCCTTACCACTGTACTGTTTTAATGTTGCGTTATATATCAGAACATATCATGTCTGCTTATATTATAACAAACTAGAAAACCTTTTTGTTATTCTTGTTAGACTTAGGCTAGAACGCGGGGCAGGCAGAAAAACACCAAGAGTATTATTTCGGCTGCTCACTCCCCTCCCTTCTCCGCTCATCTTGAATTCCGTATTCGAATTCGACCCCTCGACTCCCCCTCATCCCCCCAGCCCCCCTCCCCCCTCCCCCCTCCCCACTCCCTATAGAAATTTCCAACCGTAAAGGTAGGGAAGGATATTGATATTTTATTGCAAACGCACATCAAGGTATGTGACTCACCTTTCGCAGTGTTATTACAAATCCTGTTGATAGGTTATTACAAATCTGGTTAAGTATGTTATTACAAATCCGGTTAAAAGTTTATTACAAATCCGGTTAGTTATTTTATTACATAACCGGTTGATTTTAATTACAAATCCTGTTGTTATTACATATGCGATTGATTTTTGTTACAAATCCGGTTGATGTTACAAATCCTGTTTTTTATTACAAATCAGGGTGATACACGTTTCTTTGTGTGCGCAAGAAAAAAACACACTTTTGCACACTTAATATCTCTTAATTCTCCAAAAGGACAAAATGAAAAAAAATCGATGAAAAAATACCAATCGAATTGCAGTTCACATGCAGAAATTCAGACAAATCCGAGCAAAATCGAAAAACGACCCAAAATTCGACATAGGTTGGTTATGCACCAAGGCCTTTAATTAGAATATAATAAGAATAAGAATAAAAACAATAAGAAAATAATAAATATTAGAAACAAGATTTACAAAGTACTGTAACCAAAGATATCAGTTAGTTGTTATATAATGATATAACTGCAGAAAACAAACCAACAAAGGATGTTGAATAAAAATACTACTTTTAGTTTTGGTCACAGCAATTTTGTTTTATGACTTAGTGTTTGACCTTACTTGGCTTGTTCCTGAACAATGCCACTACATTATGCATGGTGTAATAACAGTGCTGCATTGCCATGCTATAATGACAGCTCAAACTCGATCCTTTCCAAAATTTACAAGGCTGCCCTATAGCCTTTACATCACTTCTGGTGACTATCATATTCAAACTAAAAAAACACCGCCATATACAGTGTGGCTGGTGTTCTGCAAACACATGGTTTCAAATCTGGATGTAGTTGCATGGTTACTGTTATTGCAATTAAGCGCTTCTTCTTGAAAACTTATTTTATTGAACTTTTACTGTTACATGTATGTGTATTGTGATTACAATTTTTGTCCTAATAAACTGGTAAATGATGTACAGAGCATGTTCAAAGGAAATTGTCAAGTACTACCAAAGACTCAATTACATACTGGAAATCATACTGTGCCCTGCAGTTGTTCTTCTGAAGTTGTTTTTGTCCCCACTTGAACCACTTTACAAAACTTGTTTACCTGTCAAGCCACAATCAAAATTCTCCCTTGTGCAATATTTTTGGAGTCTTGCATCAAACGTTTTTCTTTCCACTGTTATGACCACATCTCGTTTCCTTTATCACAGCATCTTATTAAACCTTGGTACTACTCAAACTCTGTTGGCGGTGTCCAAACATTATTATGTTACCATATACTCAGCAGGCATTTTACTCATTGTAATAGCAGTTAGTGAAAACTTTGATGCTACCTCCAATAATTCCACAGGCATTCGCCTGTTCTTCCAGTTATCTACCTTTTACTTAGTCTGATGTTGGCGTATTCTTGTGTCAAAATGGTTGAATTTCAGTACCCTGGTTTTCTCTTTAGTATGGTCCTCAGGTCTAAAAGATTTGTTACATCTATTTTGGTTATTGATGTAACAGGAAAGTCACACTCCGTCATCGTTGCACCATATGCAACTCTTTTGGACTTGTGATCACGAGTTAATTTAAAATTTAACTTTAGTTAACAACTGATTTATACTGGCTATCATACTGTGGTAAACCTTTGCACAATTTTGTGCCATTAAAGGAAATAACAGGGGTGGTAATCATGAATGGATATTTAACTGGAAGTGTCAAGTGTTGCCCGGCTAAAGAGCTGTGAAAATGAGGCAGGATCCCATAAATTTGACATCATGATTGGGAGGTATGAAATGAAATGTAACCTCAAGACCTTAGTGTTAACATGGAAAACAATACAAATCTAAGGGTGTGTGATGAACACTATGCAAGTTTAACATCCAGGGCCCAGTTGCTCGAAGCATGGTTAGCGCTAACCAGGATTAAATACGATGACAACCTATAGGTTTTAATACATCTTAACCAATGGTGAGCGCACTGGTGAGCGCCATGCTTCGTAAGTGTATTTAAAAACCAGTTTATTGTGGCATTTAACTTTTTGGATGAACAGAATGGTAATAAAACTGATTTTCATGGTGACCTTTTTAAACACATGGATTCTCATGATGAATCACGTGTAAGCTACATTTGCATGTCATGCCAGCCTTTCTTCCTAAAGTCTGTTAAAATGGAGGATGAGTATAGGAAAGCTCAAATTATGTTTGAAATAGCACAGAGATGTGAGAATGCCACAAGTGGTTCTGATACTGTCACTGACCCTAAACCACCTGCAGGATTTGATGATTCCATTCAAACATCAAATTAAAAGATTGATGACACAGTACAAAAATATGAGTTGCCTGTAGTTTCCCAATTAAAAGCAGGGATTTTTACAGAAGGGTTATTACAGAATACAGACCAATGACAAGCGATGAAAATTAATGCTATGCTCACGGAGAATATCTCTCTGAGCCTCTACATCCACATGCATATACAATCTTTCAATCTGTTCTTCATGCCATCCTTCCGTGGACAATAACATTTTCAAATTCAACCTATGACAGCTGAAGGTTGTTCTTTGAAATTATCTATTGCAAGTGATGACATCTGTCATTTTACAGTACAAATCCTGGGGAACTCCCACACATCATCTTTGAGCCAAATATTTTCAAATCTGCTCTTGATGTGATACTGAAAACAACTGACGACTTACATGTTTTTCCTGGTATCAATGATCCAACACTGATTAATATTGCTGAAAGTAAGGAAAAAAACTTTGTCATACCAAGTTGACTCACACGGGTCATTGCAAAAACACCCTTCTCCTGAAACTTTGCAATCCAAAACAGCTCATGATTCTCATGCTAATCTCAGCAGTCTTTCTCATGCTGAACTCATATACAATAATCAAAGAAATTGCAGATAAACAAAAACACTGCATTCACTCACTGACAATAAGACCAAACTGGTGAACATCAAAGATATTCTTCAGCACCACAACATCTCCATACCACCAAACCACCAATGAAAATACCTGACTTAAAGGAAGTTCTACTGCAGCAAGTGTAATCCAACCCCAAATGGGGTCGGTACAAACGTGGACCCCCCCTTCTGGACTCCCATCTGGACCCCCATCTGGACCCCTTCTGGACCTCCTTCTGGACCCCTTCTGGACCCCCTTCTGGACCCCCTTCTGGACCCCTCGATTTTTCTGTTGAAAAATAATAAAATGATATTTAACAGTCTTCGCTTTGGATTTCAACTTCGCCCTGTTCGTTGATAGTTACAGACAGTATTACAGTAATCGCGAACATTACCACAGCCAGTTGCCATTTTCATCCCGAGAAAGACTTGCTTTGAATTTCGCTGAATTTGCGTTGCTGACTTTTGTTGTTGTTACCAAATACTTTAGAATTTTCTCGGAAGGGTTAGATAAACGTTAAATATGCAAATTACTGTTCAGCTTTCAACTGGCTTTCGGAGAATGTGAAAATTATTATCGGTGGCAGATTTATGTCACGTGCTAGGCAACCAGAGTGATCATATTTCATTCCATCATCATTCAGCGGATTTTCAGAGCAAGCTTTCGACTATATTTTGCCAGCGTGGAAGAAAACATTGCTCACCTTTTTGCTGCAGTGATAACATTAACTAGCAGTGCTTATTCTAATCCAAACAGAAAAAAATATAGTTTTTGAGCTCGGTTCACATTCTTCGAAACCCAGTTGAAAGCCGAACAGTAATTTGCATATTTAACGTTTAATATCTAACCTTTGCGAGAAAATTCTAAAGTATTTGGTAACAACAACAAAAGTCAGCAGCGCAAATTCAGCGAAATTCAAAGCAAGTCTTTCTCGGGATGAAAATGGCAACTGGCTGTGGTAATGTTCACGATTACTGTAATAGTGTCTGTAACTATCAACGAACCGCCGAAGTTGAAATCCAAAGCGAAGACTGTTAAATATCGTTTAATTATTTTTCAACAGAAAAATCGAGGGGTCCAGAAGGGGTCCAGAAGGGGGTCCAGAAGGGGGGTCCACGTTTTGTACCGAACCCCCAACTGTACCTAAAACATTTGTATCTGATTGCAGCATAGAGAATTTTACTGAAGATCCCAAGAAAAACAGCTCCAACAAGACCCCTCAACCACTAACTGACTTTGTCCCTGTGACTTTTCTAAATGATTCAATGATCAACTTGGTGAAAACACAGGAAACCATCAAGCTATTCGAAAGTGAAAGTATCAAAAACCTGGACCTAACACCAATGAAACATGAATATACATTACACCAGTGTATATCCATATAATGTACACGTGAAAGACACCCCACAAAGAAACAAAAAGGAAACGAATCAACACACAATCCACCAACAGAATTACAATGACAGTGAGGAGAGAAGAAGTAGAAGACCTACCCATTAAGCAATCCAAACTGAAATCATTCAAACAAATGATTGGTGCTCTGGAAAAAAAGTCCTTTCCCCACCAGTGATAGTGAAGATGACTTTGACAAAGACTTTAAACTGTTAGATGATTCAAAAACATTTTTCCAAAAACTTGATGAGCCCACTGAAGGTGAAAAGCAATTTATCTATACAAAATTGTACATGTCTGACTTCTGTGACAAATCACATGACTATCAAATGGTAAAAACAACAGAATTATGGGAGTACAGAGAATTTGACAGATCACTAACACCAAAATCTGGGGTGTCTCGAAAACTCACACCTCGAAAATTCAGACCTCATACCCCTGGGTGTCTCGAAACCTCAGACCCCCGAAAAACTCAGACCCCTGGGTGTTTCGAAAACTTAGACCCTCAAAAGCTAGCTGCAGATCTCGGTCACAGCTACTCTTCACCGGGCTTGCTTTCGTATGAACAATACATTTATGAACTCTTGAGGTGATTAATTAAAATTTACCTTGAGTTTTGCTTTCATAGGATTAGTCAGTTCGCGAATAATATTTAAAGCATTTTTTTATTTGTGAAGCTATTCGCGAAAGAATCGTCGAGTGCGAGACAACCGAGCTTTTGCCATCTTGTCAATTTCACAATGTAGGTCAAACTCTTTTGGCAGTTTTGAAATGAATTAAATAAAATGTTATTTTTTCCGGGGTCGATTGTAAGCGATTTAGGAACGGAGACTCGCAGAGTCTTATTATGGTTTTCAGAGTTTTACAAGAGTCTTACATCGGTCTACCCTGGGTGCCAAAGGTTATTTTTCAATGGGGTAACATCGGTCGCCCTGCTTTTGTTGTTATGATATGAGTAAATAACTGAGCTCTCGAAGATCGAGCGACAAACGAGGAAAACTTAATCAGTTATGCACATGTCATCGGCTTCCCCGTGGGGTCGACCCCCGGGCCTACCAGGGAGATATGTGGGGGAATACAAAGAGATGGACGGGATTCTTTGCCCGAGGGTAGGGGAAAATGTTGACATTGTTCTACGATCAAAGATTAGGGGTGGGAGAATTCACAAGTTTGAAAAGGATGTCAAGGGAATTTTCAGGCAATTTCAGCTGAGAGACACCTAACCCAGGGGACTTTGTCTTGAGAGATTCCCCGATCCCCCGGGGAAATTCCTCAAGTTTGCTTGACTGATTTTACAATCCCCCTGGTTAGCCCGGGGGTCGACCCCACGGGGAAGCCGATGACATGTGCATTACGAACTGACTAATCCTATAAAAGCAAACTCGAGATGAATCACTTAAAGCGGGTTCATTTGTAAAATATTTATATCAAGCCTATCAAATCACAATCCACGTTTGGAAGATTTCCGCTCTGTCAAACCCAACTTGTTCTCAAACTTTGTTGTCACCGAGATCAGCAACTAGCTTACGATTAGTGTGTTAGGCTGTCAGAAACGACTAATAATCGCGAGTTCCAATACGCAAGATCAAGATTATTAACCGTAATAATCATTATCTAGAGAAAGGGCTGGTCTGATCTCGGTGACAACAAAATGTTGAAAACAAATTGGATTTGACCGAGAAAACGTTTCAGTGTTGTAGAGCACTGTTCTATGCGGGCCTTGCTTTAATAGACTTGATATAAATATTTTACAATTGAAATTTTTAAGTGATCTATCTTGAGTTTGCTTTTATAGGATTAGTCAGTTCAGAACTGATTGTATTTTCCTCGTTTGTCGCTTGATCTTCGAGAGTTTAGTTATTCATATCATAACAAGAAAAGCAGCGCGACGGATGTGAGACTCTTGTAAAACTTTGAAAACCATAAATAAGCCTCTGCGAGACCCTGTTCCTAAATCGCTTACAATCGACCCCGGAAAAAATAACATCTTATTTAATCCATTTCAAAACTGCCAAAAGAGTTTGACCTACACTGTCAAATCGACAAGATGGCAAAAGCTCGCTTGTCTAGCACCCGACGATTCTTTCGCGAATAGCTTCACAAATAAAAAAAAAATATGCGGCAAATATTATTCGCGAACTGACTATTCCTATGAAAGCAAAACTCGATCAAGGTAAATTTAATCGCCTCAAGAGTTCACAAATGTATTGTTCATACGAAAGCAATCCCGGTGGAGAGTAGCTGTGACCGAGATCTACAGCTAGCTTTTCGGGGTTCTTAGTTTTCGAGACACCCATGCGTCGGAGTTTTTAGGGGTCTCAGTTTTAAAGACACCAATGGGTCTGACTTTTTAGGGGTCTGAGTTTTCAAGAAACCCAGGGCTCTATGATTTTCGGGAGTCTGAGTTTTCGAAACACCAAGGGGTCTGACTTTTTCGGGGGTCTCTGTTTTCGAGACACACAGGGGTCTGAGTTTTTCGGGCTCTGAGTTTTCGGGACACCCAGGGGTGTGAGTTTTCCGGGGGTCTAAGTTTTCGAGACATCCATGGGTCTGAGTTTTCGGGGGTCTGAGTTTCGAAACACCCAACACCCAAGGGTCTGAGTTTTTCGGTGGTCTAAGTTTTCGAGACACCCAAAGGTCCGAGTTTTCCGGGGTCTTACTTTTCGAGACACCCAGGAGTCTGAGTTTTTCAGACTCCTGAGTTTTCGAGACACCCAGGGGTCTAAGTTTTTCTGGGATCTGAGTTTTCGAGACACCCAGGAGTCTGAGTTTTTCGGGGCGCTGAGTTTTTGAGACGCCCAGGGGTCTGAGTTTTTCGGGGGTCTGAGTTTTCGAGACACCCAACACCCAAGGGTCTGAGTTTTCGAGACGCACAGGAGTCTGAGTTATTCGGAGGTCTCAGTTCTGGAGACACTCAGGGGTCTGAGTTTTTCGGGGGTCTAAGTTTTCGAGACACGCAGGGGTCTGAGTTTTTCGGGGTTCTGAGTTTTCGAGACATCCAGGGGTCTCAGTTATTCGGAGGTCTGTGTTTTGGAGACACCCAGGGGTCTCAGTTTTTTGGGTATGTGGGTTTTCGAGACATCCAGGGGTCTGAGTTCTTCGGGGCTCTGAGTTTTCGAGACACCCAGGGGTCTAAGTTTTTCTGGGATCTGAGTTTTCGAGACACCCAGGAGTCTGAGTTTTTCGGGGCGCTGAGTTTTCGAGACACCCAGGGGTGTGAGTTTTCCGGGGGTCTAAGTTTTCGAGACACCCAGGGGTCTCAGTTTTTTGGGTATGTGGGTTTTCGAGACATCCAGGGGTCTGAGTTCTTCGGGGCTCTGAGTTTTCGAGACTCCCAGGGGTCTGAGTTTTTCGGGGGTCTAAGTTTTCGAGACACCCAGGCGTCTGAGTTTTTTGGGGATCTGGGTTTTCGAGACATCCAGGGGTCTCAGTTTTTCGGGGGTCTGAGTTTTCGAGACGCCCCAGGCGTCTGAGTTTTTCGGAGGTCCGAGTTTTCGAGACACCCAGGGGTCTGAGTTTTTCGGGGTTCGGAGTTTCCGAGACGCACAGGAGTCTGAGTTATTCGGAGGTCTGAATTTCGAGACACCCAGGGGTCTGCGTTTTCCTGGGGTGTGCGTTTACGAGACACCCAGGGCTCTGAGTTTTTCGGGGGTCTGAGTATTCGAGACTCCCATGCGTCTGAGTTTTTCGGGGATCAGAGTTTTCGAGACACCCAATAATCTGAGTTTTTCGGGGGTCTAAGTTTTCGAGACACCCAGGGGTCTGAGGTTTTTAGAGGACTGAGTTTTCGAGTCACCCAGGGCTCTGAGTTTTTCGGCGGTCTGAGTTTTCAACGCACCCAAGGGTCTGAGATTTCCGGGGGTCTAAGTTTTCGAGACACCAAGAGGTCTGAGTTTTTCGGGGGTCTGAGTTTTCGAGACACCCAGGGGTCTGAGTTTTTTGGGGGTCTAAGTTTTCGAGACAGCAAGAGGTCTGAGTTTTTTGGGATCTGGGTTTTCGAGACATCCAGGGGTCTGAGTTTTTCGGGGTTCTGAGTTTTCCAGAGGCACAGGAGTCTGAGTTATTCGGGGGTCTGAGTTTTCGAGAGGCACAGGAGTCTGAGTTTTTCTGGGTTCTGAGTTTTCCAGACACCCACGAGTCTGAGTGTTTCGGGGGTCTGAGTTTTCGAGACACCCAGGGGTCTGAGTTTTTCGGGGGTCTAAGTTTTCGAGACACTCAGGGGTCTGAGTTTTTCGGGGGTCTAAGTTTTTGAGACACTCAGGGGTCTGAGGTTTCGGGGTTCTGAGTTTTCCAGAGGCACAGGAGTCTGAGTTTTTCTGGGGTCTGAGTTTTCCAGACACCGAGGGGTCTGAGTGTTTCCGGGGGTCTAAGTTTTCCAGACACCGAGGGGTCTGAGTTTTCGGGGGTCTGAGTTTTCGGGGGTCTACGTTTTCGAGACATCCAGGGGTCTGAGTTTTTCGGGGATTTGAGTTTTCGAGACACACAGGTCTCTGAGTGTTTCGGGATCTGAGTTTTCGAGAGGCCCAGGCGTCACAGTTTTTCGGGGTTCTGAGTTTTCGAGAAGCACATAGGTCTGAGTTATTCGTGGGTCTGAGTTTTCGAGACACCAAGGGGTCTGAATTTTCGAGACACCCAAGTGTCTGAGATTTTCGTGGGTCTAAGTTTTCGAGACAGCCAGGGGTCTGAGTTTTTCGGGGTTGTGAGTATTCGACACTTCTAGGGGTCTGAGTTTTTTCGGGGATCTGAGTTTTCGAGACACCCAGGGGTCTGAGTTTTTCGGGGGTCTGAGTTTTCGAGACACCTAGGGGTCTGAGTTTTTCGGGGCTCTGAGGTCTGAGTTTTCGAGGTCTGAATTTTCGAGACACCCCTTTTATTTGACTGTTTCCTTCTGAAAATTCGATTTATTCTCTAATGAATTTGAATGGACTAAACCTTCTCGGTCGTTAAAGTCTCCAAGACGTATTATTTGTGGTATAAGTTGTTTTCCCTTATTACCTGCACCAAATTCACGACCTTTTTATTCCGCCATTTTGTTTGTTTTGAAAAATTTTATTCCTTGGTTAGTGAGTTAATCCACCTCGCTAGGTGTGTTAAATTATCCTGACGATAGTGGTAATCGACCTTTGTGGAACAGAATCTAATCGAAGGATACATTTTATTCCTCGATTAGCAGGATTTATCCGTCGATTAGCGCTAATCGGCTTTCTAGGAACCGGGGCCAGGAGGTTGTTGTCAATGGCCGAGATTGCTTAACGTCCCTTCACTGCAAGCAACAAAAGTGTTTGCTCTTTCCTAAAATGATGCAGAATAATTCTGCATCCGACCGGTTTTTACGAAACACCTCCCCAGCTAACCAGCTTTAGATTTAGGAGATAAGGC
>JAEMWC010000302.1:300000-342500 GCA_016490735.1 Pachyseris speciosa | reverse complement strand
TCATCGACTACTTTTTTGGGGCTACTGCTTCTAGAGAAGCGGTACCCATTATGTCACCCGGTGTGTAAGTAATGTAATGTAAGTAGTCAAACGGATCGTATTACAAAGTATCGGATGACCATCGCGGCTCAGTGTTACCTGATCGGAGATTTTATTTAGAATTTTCACTCAGTACAACACTTATCTGTTGTCTAATGTAACGACATAAAAATATTGTAGTTTGTCGGTTATAAGGCACACATTTTTTGAAGATTAATCATTATTTCGACCGAAAATTATCCTTAAACTTGGGATGCGCCTTTAATATAGGCGAATATTTTCCTGAAAAATGCGAATTCGCAGGGATCAAGCATTAACTTTCATAGATACAGAGATTTTCCGAATGCACCGTTTAGTTCCCAAGTTGAGGGTAAGGACAGTCTATTTGATTCAAAACTGATAATGTGAGATAACAATTTTCAAAACCTGTATTTACCTGCTGTATTTGCATATAGGGCGTACGCACGTTACGTCATCACCGCCATGTTGGTGTACCTTGAACAAAAGATTTCTCATTAGCTTATTTTGTTATTGTCCACCAAAATGGCTCCCAACCCATTATGATTCGAATCTCTGGAGACTGGTTGCATACCCTCTGTCGGACGTGGTTAAAAGCACGTGTTCTGTAGTGTGAAACTTATCGTGCTAACATCGCAAATGTTTGCAAGACCGAGAATTGTAGCGTGTTTCTTTACAAATTATACAACACTTATTTGTTCATCCATCCTTGTTTGTGCACTGACATTTGAAGATGGTCAACTCGAGTATTCTCGTCGCTGGCAACACAAACCAAATCGTCATTAAGAGGTATGTGACAATTGACGCTTTTTGTGTAATCAAGATGAATCAGCCTTAGTTTTATTCGCCGCAGAAGTGACATTAGAGAGATTAAGATCGGGTACCAATACCGATACCGATACCAATACCTGAAGTAGGTTACGCGCATGCGTTGTCAGCCTGTGACATCTCTATCGGTAGTCAGGACTACGGAAGTCGCCTCCATATTGGAAGTCTTCACCGCCGACTTCAGGTCTTCTTGCTAAAGGTTAGATGGAATGCCGTTTTGTTTAAAAACACAGCATACATTTATTCTTTAAACATTTTAATCGATATAACGCTTCTGAATCGATAAGAGCCAGTTCATTTAATTTTAACACGATATAGGGGAATCCTTGTTTACAATATTTGCCTCATTAGCATGAAGAATTCAGTTTCTGATGGAGCTACAAATAAATCAGTTCTGAATATTGAAAGGTCATAGCATGAATAACTCTGGCAATGAATATGAGCCTCATGTAGTGAATACTTTTTGTGTAACGCAGGTTTAAAACCACAACATTTTACAAGGAATGTATGAGCTAATTAGTGCTTTTGCCACCCAGAAATTTTGCAGTTTATGGAAGACAATATCTCCTTGAATACTACACCTAAAGAGCTAAAAAATTCACAATGTATTAAATTTCACTAGCTCTTTAGTTGCCTGGAGTCAAATCACATCTAACATGTTTCCTTCTGTAAGCAAAGCCGTATGCAAATGAGCAAAAATGTAAACAATGACGTAAGCATGAATTCCCCTATTTGTTTTACCGGTATCCGTTCTCAACTACTTACAGCTTCATTTATGCACGACGGAAACGACTACGGCTGTGGAAGATATTGGTACTGGTATTGGTATTGGTACCCGATCTTAACCCTCGCTAATTTCGCTTGAATGGAATCAGGATGCGACTTTTTTTTGCTTTGTTTGGATACATTTGGTTATTTATTATATCACAGGTAAATAAACTTGATAAAATGTGCTCCCTCTACTTTTTCAGTTTTTATTTATGCACGGCTTTTTCGCACTTGTTTATTACAACTTCTTTTTTGTTCCGCGTGCACCTACGGTAGCTGTAGGAGTTATGGAGAATTAGTCGTATAAAGTTGTGCATTAATATAAATAATAAGTTGAACTGCGAATTCACACTTCTTGTCAAGTTTATTCAACATAACTTTCCACGGTACAATACGATACAATAGTCTTTCAACCGTTTGCATTTGGAAGATTCCTTAGTGCTAATTTTCGTCATACCCGTGTTCTTTATTTTGTCCTGAGGAAGAATTCTCGCTGCTTTTAAGGCTCATTTGCTATTCGAGGACGTTTCCAGTAGACCTATTCCTGGTATCGAAAGTCACAACTCTGGCCGATGAAAAACAACATTGCGCGTCTATGAAACCATTGGATAAAACAGAATTTCATCCTCAGAAGGCGTTACTCCCTGTAATTTCTGTCCATCACATACCGAAATATGCCGATTATCCCATCGAAAATCTTAAAGAATCGCCAAAGCATGACATTTGACGAAACTAGCGTTTTATTGTACAAGTAAAACCGTAAAATGCCATGAGCACACCGCGTAAGCGTGGCGCATGGCGGTAAATTAAATTCTGCCACTGAAGCGCAAAAACAATGCTTCTTTCAAGGTGTGCTCCTGCAGTGAAACCGCAAATGGAGTAGGTTGACGGTTATAATGCAGACCTATAACGTCACTCCTTAGCAACCAGACTTGGGAGATTTTTTAACTTCCGGTTATCTCTGGCTCGTGATGTATTGTGTTTTAGTGCGTTGTGATTTATATTTAAAGTTGGAAGTTGTCAAAACTGAAAAATCCAATCGAGCCACCTTAAAGTGCCTAATTTACTTATAGCTCTTCCACAATATGCCAATTTCTTGACTTTGTTTCTTGAACGGTTGGTGATTATACTTTTTTACTTGCGTGACGTGCGAACCAAGAAGTGTTTATTGAATGAGTAACCACAGCTCAAAAAGTTGACGATAAGAAGCGATTGACTGGACATACCACCACAATACGCTAGACTTTGCACAGCAGAGGTACAAATTGTCTTTTTATGCCATCGTTTTGAAGTTTCGTTTCATTTCAGAGGCGTTCTGAAGCGTACTAGGTAGGCTATTAATTTTGTAGCCTACTTGATGACCTTTGGAGGTCAGACATGCGATTTCCATCAACTTTGTTGTTGCGTAAAAGTACACACAAACATTTTCCCAGAGATGTGCTTCGATCATTTGAACCGGTATTTATCCGCCATTGAATGAGTCGAGATTCAAGCGATTCAAAGGTTTAGCACACTCATAAATAGACTTTTTTAGAAGGAGTACATTTTTGATCAAAAAATATAGGCCTAAAGAAAAAAATTATTTTTCAAGGACAAATGTAAACAATCAAGCTCAAAATCATCCAAACAGCAAAGGAAAGGTTACTTGAACGGTTTTACTGGTTTTTACAGCGAATAGACGTATTAATTGCCGATGAGAGTCCGCCAAACTTGGGTGTAATTTGAGTGTGTAGAGAAGGCCGTTACCGGAGGGTCGTCGAAATTTGCATATTTCTCGAAAATAAAGCGACATTTGAGCAAACCAACTACATAGCGTTTCTTATGACACAATATCCTACCTGACTACAAAGTTTGAGCGAAATCAATTTTTCGAGTTTGCCGCGAATTTACAAATTTGTTTGATATCATTGCTGACATTCACTCTTAAATTCGACGTTTATGCTGACATTACTCCAACTTAAATTTGCGTTTTCATACTGTGTTTGGGCAGGGGAATATGAGCAGGGGAAATATATATTGTATTGTTTTGCTACTGTTGTCAGCTATTGTTTCAGCCTCACATTCCCCTGTTACAATCAAAAGCCGCCAGCAACTTTTCAGACAATGAATAATGATCAGGAGTTATGTAATATATTCCCCAGAAAAGAGCAAAGGAAACCGAGCCAACTGACAAATAAGCAATGGAACAAACTTTGCGTCTTATATTTATTTTTTTAACTGTATGTAATGGTTATTGCATTTATTATGTAATTTGTATTATTTACACGATTCGGATATAACTGACAGTCATGTGATGGCAACAAATTGTATGGTACCATATCAAGAGAGAATGTTTATCCTCTCTTGACCATACTAAAAGCTACTTGTCATATATTCTTTATATCCTATATATAATTTTCCTTTGGTCGCATTTCAGTTTGTCGTCCTTATTTATGTAAACTTGAACATCTCAATATTCACAACGCCTTTGGGTGGCCCACGGGTAATTATGGGTCGTGGGTTCCCTTTTTAAATTGCGTTTTTAGAAAGGAAAATTGGACCGATTTCTTAGAACTTTCAGCCTCCGAAATAAGAACGCTTGAAGTTCCCAACCTTTCATTCTGAATTCTCGAAACCGCACCGACAAAAAAACGTTGCTCACACTTGGCAAAGACCTTTGGAAATCCGGTTCTATGTACTACTCGAAAAGAACGCAAAACATACATTGTATTGGGAAATTTTGAGTAATTTGAAATAATATAATTTGTTTGCTTTTATCCAACAAGCAGTCGAAAAATCACACATCTTTATTGATTGCTAACATTTGATGTAAGTCTTCTATCGTTTAGTCTCTTATACATTCGGTGTAAATGATGTCAGTCCTTGAAAATCATGGGTTCTGGGTAAGTATATTTCCCATATTTAGGCGTCCATTGAGTCAGAGGTGAGAGGAGAGCAGTCTTGAGCGCAAACAGGCAAAGTTAAGGTATGGCTGGTTTGGCAAATCCCCGGTTTGGATTCTCATATAACTCGCTGTGAGTAAACCCTCGCTGTTTTTTAGCCTCCTCGTGGTGTTTACCAAAAAAAGAAGGTTTTGGAAAACCTTTTACTACATGAAGAATTCGATTCTATTAATTATTGTACTATTCAAGCGTTATTTTTTCGGAGACTGAAATTTCTAAGAAATTGGTTCACGTTTTCGTTTTCAAATACGCAATTTAATCAAAGTGCTCTGTGAGCAAACTCGTGAATTGGCAGATGATTAACAAATTATATTTTGGATTATGTTTAATGTCATCTGGTTAAGAAATTTTGTGGTGGATTGTCATATTTAGAGTATGAGCAGTAGTTCGCGATCGTACGGAATCGAGCCCGCTGTGTTATCAGCGGTTCAATTAATTGTATTTCAAATTATTGCTTTCTATCCATAATCTTATGTGCTGCTGTCTCAGGCCCGCGATCGACTGCGGGTGAAAGCTAAGCTACCTTTTTCCCTTTCTTTTTTCATCGTTTTTAACGATACAATAGATAAATACTTTGTGTTTTTATCGTTTCGCTCGCTATACGCGCATTTACCGTGCCATAACCGTACTTCAACAACTTCCGTTTTTGTAAAATCAATACAAAGTCTGAATGAAGTTACAACTTGTGCTGCTCATCGATTTTTAATACGATTATTGATCTTCTCATTTCCGGTGGACGAGTCTTCTTTAAGCTTATATCTTCTAATTTAGACCTTTAAAAAATCTTATTTTAGTTAAGGGTGGACAGCAATTTAAACGTAAGTAGTCAGCGTACCTTATTTGCATAATGTTTAAAGCCCAACGAGCGATCGACACTGATCGAGCGACCGCATTTCCCATTACCCACGATAACTCGTGTTGTGCATGCGCAATTCACGAGTTACAAAAGGAACACCGCGAGCCCAAAAATACCCGCGGGCCACCTTTCTTGCCTTGAATTTTATCAAACTTTTATCAAATTAAAAGTAAAAATATTTAGAAAATAGTTATAACACTTACTAGCAATTTGTTAGTTGAAGTGAAAAAATTAAAGAAAGTTGTATTGTTTCTACGACTATCAATTGAAAGTAAGGAATACGTTTATATTTCCTAGGATGTGGCATGGGCTCAAAGAATGTGCTAAGGCTCTGACTTCCGCTGTTTACTTGTTCTAACCTTGACCGGTGCAAAAATGGCGACATTGGCATTTAAGTAATCATTTTAAGGCATTTTTAAAAGCATAAACAGGACAGACAGCATGACAAGGCATTTGGAAGGCTTATAGTTAGACAGCTGAAAGACTGATGAGAGGAGATCAAAATCTACCGCATTCTGACGTTTAGTCAGTCTTCTGTTGACATGATTTAGTGCTGATTAAATAAAAAGGTGCCACAGAAAAAGTTCTTCCCATTCGTTGAAAGAAAAATATTATTTTACTTCCATATTTACACGCACCGAGTCATCGATACATTTTAGGTGAAAGTGCTCATTAGTCTACGATGGAAAACACTAGCTTAACGAGCAACAGTACCCTTCCACCTATGGCCTGTTCTGGCAGCCAAACTGCAAAAATAGTGACTAAGACTCTGGCATACGCTGTAATCATTGTTGTTGCGCCAACAGGGAATTTTCTCATTGGAGCGATTGTATTCAAGACGAAATCTATGAGAACAACCATAAACTACCTCATCGTAAATATGGCCATGTCCGACCTCATGCTCTCAATTTTTTCAATCCCGCGGATCCTCACAGACATGTATGTTGGTTATTGGCTCATTGATGGTCCCCTTGGCTCGGCTTTGTGTAAAATCGTTTACTTCGTGCAAGATGTCTCCACTGCCGTGTCTATACAGAGTTTGGTCTTGATAGCCGTCGATCGCTTTGGAGCTGTGGTTTTTCCATTCCGTCCCCCAGTAGTCGGTTCCAAACTATGTCCGTCCTTCATTCTGGCTACCTGGGTCGTATCCATGGCCATTCATTCTTCGTATTTCTTTGCCAGAAAACTTGTGACGATCAGAGGAAAACTTGCCTGTAAGCTGATGTGGAATGACGCCTTTGGGTTGTCATCGTCGCTTGAGAACTACTACGTGGCGATGTTTCTTGTTTTGGCTGTTATACCTTTCACCCTGATGGCGATAGTCTATTCTATTCTCATTTTTAGGCTCAAATCCCAACAGATTCCTGGAGGTGAATCTGTAAATGCAAAGGAACAGGCGAAACGGGCAAAAAGGGAAAGGAACGTCCTTACTATGGCCATCGCCATAGTTTTAGGGTTTGCGTTATGCTGGGCACCCTTCAACGTGCTGGCGTTTTTTACATTTTTTTCTGGGAGAAGAATCCAATATTAAGCTGTGGCCTTATAGCCTTCAGCTTTTTCGCTCGTTTCATGACCTACCCAAATTGTGCCGTAAATCCATGCATCTGTTTCATTTTCAGTGGAATTACCGGCAGAGCTTCAACAATATATTTAATTGTTGCCCTCAGAAGTCCAAATATACTTTTTTGGGGGCGATGCGAGGGAAATCATGGAATGTCCAGACTTCTTCCTGAAAGGAAGATGTCCCATAAATGTCACATTGGTCTCTATTACTTAACTTTCCATTCTTATGGCGAAGATGGTGAAGGATGGAGACGGTTAAAACGGATTACAATTGGCCTTTTGGAAAAATGAGGCAAAACCTTTCAAAATCCAAAGACCGTGACGAAGCTCCTTTAAAGATTAGAGCCATTACCAGCATCCAACAGTGTCGAGCTAAGCTGGATATGTGCAACGCTTTGAGGAATGAAAAGAGAACGTTAAAGCTCTTTCCCATAATCATCAAACCCTATAAGCTGTGCTATATGTAAATATCTAATGGAAACGTCCTTGAAATGACAGATGCATTGTCAAATGAAGTGCGTCCCATCTCGGTGCAATTTACGTTTTCAATATTACCTTTCAATGTTAGCAACTGTCGTTTTCGATACAAATGTACAAATTTCACGTAAATTGCTTTAGAAGTGTTTCAGGTTTGGTTTTATATTTTTTTGTTTCGGCTACGGAGAAAGAAATGAACGTCTTCCATTTCCAAGAAAGCGAAAAACAAAATTAACAAAATTTGCAAAATGAGAATTAATTTTCATTTATTGCAAGACAGAGAGTAGGGCTCCTTAGCTTTCATTTGAATGTTCACATCGTGGATTTCTTTCCGTTCTTTAAAAGCTACAACTGCCACAATTGTAGAGTACAATGTAAGTAAAAAACCATGGGGAAATAATATAATTTATACGACAATTTCTGTCGTTTGAGAAAATTGCTCCGAAATCAAGAAATAATCTTGGCAACACTTAGTTAAAAACACATCTACTGAGCAATGACCTTTTTGTTTAGTTTTTATCTCAATGGTGATATTTATCAAAATATCTAGAGTTAATTATAAAGACTAGATTGAGGGCCGTGTACCAGTTAACATTTACCCTAAATTTTCCTTTCCCAGGTTTTTCCTTCGTTTGTTTGTTTGTTTTCTTTTGTTTTGTTTTTGTTTTTTGTTTTTTTTGTTTTTGTTTGCAAGTTTGGTTGTTTGTTTGTTTGTTTTTTTATGTTCGTTGTTTAATATCTACTAATGAGATTACAGGTTTGGACTAGAAATGAGGTTTTTAACCCAGATATAGAAATGCCTTTTCTTTCGAGAAGTGGCAATCTCCTCCATTTGGAAGACATCACAGGATTGGTTCAGGAAACAATAAACAAACAATAGAATCTATCCCTAAAACAACTGAGGTGCAGCCTGTAGAGGTACAGCCCAACTGGACAAGAGCCCCTTGACAATTTATCCTCGACGTAATCTTCAATCCTTGTTTCGTCTGCTCGTTTCGATTCCGTCTGTATATCAACCGTTGTGCTTAGCTTGTTTGTTTATTTGTTTTTCGATTGGCAGGCACGTCTACCGTTGTTGCTTTTTTTTTCTTTGAAGACTTCATGTTTCTCTTAAACTGTCAAACCGGTAAAAGTTCGTATATGAAACAAGTTTCGAGGTAACTAATATGTGATTATTCAAAAACCTAAGCAGTTAAACTCCAATAAGTGACAGAAAACTGTTTAGTCTGAGCATTTTTGAAATGATGGTTTTTAAAGGTCTGAGGCTGGCTGTCTTTTATAATACACACTTTTCATTCAAATGCAGCACAAATTGCTTTAGTAGTTTTGCAATTTTCCTTTTTACTTATTTCGAGTTATTGAATGGTAAAAAAATTAAAGCCTTCAATTTATAAAGGATCCAAAAAATGCTAACCAGTGACGCAAGTCAGTAATTTAAAATACTCATTTTTAGCTTTTATGCCAGAGATTCAGTAGTGCTAGAATCTTTCATTGAAATGTTTAAATGGTAAGACTGCTTGTACGCAGTCAAAAGTTAGAAGCACCATAACTGTAGAGTATAGATAACAAGATTATAAATAAGTCAATGTGACATATACATAATACAACTTGAGCAGAACCAAGGGAAATTATTACAATCAATTCAGTGTCTTTTATTGGATTTAGCATGGAAGCTCATAGAAATTCTCTAGGCCTGCAGTTTTTAGCTGAGTAGTGATGTTTAAAAACTAATATTCAATAACTTAATTATAACGTAGGATTGAACCACATGAAAAGTAATAAAACAGCATTGTTTTAGTGGGGGAGAGGGATGAAGAGGTTATTTGAGATAAAATGCAACCAAAGGTTTTGCTGAAATGGAAAGCGCCCCTGGACAATTTCTCATTAAACATCGTGAATCCTTTATTATTATTACTATTGTTATGACTTATAATCCTTGGCTTGCTTGTTTAGTCTCTAAAGCATCGAGTCAAACCCATGGGCCTTAGGTACCATAGAGTTCACTTGATTGACAGGACCCTTCTGAGGATGCCAGCTGTACCCAGAAGAGTAATTGTTTGGAGCTCATCAATGCTGACTGTGCCTGGGATTTTGTCAACGTACTTTTCGAGTCCCTTCTTAATGACCCCTAGTGCACCAATGACAACTGGTATCGTCTCTGTTCCCATTTTCCACATTCTGGCGATCTCAATTTCTTAGTCTTTATACTTAGAGAGTTTCTCGACTACCTTAACGAATGTATTTCTGTCTGATGGGACTACCATATCTATAATCTGACATTTCGGATTCGTGTGATCTCTGATTATGATATCTGGTTTATTAGCCGCTATTTCTCTGTCAGTATGAATTGCCATATTCCACAGAATCGTTGCTTGTTCGTTCTCTACAACAGTATCCGGTTTGTGGTCGTACCACTTGTCAGTTGTCTTGATATCATAGCTCTGGCACACCTTCTAATGGATGTATGATGCTGCGTTATCATGCCTCTGAATGTATTCAGTTTTGGCAAGTTCTGGGCAGCCAGATATGACGTGATCGATAGGTTCATTAAACTTGCCACACATCCTACATAATGGGTTAGTACCATCTTTAATGATATTGCTGTGGTACAACCTTGTTGCCAGGCTTTGGTTCTGTACGGCAATAATCAGCCCCTCAGTCTCCGCTTTTAATTCACTGCTCATTAGCCACTGGTTACGTCTGTGAAGGTCCACATCTGCATCTTTCATTCTTTTGGGGTGTTTCCCATGGAGTGCCTTGCCTTCCCACAATTTAGATGGATGTTCTTGAGCTTGTTGTCGGGCTTTCTGCTTTGTTCTTTTTGCATGATGTGTGGCGAATTCGTCTGCTTCTCTAGGTAATTCAGATAAGTCAAACTCCCTAGAAAACTGTTGTGCCTCTTTCTTAGCAGAGTAAATCTTCTTTTTGGCATCGTGCTTTTGCACCAGTCCAAGCAAGGGGTCATCGTAGCTTTTCAGGAATGTGCTAAGACGAATCGTGGTTATCTTGTAGCTAGTTAATTATTATTATTATTATTATTATTATTATTTAAACAAAACTTTTTTATTGGAGCATTTCTCTAAGAGTACGTAGTGCTCATCGAGAGAGCTAATGTCGTTTGCATTGTTATTATTTTAACACAACGGTCAAGAAGACAAACACTTACAACTTATTATTCAAACACTTACAGCTTAGTTTCGGTACATAATAATCAATAAAGCACATACAAAACAAGTAATAATAATAATAGATACATAAATAACTAAAGGCGCGCACACGCACACACGCAAACACGCACACACATACATACCAGTAAGTACGCCAGCTTTAGATGGCAGTGACTAATTGCATTTTCAAAAAAACAAACAAACAAACGGAGAAAGTGACGATGGTTCTAAATTATCTTTTCCATTTCCAGTTGAAATTGGTTAATTGATTATTCTTTGTGCAAACATATTTTTCTGTCTGATATTTGATATCGACTTTAACTTTAAATCCTGCTATATCTGGAAGTTGGTTGCTCCTTCGGCATTCCCACAAGTACAATTTTCCTATAAGTAAAAGATAGTTTAGTAAAGGGCATTCTGAACTTAGAATTCCGATAGAGATGTCTTTCAAAGTTATGCGCACTGCCTGATTCGTTCTGCCAAAATAATAAGATTCAAATTCGTTCCAAAAACGTAGAGCATGATGAGCACAGTAGAAGAATAGATGATGCTGAGTTTCGGGTTCATGTTTGCAAAAGGAAAAGGAGTTGTCTTGAACGTAACCTATCTTGTGTAATTTGTGTAAAGTATAGAATTTAGAACTTCGTGCTTAAAGGTTTTAACATAAGGTTCAAAAGCCATAGAGTGGGGCAGAGAAAAAGCTTTTTTCAAATCGTCATCAGACAAATCGAATTCGCATTTCAGCTTTTGCGCATTACACGGAGTGAGTGCTTTTTTACCGATTATGAAAGCATAATAATCTTTAGATCTTTTTGTTGCTGTATCGAAAACACCATTCACAGTTTTTGAAAGACAAATTCAAGTGTGCGTTATCTAGAATATAATTCTTATTTCCTTCTGCTTTTAACCTTGACGGTATGGAGTGTCGAAGGCCTGTCCATTCCAGAAAATTGGTCTTTTCTATACCTTTAGCAATTAATTCAAAGGATTCAATGTTAATATATATATTTAGCCAAGCCTAAAAGCGGAGCTCCAAAAGCATTCTTTTTCTACTGGCATTTACATATAGTCTGCTTGTCTTATCACCCATCTGACCTCACTCAAGCTACAGACCCAATGCTGTAGAAAATAGTATGGAAAGGTGATCTGAGCCAGTGGCACAGTGGATTTGGACCCCACGTGGATTTGCACCCTCCAGTCCAGATCTGCTTGTGGATCAGATTTGGACCTCCTAGTCCAGAACTGCTAGCAGATATGAATCCCCTTTTAAGAATTTGGACCCCCACCCCTCCTAAAAACAAGCGTTCTATTGAGTAAGGTAATAAAATTCCTTTCCAAACTGAGTTTGGAGATGTTAAAAAAGCAAAATAAAAATATTGAGGTAGGTTTTTTTTAAAATAATCTTTAATACCTTGTGTAAAAAAGAACCTGCAAAGCTACTTTTCATCTATAAATTTTTAAAACAAAACATTTCTTAACATCTTAGAGCAATACCTAAGGACAGGTCTGTTTTCCCGTTCAATTGTAGGCAACTTAGTTACATACTTAGCTACTTAGGTATGGTTTAGAGCCACTAGAAATTGGTGGAGAAGCCTGGTGATTGCTCCTTGGAATCAGTATCACATCAGATATATAGTGATTCAGATCATCGCTTCATAATGAATGCAATTTCAATTATCCACAGCCTCCCATGAGACAGTCAGAAATCGGAAATTGTGTATCCTCTGGATATATGTATGCCTCACAAAAATTATGAAAGAAAGATACATGGAAATCAATAAAAATATTTAGATGCCATGAATTAAGACCAAGATATTTATTTTGATCAATTACTTGTTGACCTTACTATCACAAAAAAAAAAACTGCTTGCTAACATTAAGCTCATCACTCAATGCACCTACAGTGTTTTCAAAAAGAAATCCAGCTGCTCTTCTGGCCAGTTAAGTGCAAGACCAAACAACTTGATAATAATATATTGGGCATTTGGTTGATACCACTATCAAGGTGATTCATCAAAGCAAAAGTGCTGGAAATCCGTTAGCCATCTTAACTTGATCTTAACATACTTCATCAAACATCAGAGATTCCATTAAACATTAATGCCAAATGTCATCTAAACATCCCACAAGATTGGTGTGACCAGCTACTAATAAAATTAATTGAAAGACTGTATGCAGGAGGAGGAAGTCCAAAGAGTTTTCGATAGTAAACGTTTGCAAAAAAGAAAAAAAAAAGACGGACATTCTTGAGTCTAATAACTTTGAGATGAAAGCGTAAAGGGATTCAAAGCGGATCAAAACAAAAAAAAAAAAAACAAAAAAAAAAAAAAACCACTGCAAGCGAACAAAGTACGATGCCGGCGAGTGTTTGCTCGAAGAAGGAGAAGGTGGAGAAATTAAACAAGACTAGCTAGTAATTAAAATAGCTTGTAATGATAAAGCTAGGAAAATCGGTATTTATTTTGACATAAATGCCCCTAGAAAAAAAAATAAAGGGTACAAACTCTTCGTTTACAGCAGTCAACAGGAATTGACCGCGGTTCAGAAACAATATAACAACAAACATAAGACTTATTACAAGAAAACAAAGCACAATATGAATAATATTTCTTCGAAGATTCTTGGAGAAGGTGCAGAAATTGGACAGGTAACAAAACTATCTTGTATTAAGCTAGAAAATTTCCTTAGCAGATTTGACATAAAGGTCCGTAGAAAAGACAAAAAAGAGGTCCGTACCTGATCGTTTAGAGCAGTCAACAGGAATCACTGAGACAGCAATCACTCGGTATGCGACAGAGCTGAATAATAGAGCCATTTCCCACAAAATCTTTCCTTGGCTTACACAAAACACTTAAGTGCTTTGATGGTTTTACTGTTACTTCCCATGTCTTCCGAAGAACCTTCTTCAATTATTGATTCTCAGTGGCAAAACATCATCCAGATAACGAAGAAAGCGCTTGCCAAACAAACGAGCATTTCTCTCGCAGACCCGTCCACTTTAAAATTTATCAAAACCAGCCAGCCAGTCAACCCATTTCGCTGTTTTTAACATCCAAACGCTGATTCTTACCGGTTCAAACAAACGACATGTTTAAAGACGGCGAAACTTAATTGTTGTTTACAGGCTGCTTTCGACGAAGATCTCTTAAAGACTTGACGAAGTGAAGCGCGCTGGGTTTTGACTGTTTTGGCAGCATTTTGACAACTTAATGTCAGATTTTGAGAAGTGCACATGCACATGCATTTGATCGGATTTTTTATTTTTACTCGAGCTCGAGTCTCCCCCTTTAATGCTTAATTTTACGAGGACTCGTTGCGATTACGTGTTGATAAGATAAGGGCAAAAGTTTCTTAATGCTACTGTGAGGAACCAAGGTCGAAAAACAGTCAGCCAAGCCGAGTAAAAACACTCGTTCGCTTGCAAAGAAAACAACGTAACAAAACAAACAAACAATTCAACTACTTCTTTGCGTCCAAAACGAGTACAGATGATTGTTATTTATATCCATTCGAGAGAAAAATACAAGTTTCATTCCTGAACAAAAGTAACAACGATTAAACCAAATGTTAAGCTTCTATTTATTTAATTTACCTCACTGTCCTGTGTTGTAGAGGTTTCTACCACTTGAAAATGCGTAAGCTTCAGTAAAGTAAACACAAGCATCCGCAAAAATAGCGAACGGTTTGTCCAAAGAAAGAGCTTCTTCCACAGAGTTTGAGCTACTCATTCCTCCCATTAATACCGGTGAACTGTTAAGTGACTTTTCTTGGTGAGATGCAAGATGCCGCGGTGAAGTGAAAGCCCTTGAAGCGTTGAATTATACTGTTTTCAACCGCACAATCTTTGAAGCTTTTCCTGAGAAAAATCTTCCGTCCTTCCTTTCATCACTTGAAAATTCACCTTCCGGAGTATCTTTTGACAAGTTCTTGATCTTTATGCTTTTTACGCGAAAGACAAACTTCGATCGAAGAAGATGAAGTTTTTTTTGCTCAAAATAAAGAAACCAACTGAATGTGAAATTCCCAGCCGCAGAAAGCGCGCGAAAAATTTTAACGGCCTCGATTTGATTTGGGTGTCCCACACTTGGCTTGAGCCTGCGATCCAATCGAAAGCAAGTACCTGGTCAGCGGTCAACTTCAAAAAAACAGCTGACCTCGATGAGGTCTTAACTTGAGCCCGCGATATGGTCACGTTACACTGGTCAGCGGATACCTTGTTTTGACAGGTGTCAATTGGCTATAAGATGGATGTCCAGTATCAAAGATGTACGCTGTAAAGTAGCTGGTCAGCTGGGCCAGGTGGAGTATGGCCGCCATGTTGGATTATTATGATTATTATTAGGATATTATTAATTATTGGGCGACTCCGTCGTCGTCGTCGTCGTCGTCGTGCGTACGCGCCCACGAGCAATACCGCTAGCCATTTTTACCATGAGAAAAGCAGTTGACGGGTTTCTATAGGTATGGTGCTCCGCTTGACGGCCCTTCGGGCCGTCGGAGCTCCGCTATTAAGATACTACACGTGCTGTTAGTCCGATTTCTCACGCCACTATCTCCGGGCACTCAAAACGCATTTACAAAAAGTGAATTTTTTGGGACTCAATTTTCATACGTCTGAGAGAGAGTTACGGTAAAGTGGGTTCATCATAAATTTCGACAAAAAGAACAAGTTATGAATACTGATATGGCTTAAAGAAAACACAAAGACACTTAAAGAGATAACGCTATATTATAATACCAATGAGTAAGAATAATTCATTTGAAAAAAACCAAAGACACTTAAAGAAATATCAATATAATATAGTACCAATGGACAAAAATAATAAAATAAAAACCCAAAGACACTTAAAGAGATATCACTATAATATAATACCAATGGTCAAAGAATTATCTAATCAGATATTAATGAAAGAGTATAAGAAAATGAAAAAGTCTAATGATAATAAACCGGTGCCAAATAAGGTGGTTTATAATCTTGAAAATTTATCTGGAGATGATCCGTTTCCAGAATTTCTTAAAACGAAAAAGAGTAATACTTTTGAAAAAACAATGAAAAAAGTGTCAAAAAAGGAGAAACGCATTAAGAAAAAATCATCCAAAATCGAGAAAAAGTATCAAACCCTGTTGTCTCAAATAAAATTGAATGATAAACAAACAAAAATTGATAAACTTTTCAAGAAAGCAAATAGCAAAGAGATAGATATTGATAGAAAAACATTTGATACCGACATCAAATATCAAACCTTAATGTCAGATCAGCAAACATTTGACATCGACAGAAAATATCAAACCCTAATGTCAGATAAGCAAACAAAAATCAATGAATATCCGATGATATATAATACGTTAGATAATTTTCGCAGGATGAGATAAAAATGAGTGAAAATAAAAAAAAGAGCCGAGATGAGTTTCACAAAATTATTTGAAAAAAGACTCAGTAAGATTTCAGGCAAGAGAGAGTTAGTGTCAATGATTTTAGATGTCGAGGTATCTGTTCCAATTACAAGATCATCAGAAGTAAACGACGTGGATGAGTTTAATATTTCAGGAAAGAAAGTGATCAAATCAAAACAGTTTCGTAATTCGGTGACAAAAAGTTACGGACCATTTACAGTTGAAAAACCAAAACAAATGAACAATGATGACATTTATAAACTTGCGATGTATGTATTATTGAGGAACAAATTCAATGTATTATCGGGCGAGTTCTTTTCAGCTATCGGTTGTAAGATAATAAAACTTGATAATAAGCAAAACAAAACACAAAAAATGGGTAAACTCAAACTCGAGTCATACTTATTAAACAAACAACGACCTATTAATAGCCATGGAGTGAATACTTGTGTTGTTGACTATGTATGGGATCAAGTACAGGGAAAAAGACGGTTTAAAACGTATTCCTATGACAAGTTGAAGAATGAAATTTACGAGTACGTACCTGAAGGCGAAATGATTAGTACCGAAGAGTTGATTAATTGGGCAAAAAATTGTCATAGCAATGTGCCAATTCATGCATTTGATGCGAGGTACAAAAAATTTATTACACATAGTAATGCCCGTGCGGATGTTGTTTTAGTGTACATTGTAAAAGATAATCATTGCCATCCTATCACAGATCAAAAATTCAAAATTGTTGCATCAAAGGCAAACCAGGGAGGTTGTCATGATTTATTGAAACACATGACAGATTTCAAATGGACAAAGAGACATGAAAACGTTACAAAAATTGACTACGTCGACGAGATATGTAATTTTGAAAAAGAGAATCATATTGTTATCCTCCCTGAAAATGCCAAAATGAAAGAAGCCATTAATTTGTATAGCAGAAATGAAAATTATTACATTGAATATTTACATTGGAACAATAACGGTATTCTCGATGGTTTCAATGATCATAAAAAGAACATGTACCTCCTGAATGAGGATTATGATATGAGAAAAACTATCTGCGACAAACTATTTGAAATTTACAAAACACACGACCTCAAATGGACAAACCAAAGCTACACAAGTATCGCAACAAGTTTATTCAGACAAATGTGTGGTCATATTCCTGAATCATCTTATAATACGAAAACACGAGAAATGCTTGATGAATATTATCCGAGAGCTCTGCAATGGTGTACTACAGATAGTATTCCCGAAGATGTCGTCAATATTGACATATCTAAATGTTACCCGAGTATTTTGTTGAACAATAATCACGAAATACCCATTTATAGCATCCACGATGTCATCAGACCGTTCAAATGTAAAAGCGCGTTAAGACAATGCGGTGAATTTTATATCGATGAAACAACAATCAACTTCTACAGCAACCCAATCAAAATAGAAGCTGGTTTTTATAGTTCCAATCTTGTATCGTACCTCGTTGATTTCTTGTATATGCCAATAAGTCAAATTAAACACAAGATTGTTACAAAGAAAGCTCTCAAACCAAACACATTCAGTGAATTCATCAAATACGTATTCGACAAATTTCCAGAAGCTGAAGCCAAAAAATTAGCAAACATTTTCATCGGAGAACTTGGACGAAAATATGATAAGACAAATCACGGGTTTACATGTACAGAATATGATACGGCAATGTGTTGTTGGACATCTGCGATGGCTGAAAATAGGAATGTTACAGTCGATCATTACAATGATATTTATCTCATTCGTGAACAAAAAAATTAATCGTTTATTCTCAGACAATACGAGTATCAACCGATTTGTTATTTCAGAAGCTATATTGAAATGCCTGCTGCTCATTGATGCGTGTCACGATGATGACAGTGTTTTATGCGGATATAACACTGATGGAATCTACATTACAAATCCGAAAATATCATTCAGAAATAAAAAAGACGTGACTTTCAGAACTGATAAAATTGGTAAGGCGTTTGTGACAGACAGTGAATTGGCTTACTTTGAGAAACATTATAGAGAAAACATGAGTGAGATAGATGCAGAGAAAAGTGGAAAAGGATGTATTTTCAACGGCCAAGCGGGTTCGGGTAAAACAACAAAACTCTGCAAAATGGTACAAGAAGCAAAAAATCCACTTGTATTATCATTTACAAACAAAGCCATTGAGAATGTGAAAGATAAATTGATCGGAATGGGATTTGATAAGAGGGAAGCTAATAAAATCTGCCATACATTCGACTCTCACTTTTGTGAATGGAATGGCAGAGATGTCTACAGTCTTGAGGACAAGACGATCTTCATCGAAGAATTTAGCATGGTACCAAATAAGTGGATGACATTGATTTATGAAGCTTTTACAATGTTCGATATTACCGTGTACATGTTCGGAGACCCAAACCAATGTGAGCCTGTTGAAGGTGGAAGTCAAATTAATTACGATTATTTGTATTCGAAAACAGTTCGTAAAATGTGTCCAAAAACCAAAACACTACAATACGTTGAAACTTCATGTAGATATGACAAACAGACACATAAAATGCTCAAAACATTTTTGACCCACGGTAAGTTAAACACACACTTTCAATCGATTGACAAGAAACTTTACAAAAACATCTGTTATTTAAACTCAACGAGAATAAAGGTCAATGCAAATTGTTGCGACATGTTTACAAAAAACAAGAGATATGAAACAGTGGAATTCAAGTATAATGGAAAAAAGGAAACTTACAGAGTGTGTCGAGGAATGCCAATAATTGCAACAACAAACATTAAGAACGAAGAGATTTTCAATACGATGGAATTTGTGATTGAAGATATGTGTAAAGAGAGTTTTATGGTTCATGGTGTATGGTTTGACGAAAAATAGTTTACCGAAAGTTTCATTCCAAGCTTCTGTGTTACAGTTTACAAGTATCAAGGTGCAGATATCAATGAGCATTACAATATATTTGACATCGATCGCATGGACAAAAAACAATTGTATACAGCATTAAGTAGAACAACTAAGCTAGAGTACGAAAATTTGGTTTATCAACGGAGTTGATAATGTAAATTGACCACCGTACAGGGATTCGATTAGCTGACGTTTCGAGCGTTAGGGCTAACGCTCGAAACGTCAGCTAATCGAATCCCTGTACGGTGGTCAATTTACATTATCAACTCCGTTGATAAACCAAATTTTCGTGTTTCACTCCCCCACCGACGCAGCACCACAGTTTCTTTAGAAACTAATCCCATTTAAGCTAGAGTACATTCATTTGAACACCAAAGAAACAAACAAGAGGTACTTCAATAGAAGGCAACCAATTTTAGAGTTAGTCAATAGCAAATTCAATAGCTTGTTTAAGAATGGAAAAATATACAAAATAACGTTCGACAACAACATGATTTACATTGGTTCAACATGTGAAGAATTGAAAACAAGATTCAAACGGCATCTATTAGACAAAAAAAAGCCAAGTGTTCAAATACAAACACGCTAACCCCAAAATAGAATTAATTGTAAATGCACCAAGCAAGGACAAAAAGAGTTTGGAAAAGGTTGAAAAAGCGTACATTGAAGAATATGCTGAAAAACACGGTAAACTACTGTTAAACATCAGGTCAAATCCGATAAAAACTAAAAAGGTGGAGTACAAGGTAGCAATTGAAAATCAAAAAACAGCTTGAAGAGCGAATAGCCAAACTCGAAAAGAAATTAACTATCAAAGACGATACAAAAAACAAACACTGGTTCTTCGATAGTATTATTGATGGAGAAAGACATTATTCTAAATCAAGATATGTTAATTGCTCAAAAGAGGAAGCATTGGAACAGATAAATGCCAAAAAACAGGCATTAATCAATGAACTAACTGTACACTTTGAATGATAGCCAGAAACACTCATATTTTTGGCTAATGAAAGCACAAAGAACAGTAAATATTTTCAAATGAAGAATGATCCTCGCAGTTGTGAACGCAATTTATGCAATTGCGAAAAGAAGCCTGAAAAAAATTCAGGACTTCAACGGGGTTTGAACCCGTGACCTCGCGATTACCGGTGCGATGCTCTAACCAACTGAGCTATGAAGCCACTGACGTTGGGAGCAGGTCAATTGTGGGTTCATATGTTCCCGTGAAAGAAATGAGTGTGAATGATATATGAAATGAATCATATATGAACTGCGGAAATGAAATCAAATGAAGAATGATCCTCGCAGTTGTGAACGCAATTTATGCAATTGCGAAAAGAAGCCTGAAAAAAATTCAGGACCTCAACGGGGTTTGAACCCGTGACCTCGCGATTACCGGTGCGATGCTCTAACCAACTGAGCTATGAAGCCACTGACGTTGGGAGCAGGTCAATTTTTTTCAGGCTTCTTTTCGCAATTGCATAAATTGCGTTCACAACTGCGAGGATCATTCTTCATTTGATTTCATTTCCGCAGTTCATATATGATTCATTTCATATATCATTCTCACTCATTTCTTTCACGTGAACATATGAACCCACAATTGACTTGCTCCCAACGTCAGTGGCTTCATAGCTCAGTTGGTTAGAGCATCGCACCGGTAATCGCGAGGTCACGGGTTCAAACCCCGTTGAAGTCCTGAATATTTTTCAGGCTTCTTTTCGCAATTGCATAAATTGCGTTCACAACTGCGAGGATCATTCTTCATTTGATTTCATTTCCGCAGTTCATATATGATTCATTTCATATATCATTCTCACTCATTTCTTTTACGGGAACATGTGAACCCACAATTAACCTGCTCCCAACGTCAGTGGCTTCATAGCTCAGTTGGTTAGAGCATCGCACCGGTAATTGCGAGGTCACGGGTTCACACCCCGTTGAAGTCCTGAAATTTTTTTTTTCAGGCTTCTTTTCGCAATTGCATAAATTGCGTTCACAACTGCGAGGATCATTCTTCATTTGATTTCATTTCCGCAGTTCATATATGATTCATTTCATATATCATTCTCAGTAAATATTTTACTGAAATAGGTTATTATCAATTATAGGTTAGATAGTTATATCATATATCCTTTAAATCCCGGAATGGTATCCAACTATTGAAATCATCACTATATCCCTTCCATTTCACTAAAGCTTGTTTCTTCTTGTAATCTCTTCGAATGACTTTATCAATACGGAAAACATTCTGTTTGGCTTTTAATAATTCAGGTTCATAAAAACTCCCTTCAATATCTTCACCTCTGAGATCTTTTAGTTTGTATGTGATTGGATTAGTGTATTGGATCTTATCTATTATGAATAATTCTTCGGTCCAGTTTGGAGTATAACCTTTATCAAAAGTCTTTCTTTTGTATTTACTAATTCAAACCTTATCACCAACTTTAAATTTCGGTTTTTGTTGTAATGTTTCCATTTCACCATATAAATTAAAATACACTATTCCTTCATTCTTTTTCTTTGAATCCTCTGCGGGTGTCATCTTTGTGCTTGAATGTTTTGTGTTATTATATTTTTTCACTAATTTTGGTAGCATATTGAGATACATTGTATTGCCTTGAACAGTGAACTGCTTCCACATTTTGGACTTGATTGTTCGATTCCATCTTTCAACCACAGAGGACTTTTCTTCATTCTCGGTGGAGTAAATATGTATCCCATTTTTCTCTAGCAAGTCCTTCAAGTGTTTGTTATAGAACTCTTTCCCTTTATCAACCCATAGATATTGCGGGCTTCTGCCTTCCTTGAATATTGTTTGAAATGCTTCAGTTACAGTTTCACCCTTTTTATCCTTCAGAGGAACAATCCAACCATATTTACTGAAAAGATCAATAACCATCAAAAGATATTTATAACCTTTATTCCATTTACTGAATTTTTGCATTTCAACAAGATCAGCAGCCCATGTTTCATCAATTTTATTTACAATCACACGCCGTCGAGTAAAGTTGCGTTTTATGGGTGTATGTAATTCATCTGCTAATTTTTCTTGCCAGTTTTCTTCACTCGACGGCTTTTTCCGTTTTTTGGAACACCGAGACCAAGTTTCTGTTTTGTGTCAATCATATTTCTTGCAATAAAATGCCCCCATTGTCTTTCATTGTATGGAACTTGATCAAGAGCAGCAACCATTTTGCGATCAGCCTTGTTTTTGCATTTCTTGTCATCTCCACAAACAGAATAATCAACATCACGCTGCATTGAGATAGCATCTGTTTTTCCTGTTGTCTGTTGATAAATCTCAAGTATTTCACCAGTTGTTGGGTTGTATTTAAGCTGCTCATCAAGAGGATTGTATGGACCTGTATAATTATGGCCTGGTAAAGTCCATCCACTTTTTGGTTTAGGTAGCTTGCCGATAGCTTTATGAATATCAATAGCACCACCATAATCCAATCCTTTAATATCGGTTTTATGCATTTGCTTTCCATCTTTTCGTTTTGGTCTAATTGTTGTTGATATTTGTACCAAACTCTCTTTACCTATTTTACTTATAATTGGTTTAGCTTTATCTAGAGCGAAGTTAATAGCTTTTTGTTGTAGCTTCGGGTTTCTCAAAGCTTCACTCGCATAGTATCTGGCAGCTTGAGTTCCTTTTTTCGCGAGAAATGGGATTCCATATTGCAGAAAGCCATCGAGAGCTGTTTCAGCTACTGTATCAACAACACCTCGTCCTATTTGATTCTTAACAAATTTTGTTTTTATGATACCACGTTCATCACAAACACATTTCATTATGGTTCTATTATTTGAGGTTTTTTCATATCGTTCAGAATCTTTAACACATTCAATATCTTTCTTCTGTTTGACACAATATGTTTTCATATAAATTAATTAGATAATTTTAAGCTCTTCGTCCATAACCTTTATCAATAATCCACTGTCCGTAAGATTTTTTTCCTCCATTTTTTTTTGTACTCAGCATACTCTCTCTTATAGCCAGCAACAAGGGCTTTAGCATCTTTCTCCGGTCATGTCGGTCCGGATAGTGCTTTTACTAAAAGATTAATACCCTTTGGGACAGCTTTTAATCTATTAACAGGGTTTGCTTGATCCAAAAGTTTGTCCACAAAACCTCGTCCTATTTGATTCTGAACAAATTTTGTTTTTATGATACCACATTCATCACAAACACATTTCATTATGGTTCTATTATTTGAGGTTTTTTCGTATCGTTCAGAATCTTTAACACATTCTGTAATTTTCTTCTGTTTAATGCAATATGATTTCATATACAAATATGTTGGATAATAGTTTTAATATGCTAGCATTAATTGACCTTCTTCATTCTCAATAATATCATCAATTGAAAAAATTTTAATATCTAATCTCTTCATTAATTTCCTGTGTTCTTCCAATCTTGTTTTTGTTATTGCTAGAACATGTAAAGTATCATTACCATAAAGAGAGTTTTTTGAAAGTCTTAAGACAATAGTTTTCCTTTCATTATAAGCAATCTTTAGTCTAATCTTCTGATTTTCTGATAGTTTTACATTAATTCTACAAAGTTGAGACATTTATATAAGTGAATTAGATATTTTCAAAGTAGTTCATGATGAAGGATTTATTCAGTTTTTTATAATGTATTATATTCAGAATTGATCTGCCATTTTGTCTCTCTAGAAGATAGTACAAACACCAATATCCACATAACATTGAATCACGCTCTTGTATTTCATCTCCAGAGTATACAATTTGTTTTTTGGCCATATGTTTTTTAACTTCTGTTGGCATCATTAATCCGAAAGAATCAAAATATTCACAAAATTTGTCAATATTGCGATAACATACCCAATGAGTGCCAGGTCCGATATGGGTATCAAGATTGACTATTCCACATTCTTTTTTGATTTGTTTTGGCAAAGCATCCTGACTGAAAACTCCTCTAAAATGTTTAATATTAAGATTTTTTACCCACTTCAATAAATCAAAGTTGGATAAAGGTTTGTTAATGAATTTTAAAGAATTGTTTCTTTCTTTTTTTTTTTTTTTTTTTTTTTTTTTTGTCTTTTTTTTTTAATCCAAAACCAATTGGATCATCCCATGTACCAAAAACAGGTGGTGGTCGATATGGCATCATAATATGATTTCCACCATCTTTTTTCATTATTGATTCAGGAACATGTACAGGTATTGATCGTCTCGGACGACGACTTTCAACATGTAAACCTTTTCCAGTCAAAGCTTTCATAAGTAAGGGAATTCCGATAGTCGCTAAAATTGTTCCAAGAAGACCGCCAAACTGAGTTTTTGTTGGTCTTATAATAAGCTGCCCTCCAGATTGCATGGAACTAATTAAATCAGCCATTTGTCTCGCGTTCAGTAAATTCTTATAATTCAATAACTGAGACAATTTATTATTTGGAATAATAAAACCTCCCTTTTTTCGAAGCAGTTTATTGATTCCAATACTTCCAAGAGCTGAAAGAGCACCTGTTGCCAATGCTGGTGCTACTTTTGATACGGCTGTAGTTGCATATGGTAAAAGACTTGTCCAAAGAGAACCACCATGTACTACAGCTTTTCTGATCTGTGTTTTTGATATCTTGATGTCTGATCCTTTGTTCATATTTTTAGCTTTCATCAATCTTTTGATCTGTGTTTTTGTTAACATAATTTGATCATTACCGGATAATTCGTCATTTGATAATCTAATTTTTACAGCTGAATTTGTTCTATAAGCTTTCGCAAGCTTTTCTTTCTGACCAAGTGAAAGTTTAACTCCATGAGGATGATACGTAGTCATATATAATTAGATTAGATTAAAGTTTTGGAATTACATTAATTTCACATCGATCTCAGGATTAGCTTTCCACCAGTCTTTCTCATCTCAACGTCCTGTTCATTGAGAATTAATGAATATATACTATAATCTGCATTTGTTGCGCCACTCAATGTATATTTGAAAGTCAGTTTTGTCATCCCATCTCGAATATCTGTTTTCTATTTGTAAGATTGAAGTAGATAAAAGGGAATATGGAATTGAAGTTATTTCTGTTTAAAAGCGTAGATTCACTGAAATCATTTATCGCTTCGACATATTTCAAAACATCTCGGAACACTCGAGAAGGATTTGTAGATGGTTTATAATGAACCTCTGGATAATCAATTCCATTACCTACCTCAAGATGGCAGCTTGTTAGTGTTCTATTATTTGCAACTGAAAATGTGTTCTACAAGAATTTATTGGCTGTCTGAGATTCATCACTCGCATCATTAATTATAAAAACGAATACATGTCTCGGTTTGTTAATTCCTGTTGAAATACGGAAATTACCAGTCTGCTGTCTTGTTGTCCATTTTCTTGTATCTAGATATGTACTCATATATAATGACTTCCCATCTTCATTAAAAACGATACGAGGAACAATTAATTGAAATTTTGTGAGTACAACGCGATTGTCCGTGCCTCCGTGTCTCCAGCTCAAATTATTTTCACTTTCAAGTGTAAGATTCAGCTGCATTCATACACGGCAACTCCGTTCATTTTTACATTTATACTATTAATAAGAGAGAAAGCAGAATTTACCATACCGTCTCGATCACCGTCAGCCATATCAGCTCCATCTGCAATCTTTTTTACAATAAAATCGACATCGAACCTAGCATTGTACCAATCGAAAGGTGTAATTTCTCCGCTATTATCAACAACGAATCGATAACCAGTTTTCTTCTGATGAACATCGTTTGCAAGAACAGTATTCAATACCGTCTCAAGTTCAAAGACTACATCTTCATATCTTTCTATTTTTGATGAGTCACGATAATTTGTCATATACAAATAGGTTAGATAAAAATTAATTTAGAAGGTTTTTAAGACGTTCATTCACTTCATAAGCTGTTAAGGGGTTTTTAGTTTTTATTTTATTCTGTTTTGGTTTTGTCTTTCTTTTTCTTAAAAGTTCTATTATTTTGTCACCAGCTTTTTTACCAATATAATGAATAATTTTTGTATTTGCTTTATCATTAATTGTTGAAGTTGTCAGATCTTCACCAGACTGCATATCTTTTTTCCCTCTCTGTTCCAAATCTTTCTCACTTTGTTCTTTCTCACTTAATTTCTTATACTCAAATCGTCTCATATAATATTAGTTTAGATTGGTGTCCCTCTCAAGAATATCTCAATATACCAGTCGATACCATTCAAATGAACTGGTGCTCCAGAAGAATCGGTGACATAAAAATGTATTGAACTGATTGTATGGGTTGAAACTGGATTATATGAAAGAAAACGAGGTTTGTAAGTAAATGGTAAAGATCGAACAAGGTTACTGACTGGAATAACAGCAATAGTACTGGTGCTGTTTCCGTCAACGATACTATCAATGACTTTATCACAATTAATATAAATCTCGTCTACCCCTCTCGTATTATCAGGAAGATTTGCTCCATACTCTGTTTGTGTAACTATTTTTGACTCAAAACCGATAAGTTTTCTGAATTCAAGATTTCTCAAATCCACTCGATAATTTTCATCAAGTTCAATCAAAATACGATATGTTGATAAAACGAAAAACATATTGATACCGTACTTCTTTTTGGCATCATCGGGATCATCAACAACCAAATGTTTATTTTTTCTCATATACTCATAGATGTAACTATTGATATCATCATATGAATACATTCCATCAACAAAAGTTATTGTTTCCCAGTTTGCACCTTTGTTGTAACTATATTTTATTTGATTATTTCCAAAAGATTGTCTGATATTGTACCAACTATATGTCATATTGATAGTTTTTACAGCAATGTCATACTTCATTTCATTTGATAACCTAACAGGCCTGTTGAATCTTTTCGTGAAATCGTGACTATAACTAACACCGATTATGTCTCTATTTTTACTGTTAAATCGTAATGAAATTTCTGTCATATACTATTATATTAGATAAGGTTTTATAAAATTCCAAACACCTTCTTTATCAAATCGTTTAATAATTTATCATCTATGACATTCAATCCTTTTAAAACATGTAATATCTTCACGAATTCATTTTTGACATCAGCACTATTGTTTCCAGCAGATATTGATCCTCCTAATAATTCAAGTCGTGAAAGCAAGTCTTCAACATTATTATAATAAACAACACCGGATCCTATCTTTGAGAAATTCTTTGATGTTCGATGAATTGGTATTTCACTGAGTCTATTTAAATCATTGAACAAAGTTCTTGCCAATTCAGAGTATTTCTTTTTGTTGTTGAATCTTTTTGTCAGGAGATCAAGTGTATCGAAGTCAGCTTGTTTGTCATAAAGTTTTTGAACGTTTTTATGAGCCACAACTTTCAATTGTCCAAAGAGTTTTGGTATGTCGATGATCAAACCACCATATTGTCCATTTTGTGAAATTTTATTGGCGTTTCTTTTTCTCTGTGTGTAAATTCCCTTTCCAAGTGTCTCTCTACCTTTTTCAATAAGATCGACTCTTTTTCGGTACTTTTGTAATAAATTAATATCCTGATTTATTTTTTTCTATATTTTCTATATTTCTACTCTTTTCCTTTTTGGTTTTTGATAGTACACCTTTTTGTCTCCCAAGTTCCTTTATTAACTTACCAATATCTGCATTATAATCGTCAATATTGATCGTTCCTTTCATATGTGAATCAAGAATTTTTGATGGAGGAAATAACTTGTATTTCATTAATTTTAGTACCTCATCTTGTGTAAAACCCATGTCAAGATCTGATTTATAAGTTGACTTCACATCAGATATCATTGCTGGTTCATAGTCTATCGGTAATTTTGTTGTTTGTTCTTGCTCAGGTAATGTATTTAAAAGTATAAGATCTTCATATCCACTTGTCAATGCTTTTTGATTCTTTTTCAATTGTTCAATGACTTCATCCTGTTTTTTGTCTATGCTTTCTTTTACACTCTTCTCAGCATCAATTGAAGGTATAAATAATTCTGATGTTTCATCACATACACCCTGTTTTCTGTTTTCATAAGTCTTAATAACTTCACGAACCTCTCTTATCTTATTTCCAGCTTCAATCTCACTTTGAAGAAGCTTTTTCATTCTCTCTATATCCATACAATTATGTTAGATAAAAATACTTATCTTAACTTATCCTTATCTAAACTACTATTATATGGAAATACCTAACTATGACAGTGGGTTAGAATCAAATGATTTCAAACAATTATATCCTTTCATGCCAAATAATACATTTAGAATGCTTCTCGCTGGAAATAGCGGTTCCGGGAGGAGTAACCTATTATGCCACATTCTTCAAACCCCCCTCATTTATTATGACCAAATCCTCTTATATGCTAAAAATATTGATCAAGACAAATATCAATCTTTAATAAGAGAAATGAGTGATATAAGCCGGCAAGTTGGTTACCCTGTTTTTATCTGTAGTCAGGACAAAATGCTTCCTGTAGAACAATTGAAAAACACAGATTTACAAAGAGTGATTTTTTTTGACGATTTTGTAACGGAGAAATTTCAAACCCCCCTTTTAAATTATTTCATTCAGGGGCGTCATAAAAACTGTTCAGTGATATATCTCACTCAATCCTTTTACGGGTGCCCAAAACCAATCAGAATAAATTGCAGCCATTTTTGCCTATATGACTTCCCATCTTCAAGAGAAAGAAACTTGATATCCCAAGAACTTGGAATTGATAAGGATAAGTATATTAAAGCAACTAATAAACCATATTCTTTCTGTTATGTTGACAAGCCAATGAAAACAGTAAAGAGAAACTTTTAAGGTAATATCTAATCTAATATTATATGGGTATATTTAACGACAATCCTAAGAAGATTGATAAAATGGTTTCTTCTAATGGTGTCAGTCAGAGTTATATTGACGCAGCTTTCAAAAACGAGAATAACAAAATGGTTCTACAAACTGATTTGGATTTGAATAATAAAATTATCATAAACTCAAACAAAGCCTTAATTGATTATAATTATTATGGAATTAGAATGTTGAGTAATCTTAATATAAACGGGGTTTTTGTGACAAACGGGTTGAATCATTTATTCAATGCTAATGGTAGCCAGATGGTTTTACAAGCTGATCTTAATACAAACGGCTTTAATATTACAAATTTTAGTTTTCCTCATATTTCAAATGGATATTTTGTAATTGATAATTCAAATAAAACACAAATAAAATTTGGAGCAACGAGAAATAATTTTCTTCTAATTCCTTTTAATAGAGCTAAGATTGATAAAATTGTTTTATATTTAACATTTGCACCATCACAAATTAATAGATTAAAATTAACATTAAAAAGTGGGGAGTATGACGATTAATATTAATTTTATTGCAAACAAAAATAATTATAATGTTATTGATATTTCAACACTAGATTTTCATATTAACTATGTATTAGATTTAGAAATTACTACACAGGATTCAAATCCTATTACATGTGGTGGTGCAGTGTCTATACTTTTTACCTCTGTGTGAATAAAATCTAATCTAATATTATATGGGTATATTTAACGACAATCCTTCACGTGATCACATCGGTCATATAAGAAAAGGTGAAAGAGGCCAAAAAGGAGCTGATGGAATTGGTTTCAAATTAACTCCTAATGGCAATTATTACATTGATAAAAAACGTTTGACAAATGTTGGGGAACCACAGTCATATCACGATAGTGCTACAAAACAATACGTCGATGATGGCAATTTCGCTGCTTCCGGAATCCAGCGAAATCCATTTCCCTTCTTGTTAAAGGATATAACCAAGTCCTCCGTCATACAAAGTATGGCAAGCCTTCAGATTGAAAATTTTGACAGGTCACCATATCACATAAATAAATCTGCATTTTCGTTTTATATTATACATAGTGGTGACTTTACTTCCAAAATTTGTTTCGATGTTTCCTCATTAAGCAACGGGCAGTACACATTTGTTGTTGAATTTTACTCACCCTCTGACCCTCACCAAGCAACAGTTGGACTTTCCCTTCCCACAAATAACATGCGCATTGCGGGTCAGACGTTTCAAAGGTCCTTTCCCCAAACTCCATATGTTGATGGTTACATGAAAAAGCTGTTTCAAATCGAAAAAACCGACGGCGGCCAAGCATTATTTGAGGTGGAACTTTCCAGTTCAGCACCTGCCAATAACACAAAAACCCACCTCATTGTTTATGGTGCGTACGGTTATCATGTAAATCTGTCTTACTTTGTTCATGACCCTCCATATGAAATTGAAAATGGAAATGTTGCGTTTAGTGGGAATGTTGACATGAAATTAAACAAAATTTTCAACGTAAGCACACCAACAACCATACAGGGGGAGGCAAACAAATTTTACGTCGAGAATGAGAACACCAAACAAAACATCGCCATAAATGACAAAGCAAGTCGAAGTTATGTTAATTCCACCTCTGTGAAGAAAGATGGTTCAGTTACTATGACTGGTTATTTGAATTTAGGTAATAATAAAATCACAGGTTTACAATCCGGTTCAAGAAACAATTCAGCAATAACAAACCAATATGTTGATAATAAAACAAAAGATATCATTGGATTTACTTCAGATGGATCATACGACTTCCTAAACAAACATCTCGAAAATGTCGGCGAAATTCACGTTTCAGGTGATATTGATCTTAACAACCAGAAATCGATCAATGTTGGAACGGGAACTAGAAATTCCGAGGGTGTAAACAAATTTTACGTCGATAATCAGGTTTCGCTAAAATTAAACAAAATAGCACAGTCACCCCTCAACATGAACAACGAACAAATAAACAATCTTGTAATTCCGACGCTATTACAAAGCAGTACGCCGATAATTTGTTTTTAAAACGTGACGGTTCGACTGCGATGTATGGCAATCTGTCAATGTCAAACCACTAAATTGAAAACGTTTCATCGCCGACAAATTCTTCAGATAGTGCTACGAAGGAATACGTCGACAAAACTCACGTTGAATCTTCAGGAATAAGGCCGCAAGACAACATTTTCAAATATCTTATGGGAGACATTAATGAATCTTCTGCTGAAAATAACATAACCGTGCATTCCATTTCAAGCTTTTCAGCCTCTCCTCACCAAATAAACAGAAACGCGTACAATTTTACACTCATTGATGACAAAGATGGAACTGAACAATACCGCAGCAGAATTAGTTTCAATCTTTTCAGACTTCCAATTGGTTTTTATACCCTTGTTGTGGAGTTTTTCCCCCCGGAAATGCGAAATGTTAGTGTCCATGCAACTGCCAACACATTGTCATTTGGTGCGCAAACTTCGAAAACGTTTCAAGCAACTGTGAACATCACTGCATATGTTAAAAGAATACTGTACTTCCAAAAAAGACAGGCGGATCAACGGGAATATATTTACCTTGATCTGCATGGAAAAACTGCGTTTCCCAACCCAACTGGGCATATGGTTGTTTACGGTGTGAATGGCACCGTGGCTAAAGTTCCCTCAACTGTATTTGAACAGGTTTTCATCGTAAAAGATGGGGAAATGGTCCTGCAAGCCGATTTGGATTTAAATGGAAAACGCATTCACAATGGTAGTCTGCATATGTTTCGCTCTAGCGTTACTGGAATGATAATGGAGACCGCCCTGGACCTTGGTACATTTTCCCTTTATCAGCCGAAAATGGGAAATGATTTGGATTTGGATGGAAACGCTGTGAAGAGTGGGTCGACAAACTTGTTTGATGCGAACAAAGGAGAGTTGACACTATACACTGATGTGAATATGAACACCTTCCTTCTCAAAGAACCAAAGTTGGGTGGTAATTTAAATTTGAATGGCAATTCAGTTTACGATAGAGACGAAGCTTTATTCAGATATTTCGGTGGTGCTGTTCGGTTTTCTAAACCTGTGGTTTGGCCTGGAATGGTTTGCCGACAAATAGGCCTTGTCACTACAATTATTGAAAACCCAAAACATACTTTTGTATTCCCCTCATTTTGGTCCCCTCTAACAATACAACGGGAGGGACGCTTTCTGTTAACTATAATCATCCTCATGACGGTAATAACGCTCTTCTCAAATCATTCAATATTCCAATTAGTCAAACATATGTAACATTTTCCCATCTTTATCTCAGAATACCCAATGGTACAACTAGCGTATCATTCGTAATAAATAAAAGTAGGAAAGGCGCATTGGCACGTTTGTTTGTTGATTTCGTTGCATAAAATTGTATAAATATCTAATATATGATACAAGATATAATTAAATACGTGGATTATCTTTTCGATGAAACCAAAAAACAACATTTGTATATCAGTGACGAAATATTAAAATCATGTCTCGTATACCAGTTTTCGTTTCTCGAGCATTTCAATAAATTTATCTCTATTGACGAAATTCTTGAATTAAACAATGGAGCAATAGGTCTCATAGGACCAGGGAATGGCTGCATTACAAGGTTATTGGAAAGAACACTTGGTTGGGTTGATATATTACACTCACATAGTATTATGCATGATGCTTTTGGAAGATTCTATGATCGTTATTCATTAGACAGGGGATATTTATATGTCATACCAGAGAATATTACACCAAGATTTATGAAAAGATCTGCATGATGCGGCCAGATTTCTGGATTAAGTTATTGTATTTGCAAATGAATAATAATATAAACGATATATATGACAAACCAACGTATAAGCATATTTGGCTGGAGCCATGTTTCAGCCAAACTTTCAAAAGAACAAGTTGACGAATTAAAGTCTTATTACAAAACATATCACAGAAAGTGTTGGGCATACAAACAAGCCATAAAGAGATTCAAAAAGTGGAAAATTGCAGGAAATTCACTTAGTGTGTTATTCGCGAGTGGTGGATTGGCGGCTTCTATTGCCACTGGTGGATTTGCTATTGTTGCTGTATCAACAGGTGCACTTTTGATTCAAGGTTGGATGAAACACAAAAATCTGGATCTTAAAAATACAACTGTGTGTTTACGCTTTTCAGACATACCAACATCTGTTAAATTCTATTAAAAATATGTTAAGAAGTGGAGAATATGATCCAAATCATATGCAGATAACAATGACTAATACAGACGATTTTATAACAGACAACAGTCCAATAATAGACAAGTTTTTATTGAAATATGATAAACTTTTCACCCCTGAAGAATTAAATTGATTTTGTCTCCGATCACTGATAATATTTTTTGCCAATATTGTTCATAATCAATTAATGTTTTTGTGGATTTAGTGATTTTAATATCACCTCCAATATCCAATTTCATCATAGTGAATATTTTTTAAAAATAAAATCAATGTTCACTATTCTTTTCCGATTTTCATTCAGTTGCGACAATACATTTTCTATCTCCTCAAAAATCTTTATTATCTTATCCTTGTTACTGAAAGTCAATTGTCTTCCATTTTTACTACAAAGGGTGTCTATTTTATTTATTAAATAATACTTCCGATAATAGACTGATTTACGTTTCATTTTATACTTATTTTTTATGAAAATCAATATACTCAGTGAAAATTCCATAACCTTGAACTATACCACAGTTCTTACAAACAATTACTTCATCATTGATAAGTTCTTGTTTATCACAACACGGTTCTTCATTCTTAACAACGTGTTTTCCTATTTTCTGATCACAAAATGGACATTCGATATAATCCATTTCATTTTTCAAATATTCATGAACTTCTGAATCACAATTCAAGAAATTTTCGAGATTATAAACCACCTTATTTGGCACCGGTTTAATCATTTTAGGCTTCTCTTTCATTAGAATATCATATAACACTTCTTTGACCATTGGTATTATAATATAGCGTTATATCTTTAAGTGTCTTTGTGTTTTTCCTTAAGCCATATCAATATTCATAAACTGTTCTTTTTGTCGAAATTTATGATGAACCCACTTTACCGTAACTCTCGAAAATTGAGTCCCAAAAAATTCACTTTTTGTAAATGCGTTTTGAGTACCCGAAGATAGTGGCATAAGAAATCGGACTAACAGCACATGTAGTTAAGATCGAACCTAAGATTTTCCTGTAAAAGATTGGTTTATTATTTATTCTAATTTCCTGATTATTCCAAATAACAACTTGCCAATCTTTTTTGGTTGCGAAGTCATCGCGGAAATTAGACCACCAATGTAACAATTCCTTATAGAACTGACTGTTAATATTAAGATCTTTAATATTATAATTACAGTTAAAAAGCAGAGGGCCTCCTAAATCTTTCAATAAGTACGTAAGATAATTTTTCCATGTGCCTGCACTAGTGCTAAAGATCCTTTTAAGCCAAGCAAGTCTAAGAGATTTGATCATACTTTCAACATCTATCATTTTAATACCTCCTTCTTCATAATTATTGATAATGGATACTCTCCTTATTTTGTCTTTCCCATTCCAGAGAAATTTATAGATCAACTGATTCAAATCCTTGATGAATTTGTTTGGGGTAGGGAGCAAAGAAGAAATATAGACGAACTTATGTATTAAAAGGGATTTAATTATGGTCACTTTCCCGTAGAGGGATAATCCTCTGGAAGACCATATGTTGATTTGCTTTTTGATACTATCAAGTTTCTCGTTAAAATTTTTTATATATAACTGATTATCATCATAAGAAAGAAATACTCCAAGGGCTTTGATTGAATCACTAGGCCATTTGATTCCAAATGGTTTCTCTTCATTGTTTTTTAAGGACCCAATCCACATTCCTTCTGTCTTTGAACTGTTAATTCTTAAACCGGACCAAATTCCAAATTCATCCAGAACTTTAAAGAGTGCATGACCTGAATCTATGTCTGAGAGAACAGCAGTCGTGTCGTCTGCATATTGAAGAAGTTTTGTATCTTCACCCTCTATTGTGATGCCTTTTATACTGGAATTTTCCCTAACAGCAATTGCTATTATTTCCACTGCTAGAAGAAACAGATATGGGGATAGAGGATCACCTTGTCTCACACCACGTGTAAGATTGAAATACTTTGAAGACAGTCCATTATTGATCACACAACTTTGGATATGTCTATAAAAAGTTCTTATCCATCTCATAAAATCAGGACCAAAATTAAAATAGCTTAGACATTGTGAAAGGAAATTCCATTCTAGAGTGTCAACAGCTTTTTGAAAATCGATAAAAATCAAAAGACCAGGCAAGTTGTCCTGCTTAGTTAATTCCATAACATCTAAGATTGATCGAATTGTTTCACCGATAAATCGATCCTTAACATAGCCCGTTTGGTTGTGATGAATTATGTCAGGCAATACATTTTTTATTCTATTGGAAATTACTTTCGAAATTATTTTAACGTCTACATTGCCAAGGGAAATGGGTCCCAATTCTCCAATAGAGTACGATCCTTTCCTTTTTTTCTATCAAAGTAATAACACCCTGTCTTTGGGAATTGGACATTTCTTCCTTTTCGAACGACTCATTTACGCAGTCCATGAAAGGATCACAATTAAATTCCAGCACCTTTTATAAAATTCAACTGGGATTCCGTCATTGCCAGGTGATTTATTTTTCTAAAAGATTCCAAACCGATTTTGCATTCTTCTACGGTTATTCCACCGTCACAAGATTGCTTCAATTCTTCCGATAATTTTTGAATAGTGAGTTCATTTAAGGAGGCTCGAAAGGGTTTCTTACAGCTGATATGCATGTCAAAACAATTGAAGATTAATTTTTTTTGCTGTAAGTGACTTAAACAAATTGTAGGCTATCTTCATCAGGGTTGTTAAAGTTTCAATTGAGACAACTTCTGACGTCATGTGCGTTGTCATGGTTACCATCCTCTAACTCGGTGACCTATATTTTTTATAAGCGTTTTTCAAAGTTTGCAATATTATTCACTTCCTGTGAAAATTTTAGAAAATTCTGTAGAGTGGAAACGGAGATAATTCGAAAAATAGCCTCTTAAGGATTAAAAAACATCTACTCTACAGATTTTTTCTTAAATGTCTAAAATGTTACATAAAGTTGAATGCTATTTGCATGAAAAATTTCAACATAGGTCACCGAGCAAATTTTTGAGATAAATTGATGATCATCTTTCAACTGTTATTTGCGGTTCGCGCGATTTCGCGCAAATCATTATTTCCGGTCGCGCTCTTCATGTTACCGCTGACCTTATTCGTGCGAGTTGCCAGACTCATACAGACTCGAAATTCTATCGGACTTCAGTCTGCTTACCAAGGCAATTAATAGAGGAATTAACAGGCTAAAAGTATATGAAATCAAAGCAAAGAGAAAGATCTTGTTTATTGATCGTGAAAATACTTAAATATTGAGGAAATTATTCTTCTGTTCAATGAAATTCTCGACGATTTGGTTTGGTGACGCGAGAAGTTTCAAGACGATGGAGGGAGTGTCATAACTCCATAAAGACCGTTTATTCCAAGTTTGAAATTTCTTGAGGAGTACTGAGGGCCAAACCGGAGTCTGCCAACTACTGGATTGTTGTTAACTTTACAGAGCCATTCGGAAGGTAAGTGAGATTTCCGATGAAGGTGTCAACAATTTCTTGTCATCGCTCAAGAACTGTTGCTTTTTCCAGGGCTTCGTTCGGTAAAGATGTTTTTCCACGATTCATAATAGTTTCAGCGCTTGGCTCGGGTGGCGGAGAAAACAGAATCCTTCTAAGTGCTTTCACATCTTCCAATGCGTCGTGAGCGGAAAATTCACAATTAAACAGTGCCTTATAAACACAGCCCAATTTGTTGTTCGGCGAAGATTTCAAGGTGTTGTTCAGTTGACTTCGAAGGAATTTCAAAACTGGAAGACTTTCACAAAAGAATACTTAAATTTTATGCAGCTGTTTGGAATATCTGCAGCCTCCGTTACGGAGAAGTCTTGGGGTATCAAACACTGAGGAGCTGTGCAGGATTTATGGTATTGTACAGTGCATATCTGATCTCTCTCTCAAGTACAAACTATTGTTATTTATACAATGCAGGCCTTTTTTGACAAGTTATCCATTTTCACCAACTTATTTATAGTGTGAAGTGACTGATTACATTAAATTTCTGTACAGGTATATTTGTCAAGTTTTAAACTTTTTAAACTGCATGTATACTTATTTGTACATTGTAGTTGTTTGAGTTAAAATTATTTCATATAAAAGTAAGCTTACGTGAAGTTGAAGTTCCTTTTGAAAGAACTCCTTGAGAAACAATGTAATGTTTACTTGTTAAAATGTAAATAAAAAAAGCCGAGCTTCAGTAAAAACTGGATCCTTAAATTCATTGCTTACCGTTTTTTTTTTAACTTGTCCAACCATTTTGCTAACCTCTCCATGCCAATAATTCGTGACCCGACTACGTGCTACACGTAATTTCTGACTGTTTTCCTGCCTGAGTCCTGTGTGTACATGTATGATGAAGTTTGGATTTTTTTAAATACGTTTATGACATTCAACAGTCAATGAATCGAGAGTATTTAAAGCCATGTGTAGTGTAGTGTAGTGAAGTGTTTTAAAGTTTTACATACCAAATTCTACCGTCTTGTTTGTTGGTTTGTTTGTTTGTTTTTTGCGAGCTATAAAATCGTTGATCGTGCGTTCTTGAGCATCATCCTCAAAACGACGCTTCTTTGCTGACTTTCTTGCCCGAGTCATCTTGTTGACGGAAAGTACACTGTTCTCAACGCTCTTTTTAGAAGCAAACTTCCCCTTTTTATTCCGCAAATAGCCGCATTCAGCTTCAGAAGAGAGATTTACTTTTTCATTTGAGGCCGCCATTGTTGTTTACAACTCCCACCGCTCGCGCCTCGTAACTTCGCGGGAGGATCGCGTAAGAACACGCACGGGATACATCCATTTGTATCCACTCTTCGCGCGGTCAAAACACCCTTTCGAGCCTCCTTAAGAAGTTTTTTTATGGCTTCATTATCGGCGTTATCCTTTGATCTTGTTTTATATAAATTGTTATAAAAGATTTTTTGTTCGAAAAGTGTACAAAAAGGGTCAGTGGTTATAGAGCCATTAATTAATAATTTTCTAATGTGTTTTTTAACGTGATTTCTCTTCTCAAGTTTTAAGAAATATTTAGAACTCTTTTCGCCATGTTCATGCCACCGAGCTCTAGAACGTATGATAATTCCATCCGTTTTTTTTTTATTGTACAACGTTTCCAATTTTCCTCTTATCTCATGGACCCGAGCTCTATTAATATCATTTGGATTATTTCGTATTGTTTTGTAGCTTTTTCATAATCATTTTGAAGCAACTTTTCGTTTTCATTCCTTTGCTTAGCTTTTTCTTTAGAGTACCTAATGGCGTATATCCCAATATTGTATTTAATCCAATCCCAAAGGCTGGATTTATCAGAGAATTCCTCACCGTCTTGTTTCCACTTTGGTAGACTTTGTTCTAAGTCGTTCAAGTAGTTTTCATCATCAAGTAAGGAAACGTTCATTTTCCACATGCCAGAAATCAAACTACATAACGGGCAATTATTATTATTATTTTTTCCTTCCAGTGATAAAAAGAACGAGCAAAGCCTAATCCGAGCTCTAGCATAAGACCTTTTTCATAATGGCGGACGATGTGATTGTTCTTTTATATAAACACCAGGTGAAATACCAGGTGAGCTTTCGCAAGAAAACGTGATATCATCACACGTGAAAAAAATCACTGTTGCTATGGTTACACAGCTGTCTCGAATTCTCTAGCCTTCCCTCCCCCCCTCCTTCCCCCCTAGTGTTTAGATGAGGCTATAAGAACAATCCCTCTATTTCTTAAGGCGCTGTAATACGGGCAACAAATTCGTGCAACTTTCCACGCAACATTGTTGCGATGCGAGTTAGAGCGATGTTGCCCGTTTTACCACTTGCGCAACACACCCCGATTTTGTTGCGCAAATTAGAAGGCTGTTCTACTTTCTGCAACCTGTTGCTGCAACATGAAACGACGAAAATTGTTGCCGGACAAGTTGCTCGCGCGGGTGGTAAAACGGGCAACATCGCTCTTCAACTCGTACCGCAACAATGTTGCGTGGAAAGTTGCGAGATGCTACTGGATCACGAAGATTTGTTGTTATTAGAGACCTTAAGATATTGAGCTTTTTCGGCCAGGAAGGAGGGGGAGTCTCCAAGGAAATCGGTGGTTCACTCCTCACTGCCAGTATGACGTCACGTTTCGGTTGGATGATATTCAAAATGGCGCCCAAAATTTTCGAAGAAGGCGCTGTTAAAAATGAAGATTTTTCCATGGATATCCCGCTCAACCTGCTTACGTTTGCCAATAATAAAGTTTTATATGTTATCGAACTCCTTTATTTGGCTTATTTGTCGATGAATTTTAACGAAACGTTTCTGTCGGCATTCACATTTGTCGAACAATCTTATTAGCCGGTGGAACTTTCGAGGGCCAATGCGCCGCAAGGAAAGGTCCTGTAGGCTCAAGAATAAGAGGTTCAGGAAAGGATATGTTAGGATTTGTGTGCGTGGAGTTTCAAATCTTCATCTCATATGGTTCGCCATATCAATCTCTTCAAAGATCTGAGAGCGATCGAACGGATAAAACAGGCGTATGTTGTACCAGCAGATTTGGTAAGTGTTCTCCTTTTGCTACTACATTTTTTTTTATTTTCGAGCCTTTGTGTTAGTGATCTGTCAAATTCTCTGTACTCCCATAATTCTGTTGTTTTTACCATTTGATAGTCATGTGATTTGTCACAGAAGTCAGACATGTACAATTTTGTATCCATAAATTGCTTTTCACTTTCAGTGGGCTCATCAAGTTTTTGGGAAAATGTTTTTGAATCATCTAACAGTTTAAAGTTTTTGTCAAAGTCATCTTCACTATCACTGGTGGGGAAAGGACTTTTTTCCAGAGCACCAATCGTTTGTTTGAATGATTTCAGTTTGGATTGCTTAATGGGTAGGTCTTCTACCTCTTCTCTCCTCACTGTCATTTGTAGTTCTGTTGGTGGATTGTGTGTTGATTTGTTCCTTGTTTCTTTGTGGAGTGTCTTTCAGGTGTACAGTATATGGATATACAGTGGTGTAATGTATATCCATGTTTCATTGGTGTTAGGTCCAGTTGTTTGATACTTTCACTTTCGAATAGCTTGATGGTTTTCTGTGTTTTTACCAAGTTGATCATTGAATCATTTAGAAAAGTCACAGGGACAAAGTCAGTTAGGGGTTGAGGGGTCTTGTTGGAGCTGTTTTTCTTGGGATCTTCAGTAAAATTCTGTATGCTGCAATCAGATACAAATGTTATAGGTACACTTACGGTTGGATTACACTTGCTGGGGTAAAACTTCCTTTAAGTAGGGTATTTTCATGTTTGGTGGTATGGAGACGTTGTGGTGCTGAAGAATAGCTTTGATGTTCACCAGTTTGGTCTTATTGTCAGTAAATGAATGCAATGTTTGTGTTTTCTACAATTTCTTTGATTATTGTAAATGAGTTCAGTATGTGAAAGACTGCTGAGATTAGCATGGGAATCATGAGCTGTTTTGGATCGCAAATTTGCAGGAGAAGGGTGTTTTTGCAATGACCCTTGTGAGTCAACTTGGTATGACAAAGTTTTTTTTCTTACTTTCAGCAATATTAATCAGTGTTGGATCATTGATACCAGGACAAACATGTAAGTCATCAGTTGTTTTCAGTATCACATCAAGTGCAGATTTGAAAATATTTGGCTCAAAGGTGATGTGTGGGAGTTCCCCACAATTCACCCTGTTCCCCAGGATTTGCACTGTAAAATGACAGATGTCATTACTTGCAATAGATAATTTCGAGGGCAGGAAAAAGAAATTTGGTATATCAACACCATTTGTTATATTTGGTTTAGAAAGAACAACCTTCAGACTGTCATAGGTTGTTTTTTGAATTTGAAAATGTTATTGTCCACGGAAGGATGACATGAAGAACAGATTGAAATATTGTATATGCATGTGGGTGTAGAGGCTCAGAGAGATATTCTCCGTGAGCATAGCATTAATTTTCATCGCTTGTCATTGGTCTGTATTCTTTAAGGAGCTGTAATAACCCTTCTGTAAAAATCCCTGCTTTTAATTGGGAAACTACAGGCAACTCATATTTTTCTTCTGTGTCATCAATCTTTTAATTTGATATTTGAATGGAATCATGAAATCCTGCAGGTGGTTTAGTGTCAGTGACAGTATCAGAAACCACTTGTGGCATTCTCACATCTCTGTGCTATTTCAAACATAATTTGAGCTTTCCTATAATCATCCTCCATTTTAACAGACTTAAGGAAGAAAGGCTGGCATGACATGCATATGTAGCTTACACGAGATTCATCATGAGAATCCGTGTGTTTAAAAAGGTCACCATGAAAATCAGTTTTATTACCATTCTGTTCATCCAAAAAGTTACATGCCCTAATAAACGGGTTTTTAAATACATTTATGTTATGTTTTTTTTAGGGAAGGTCGCTTGAAAGGCATACCTCATTTTTGCACTGTGAACATGTCACAATCCAAGGATTTACCTGTAGTATGTCAAGCTGGGCATCACTTCGAGATTTTGAGGAACTTTTACCTTGAGCAGGCTTATTCATCTGGGCCCAGTTGCTCGAGGCATGGTTAGCGCTAACCATTTGTTAAGATGAATTAAAACCTATAGGTTATCATGGTGTTTAACCCTGGTTAGCCATAACCATGCTTCGAGCAACTGGGCCCTGGATGTTAAACTTGCATAGTGTTTACCACACACCCTTAGATTTGTGTTGTTTTCCATGTTAACACTAAAGTCTTGAGGGTTACATTTCATTTCATACCTCCCAATCATGCTGTCAAATTTATGGGATCCTGCCTCATTTTCACAGCTCTTTAGGCAACACTTTACACTTCCAGTTAAATATCCATTCATGATTACCACCCCTGTTATTTCCTTTAATGGCACAAAATTGTGTAAAGGTTTACCACCGTATGATAGCCAGTATAAATCACTTGTTAACTAAAGTTAAATTTGGAATTAACTTGTGATCACAAGTCCAAAACAGTTGCATATGGTGCAAAGGTGAAGGAGTGTGACTTTCCTGTTACATCTATTTTTAAAACAATTCGATTAGGAGCTCGAGATTTCTATCGCGTGAAAGCTAATGAGGGCGCAGCCCGAATCAGCTATGACGCGTAGAAATCGAGAGCGAACAATCTAATTGTTTTAGTATAAATCTACTAGTCGTTCTAAACTAAACAAGTAAATTATCAAAATTCTCCTCACAGACACTTCGAAAACGCGAAGAAGCGAGCGCCATTTTGTTGACAGCCGCGACTCACTATCTATCACAGAATAGATAGCGAGTAGCGTAACCAATCATTCGCATTCGCGATAGAACGCTAGTAGATTTATACTAAAACCAAAATAGATGTAACAAATCTTTTAGACCTGAGGATCATAATAAAGAGAAAACCAGGGTGGTGAAATTCCACCATTTTGACACAAGAATACGCCAACATCAGACTAAGTAAAAGGTAGATAACTGGAAGAACAGGGAATGCCTGTGGAATTATTGGAGGTAGCATCAAATTTTTCACTAGCTGCTATTACAATGAGTAA
>JAEMWC010000302.1:275000-297500 GCA_016490735.1 Pachyseris speciosa | reverse complement strand
TAATGTAATCGTAAGACGAATCAGTAATAATATTAGTAATAATATTAATATTTATAATAGTAATATTTAAGGACTGGTCCGCCTCGATTAGCTGTAAAACTATTTGCGTCCCAGTCCACAAAGAACTATCGACTTGTGAAAGAGTTGAATTAAACAGGTAAACAAGTTTTGTAAAGTGGTTCAAGTAGGGACGAAAACAACCCCAGAAGAACAACTGCAGGGCACAGTATGATTTCCAATATGTAATTGAGTCCTTGGTTGTACTTGACAATTTGCTTTGAACATGTTCTGCAAATCATTTCCCAGTTTATTACAACAAAAATTGTGATCACAATACACATACATATAACAGTAAAAGTTGAATAAAATAAGTTTGCAAGGATGGTATGCTGGAATTGCCTTAATCTAAACTGCACAAAAAAGAAAGCTTAATAACAACAACAGTAACCATTCAACTACACCCAAATCTGAAAGCATGTGTTTGCAGAACACCAGCCACACTGTATTGGAGTGGTGTTTTTTTAGTTGGAATATGATAGTCACCAGAACTGATGTAAAGGCTATAGGGCAGCCTTGTAAATTTTGGAAAGGATCGAGAAGAGCTGTCATTATAACATGGCAACGCTTATGTAAATTTCGCCTGTGCGGCTGAATAATTTTAGTTCTACGATTTTAAACATTTTTCTTAATATTTATTTCACTTGTTTAATCAATGAAATTGGCCTTATATTGCTTATAAGGCTTTCCTTGAAATCATGGCGCTGCAATATTCAAGAAATCAGCTACTTTCGCTTAGGAATTGGTGGAAATGTTCTCGACCCGGACTTCAAACTTTCCGCCATTGTTATTGATCAACTAAATCAAGCCCGGGATATTTCACAGGATTTTCTCTCAGATAAATTTGATTTTTTTGAGGGAAATTGTACAGGATTATTAAATATGCAATCTGCATCGCCTGACCGCTATCTCCCTCGGGACATAACCACACTGTGGGATCATTCGCGGGATGCTACTTTGCAGTGGAGTCACGCCCTGGATATCGCTTCTTCGACTAGGAATCCATCTAATCTGAGTTTTCTTGAAAGAACGCCATCTTCTCTTCCACCTAAAAGATTGTTGCAATTTGGCAACGTAAACACAAGGTCAACCAGGAACAAGACTGCAGAGTTTTTGCATCATGTTCTGGATAGTAGACTTGATGTTTGTACGGTGACTGAGACCTGGCTCAATGATGAAGACACTGTTATTCTGGCCTCATTATCACCTTCAGGATTTAATTTCAAGAATTTCCCCAGGCCATCTGAGCGAAATGGCGGTGGTACGGGTGTTTTCTATAACTTGAGCCTGGACTTGTCCTTTTTTGACGGTGGGGGAAAGTCGTCCTTTGAGTTCTCGGAGTGGAAATTATCTGCGCATGGCAGGATAATCAGGCTTGTGGTCGTCTATCGTCCTCCTTATTCTAAGGAACATCCTGTACCAGCAAGTGTGTTTTTTCAAGAGGTTTCTGCTTTTTTTGGAAACTACTGTGTTTTGTCCTGAAGTCTTGCTAGTTTCTGGTGACTTTAATTTCCATCTTGATGATCCCAGTTCATGGAACTCATGGATACGTTTGGTTTGCTGCAACATATTACCACCCCTACGCATGTTTCTGGACATATACCCGATCTTATCATCTCTCGGTCGACTAGTGACATTAATGTATTTCCTCCGAAGTCGTCATACTACATTTCTCATCATTGCTTTACTGAATGTCAATTATCTATCCCTGGTCCTAATATGCTGGTCAAGGAAGTTTCTTATCGGAAGTTCAAACAGACTGATATGGATAATTTTAGATCGGACATTGCATCGTCTGTTCCGTGCAATTCACAGTGGACAAGCCTCGAAGAATTGGCTCAGTGTTATGATACCACTTTGTCACAAATCTTGGATAAACACGCCCCCGTGAATACCAAGATTCTGACTGTAAGACCAAGAGTGCCGCGGTTCAGTTTGGAACTTAAAAAACTCAAAATAACCCGGAGTAAACTAGAAAAGAAGATGTTGAAATCGAGATCACAGCAGGATAAGGATACGTGGAGGGAAGTTTGAAATAACTACTCTATGGCTCTGAAGAATGCGAAGCAGAGGTATTACTCTGATCTCATTGAAGAATGTGGTGGCGATACAAGAAAACTATTTCAAGTTGTACGATCTTTGTCTAACAAGCCTGAGGAAAATCAGTTCCCTCCCCATGATGATCCCGGCAAGTTAGCTGATGATTTTGGAGAGTTCTTTTGCCGGAAAGTTGACCTAATTAGAAATGACATTGATGCTATTACTGTTGCTCCACCAGTTCTAAATGTTCCTACACCTGAGAACAAGTTTGAGAAGTTTGATGTCCTCTCCGAGGAAGAAGTGTTTGATATTATTATGGGCTCTTCTAATGCTACTTGTCAGTTAGACCCGATACCGACATGGTTGTTCAAACTGTGTGGCAGTGAACTAATTCCAGTCAAAACTAAAATGATTAATCTATCCCTTCAACACGGACAAGTTCCAGACAGTTGGAAAGCTGCTTTAATTAGACCGTTGTTAAAGAAACTGGGACTTGAACTAGTATATAAGAACTTCAGGCCGGTTAGTAATCTGCCTATGGTCTCCAAATCAGCTGAGACGGCAGTTGTGGGTCAGCTTTTCCGGCATTGCTCTGATAATGCTCCACTTCCAGTTCATCAGTCATCCTATCGTCAGTTCCATTCAACTAAGACGGTTCTTCTTAAAGTTCAGAGTGATATACTCTCCAACATGGACAAACAGGAAGTAACTCTTCTTGTTCTTTTAGATCTGAGTGCCGCTTTCGACACTGTCGATCATAACATCCTGATTAACATCCTGGAATCAGATTTTGGAATTTGCGGTGACGTTCTGAAGTGGTTTAGATCATATTTGACTGGAAGGGTACAACGTGTAATTGTTAATCAGCAGTCCTCCAAGACCTTCAATTTAAATTATGGTGTTCCTCAGGGGAGCGGTTTGGGACCTGTCCTTTTTCTATTGTATGCATCAGGGCTGTTTGACTTTGTTAAGAAGCACCTTCCATCAGTTCATGGGTACTCTGATGATACTCAGTTGTACGTGTCGTTTTGCCCAGATTCGTTTGCTGCTCAAGATCAAGCGATTAAGGCTATTGAAAACTGCATTGCTGATGTTAGGGCTTGGTTAGTCTCACACAGGTTGATGTTTAATGATTCAAAGACAGAATTTCTAATCATCGGTTCGTGGCAGCAGCTATCTAAGGTTACCATAGCTTCAATTAAAGTTGGTGACTGTGACATTCAACCCTTAAGCGTGTTAGAAATCTTGGCACGTGGTTTGATAACCACATGTCTATGAATACTCATATAGGAAATGTGTGTAGTAAGGCATTTAGGGGGCTTTATAATATTAGGCAAATTAGGAAATATCTGTCTGCAGAATCAACAAAGTGTTTAATTCATGCGTTTGTTACATCACATTTAGATTATTGCAACACCCTTTTGTATAAGCTTCCGCAATATCAATATGACCGACTTCAAAAAGTTCTTAATGCGGCGGCTCGGGTTACATGCTTTATTCCTAAGTTTGTCCATATTACTCAGGTTCTTAGGGAACTTCATTGGTTGCCAGGGAAATTTAGAGTAGAATTAAAGATTGCGCTTTTAGTTTTTAAAACGTTGAACGGCCTGGCGCCACAATATTTATCTGAATTACTTGTTGTGAAGCCTAGAACTAGATACAGCCTGCGGTCTGATTCTGAAACATTGCTTGCAATCCCTAAGGTGACACGGAAGACTTTTGGCGATCGAGCCTTTTTCCATGATAGACCAACAGTTTGGAATGCTTTGCCATCTAGCCTTACAAACTGTAGGAACATTGACTCTTTTAAAGTTCAGTTGAAGACTTATGTTTTTAAGAAAGCTTTTAATTTGTAATTTTATATTCTTATTACTATTATTATTTCTGTCCATTCATTGTACACATACATTTATTTTCTTGTACATATTGTAAAGCGCTTTAGAATATTTTAATAGTTAAAGCGCTATATTAAATGTAATAAGTTATTATTAATTATTATTATTATTAAATTATATAATTATTAATTCTTATTAATGCAGCACTATTATTACACCATGCATAATGTAGTGGCATTGTTCAGGAACAAGCCAAGTAAGGTCAAACACTAAATCATAAAACAAAATTGCTGTGACCAAAAATAAAAGTAGTACCATATTTTTATTCAACATCCTTTGTTGGTTTGTTTTCTGCAGTTATATATACCTCTTACTAACCGAGTTCGAGGTCCGTACTGTAAGTTACGGACCGAGTTTTTTTTTGTTGATTTATGGCCCAAGCGCGAAGTGCGCGGGCCATGAATTAATGGAAAAAACGAGGATCCGTAACTTACAGTACGGACCGAGAAAACGAGGTTAGTAAGATATTTATTATATCTCTGAGGTTAATCCGGCGCGCGGGAAAAAAACCTTGTTGAAGTCAAGCGGGCCGTACTGTAGAATACGGCCCGCAACAGCGCGCGTACTAAGTGAGAGATAAAATAAAATATATAACAACTAACTGATATCTCTGGTTACAGTACTTTGTAACACTTGTTTCTAATATTTATTTTCTTATTGTTTTTATTCTTATTCTTCTTATATTCTAATTAAAGGCCTTTGTGCATAACCAACCTATCGCTGGATTGGAGGTGGCGTTCAAGAACTTTCGCCCAATAAATAATCTTCCCTTTGTGTCAAAGTTATCTGAACGAGCAGCTGCTGACCAGTTAACGCAGCATGTTGTGGATCAGGGACTTGAGTGCAAATTTCAGTCTGCCTACAAGAAACATTACAGCACCGAAACAGCTCTCCTAAAAGTCAAAAACGACCTCCTTATGAGTATGAATAATCAGCACGTGACTTTGCTGGTGCTACTCGACCTTAGCGCCGCATTTGACACTGTCTGTCATCAAATTGGTCGATCCTTTGTAATCAAAGTTCAGAGTGAGAGGTACTGCATTAGAGTGGCTAATTTCGTATCTTGACAAGCGCTTTCAGCGTGTAAGCATTAAAGGTGTGTTGTCAGACAGCTTTGAGCTTCGCCCTGGCGTGCCTCAGGGATCTTGTCTTGGGCCCCTACTTTTCAGCTTGTACACTAGCAAACGTTTTTTGTATTTTGTCTTTCTTAATCACTGTTTTCCTTACTTCAATGGCGTCCTCAAGCTAATCTGCACAAGCCAAGCGGAGGCGCTCATCCGTTGCTATGTGACGTCACACTGGCAGCGAGGAGTCGGTCAAGATAGGCTATCAAAGAACAATAGAGTCCGCCCCTCCTTCCTGTTTTTCGGCTTTTCCCGCGAACCGCAAACCGCAAGAATTCACGTGACCAATGCCTTGCCGTCAAGTTTGAGGTTCACCTTTGTACGGCTAGACCACGCTCTAGAGGTAAGTGATTTACCGCAAGCATTTTTGCACCCTAAAACATCACAATCCCACATTTGAGAGGAAATACTACTTTTTAGAACTCTTTCGCCTATTAATTATCGAATTCTTTTCCATAGAAACGTCATTCTTAAGACGATTTCTCAGCTAAAATAGAAGTGAAAGAATGACTGAAAACAAACACGGCGGCCGGCTATTTGTTACCCGCGAATCTTAGGTCCCGAATATGGGCAGACAGCTAACGTGAAACCGCTAACCGCAAACCGCGGTTTGCCGTTCGCGGTAAGATGGCCAAACCTCGATCATAAGGTCTCTATTTTCAGTCCTTTTCCGAGGATTTCTATCCGCAAAAAGTCTGGGAAGGAGAAGAAAGGCTACCACGCAGATAGAGTAAAATGATGTTGCGAGGAACTTGCGAAAGAAACATCCGAAGCACCGATTGGAGCTTCTATGAAAATGTAATTTGTTAAGATTGAGCGTGCGAATTAGATAGAAATTGATATTTCTACGGTACGGAAACACAAGGGCCTGGGTACGACTTGTGTGAAGCTTGATGGGTATCATGCTGTCTATTTAACAATTAGCCGGATTATGAGCTCGAGATTTCTATCGCGTGATAGCTGATGAGGGCGCTATCACGTATAGAAATCGAGAGCGAACAATCTAATTGTTTTAGTATAAATCTACTAGTCGTTCAAAACTTAACAAGTAAATTATCCAAATCCTCCTCACAGACACTTCGAAAACGCGAAGAAGCGGGCTGAATTTTGTTGACAACCGCTACTCATTATCTATCACAGAACAGATAGCGAGTAGCGTAGCCAATCAGAGAACGGCATTCGTGATAGAACGCTATTAGATTTATACTAAAAAGCGTTAGTTCGTCATGTGGTGAGCCATTCCAGGTCTGCATCAGTTACTGTATATAATGTTCATTTCTTGATAATATTTTTGTATATTTTTCTACACCGTTTACATTCATAGTTGTTTATTTCAGTCTTATTGCTTTGTGACAAGATACCCTTTAAACCCCGGAGGGTTTGTGGCACTGCATTGGTTCTGGGGATACGTTTCCACTTGCTTTCCCTCAGGGGTTTTTGGTTTTTCGTATCCGGTAGTGTCACAGATTTGTTTTGCACTAATTGTTTATGCATGCCACTGGTGCCAGGCCGAAAGAAGCCAAATGAACCTAATAGATTGTATCTGTCTAGTCACGGTGCAGTGAAGTTGAATTAAGTCCAACTTTAATGCTGATTACCATAGTGGACCGAAACTTTGACAGAAAAACGGTTCCATGGACGTGAACGTCAGTGTTTTGGAACAATAATTCTGCCTGATACCAAAGAATTTGTTCCCGCACGGGCTTGCAAAGTTAGATTTTTCGAAGGCGATTCAGCTGGAAACGGCATTCCGCTATACTTTTCTTACCAGAGAAGAAAGCTCAACTTTAAAGTTCAAAACTGTGCCGGATAAAGCTTGAAAGTGAGTAATTTTTGTGTCAAAAAGAACGACTGTGGATCTCAACGAACATGATCCGATTGATACCAGTAGAAAAGTCAAAAGCTTAGAGAGGTATGTCAAAAAAATTAATTTTCTCTACTCAAGCTTCTCTATTTATGCTCGACATATTTCTTGCGTGAATGTCGCTACGAGGTGCGCTCGCGTATCCCTCATTCTTTGTCATGATTTCCTTATTAAATAAATTTCACTGGAAAATTCATTTCCTGTTAAAATTTGGCAAATATTTGCCATCGAATAACGCCACACAGATATTATAAGCAATCAATGATTTTCAAGGAATGTCCTTTCCTTACCTTTATTTTTAAACATCGGGCTCATTAATCTAATATTAACTAATATCTAAGGTTAAACGTGGTAGAGCGATCTTTCAAATATACCACGTTTCATGCAATTTGTCAGTTCAATTGAAACAAGTAAGGAATAAGTTTATATCTCCTCGGATTTGGAATAAGGCTCAAAGAATGTGCTAAAGCTCTGAATTCTGCTGTTTACTTGGTCTAACCATGACCGGTGCAAAAATGGAGACATTTGCTTGTAAATAATCATTTTAAGGCATTTTTAAAAGCATACACAGGACTACGTTACTTTACAAATAAGAGAGCATGACAAGGTTTGGAAGGCTTATAGTTAGACAGCTGAAAGACTGATGAGAGGAGATCAAAATCTACCGCTTTCTGACGTTTCGTTGACAATCAGTCTTCTGTTGACATCTATGAATTTAGTTCTGATTAAAAAAAAAGGTGCTGCAGAAAAAAGTTCTTCCCATTCGTTGAAAGACAAAAATTATCTTACTTCCATATTAATGCGCACTGAGTAAATCAATACATTTTAGGTGAAAGTGCTCATTAGTCTACGATGGAAAACACTAGCTTAACGAGCAACAGTACCCTTCCACCTATGGCCTGTTCTGGCAACCAAACTGCAAAAATAGTGACTAAGACCCTGGCATACGCTGTAATCATTGTTGTTGCGCTAACAGGGAATTTTCTCATTGGAGCGATTGTATTCAAGACGAAATCTATGAGAACAACCATAAACTACCTCATCGTAAATATGGCCATGTCCGACCTCATGCTCTCAATTTTTTCAATCCCGCGGATCCTCACAGACATGTATGTTGGTTATTGGCTCATTGATGGTCCCCTTGGCTCGGCTATGGGTAAAATCGTTTACTTCGTGCAAGATGTCTCCACTGCCGTGTCTATCCAGAGTTTGGTCTTGATAGCCGTCGATCGCTTTGGAGCTGTGGTTTTTCCATTCCGTCCCCCAGTAGTCGGTTCCAAACTATGTCCGTACCTCATTCTGGCTACCTGGGTCGTAGCCATGGCCATTCATTCTCCGTATTTCTTTGCCAGAAAACTTGTGACGATCAGAGGAAAACTTGCCTGTAAGCTGATGTGGAATGACGCCTTTGGGATGTTATCGTCGCTTGAGAACTACTACGTGGCGATGTTTCTTCTTATGGCTGTTATACCTTTCACCCTGATGGCGATAGTCTATTCTATTCTCATTTTTAGGCTCAAATCCCAAAAGATTCCTGGAGGTGAATCTACAAATGCAAAGGAACAGGCGAAACGGGCAAAAAGGGAAACAAACGTCCTTACTATGGCCATCGCCGTAGTTTTAGGGTTTGCGTTATGCTGGGCACCCTTCAACGTGCTGGCGTTTTTTATATTTTTTGTCTGGGAGAAGAATCCAACATTAAGCTGCGGCCTTATAGCCTTCAGCTTTTTCGCTCGTTTCATGGCCTACGCAAATTGTGCCGTGAATCCATGCATCTGTTTCATTTTCAGTAAAAATTACCGGCAGGGCCTCAAGAATATATTTAATTGTTGCCCTCAGAAGTGCAAATGTTCTTGTTTTGGGGCGATGCGAGGGAAATCATGGAATGGCCAGACTTCTACCTGAAAGGAAGATGTCCTGTAAACGTCACATTGGTCTCTATTGTTTAACTTTCCGTTCATTCCATTCATGGCGAAGATGGTGAAGGATGGAGAAGGTTAAAACGGATTACAACTGGCCTTTTGGGAAAATGAGGCAAAACTTTTCAAAATCCAAAGACCGTGACTTAGCTCCTTTAAAGATTAGAACCATTACCAGCATCATACCGTGTCCATCTAAGCTGGATATATGGAACGCTTTGGGGAATGAAAAGAGAACTTAAAAGCGCTTTCCCATAATCATCAAACCCTATAGGCTGCGCTATATGTAAATATCTAACGGAAACTTCCTTGAAACGTCTTCCATTTCCAAGAAAGCGAAAAAAAATTGCAAAATGAGAATTAATTTTCATTTATTGCAAAACAGAGAGTAGGGCTGCTTAGCATTCATTTGAATGTTCACACCGTGGATTTCATCCGTTCTCTGAAAAGCTACAACTGCAACAATTGTAGAGTATAATGTAAATAAGTAATAAACCATGGGGAAATAATATAATTTACACGATAATTTCTGTCGTTTGAGAAAATTGCACGAAATCAAGAAATAATCTTGGCAAGCCTTAATTAAAAACACATCTACTGGACAATAACCTTTTTGTCTAATTTTTATCTCAATGGTAATATTTATCAAAAGATCTAGAGTTAATTATAAAGACTAGATTGAGGCCACGTACCAGCTTACAATTACCCTAAATTTCCCTTCCCCAGGTTTTTCCTTCGTTTGTTTGTCTGTTTTCTTTTTGTTTGTTTGTTTGTTTCTTTGTTTATGTTCGTTTTTTAATATCTACTAATGAGATTACAGGTTTGCGAAAAGAAGCCTGAAAAAAAATTCAGGACTTAAAAGGGGTTTGAACCCGTGACCTCGCGATTACTGGTGCGATGCTCTAACCAACTGAGCTATGAAGCCACTGACGTTGGGAGCAGGTCAATTGTGGGTTCATATGTTCCCGTAAAAGAAATGAGTGTGAATGATATATGAAATGAATCATATATGAACTGCGGGTTCAAACCCCGTTAAACTCCTTTTTTTTTTTTTTTTTTTTTTCAGGCTTCCTTTAGCAATTGCAAAAATTGCGTTCATAACTGCGAGGATCATTCTTCATTTGATTTCATTTCCGCAGTTCATATATGATTCATTTCATATATCATCCACACTCATTTCTTTCACGGGAACATATGAACCCACAATTGATCTGCTCCCAACGTCAGTGGCTTCATAGCTAGGTTGGTAAGAGCATCGCACCGGTAATCGCGAGGTCACGGGTTCAAACCCCGTTGAAGTCCTGAATTTTTTTTCCAGGTTTCTTTTCGCAATTGCATAAATTGCCTTCATAACAGCGAGGATCATTCTTCATTTCATTTCATTTTCGCAGTTCATATATGATTCATTTCATATATCATTCACACTCATTTCTTTCACGGGAAAATATGAACCCACAATTGACCTGCTCCCAACGTCAGTGGCTTCATAGCTCAGTTGGTTAGAGCATCGCACCGGTAATAGCGAGGTCACGGGTTCAAACCCCGTTGAAGTCCTGAATTTTTTTTTTTTTTTTTTTTTTTTCAGGCTTCTTTTCGCAATTACATAAATTGCGTTCATAACTGCGAGGATCATTCTTCATTTCATTTCATTTCCGCAGTTCATATATGATTCATTTCATATATCATTCACACTCATTTCTTTCACGGGAAAATATGAACCCACAATTCACCTGCTCCTAACGTCAGTGGCTTCATAGCTCAGTTGGTTAGAGCATCGCACGGTAATCGCGAGGTCACGGCTTCAAACCCCGTTGAAGTCCTGATTTTTTTTTTTTTTTTTTTTTTTCCAGGCTTCTTTTCGAAATTACATAAATTGCGTTCATAACTGCGAGGATCATTCTTCATTTGATTTCATTTCCGCAGTTCAAATATGATTCATTTCATATATCATTCACACTCATTTCTTTCACGGGAACATATGAACCTACAATTTACCTGCTCCCAACGTCAGTGGCTTCATAGCTCAGTTGGTTAGAGCATCGCACCGGCAATCGCGAGGTCAAGGGTTCAAACCCCATGGAAGTCCTAAATTGTTTTTTTTTTTTTTTTTCAGGATTCTTTTCGCAATTACATACGCTTCGTTCATAACTGCGAGGATCATTCTTCACTTGATTTCATTTCCGCAATTCATATATGATTCATTTCATATATCATTCACACTCATTTCTTTCACGGGAACATATGAACCTACAATTGACCTGCTCCCAACGTCAGTGGCTTCATAGCTAAGTTGGTTAGGGCGTCGCACCGGTAATCGCGAGGTCACGGGTTTAAACCCCGTTCAATTCCTGAATATTTTTTTTTTTCAGGCTTCTTTTCGCAATTGCATAAATAGCGTTAATAACTGGGAGGATCATTCTTCATTTGATTTCATTTCCGCAGTTCATATATGATTCATTTCATATATCATTCACACTCATTTCTTGCACGGGAACATATGAACCCTCAATTCACCTGCTCCTAACGTCAGTGGCTTCATAGCTCAGTTGGTTAGAGCATCGCACCGGTAATCGCGAGGTCACGGGTTCAAACCCCGTTGAAGTCCTGAATTTTTTTCAGGCTTCTTTTCGCAATTGCATCAATTGCGTTCACAACTGCGAGGATCATTCTTCGTTTGATTTCATTTCCGCAGTTCATATATGATTCATTTCATTTATCATTCACACTCATTTCTTTCACGGGAACATATGAACCCACAATTGACCTGCTCCTAACGTCAGTGGCTTCATAGCTCAGTTGGTTAGAGCATCGCACCGGTAATCGCGAGGTCACGGGTTCAAACCCGTTTGAAGTCCTGAATTTTTTTCTTTTTCAATCTTCTTTTCGCAATTACATAAGCTGCGTTCATAACTGCGAGGATCATTCTTCATTTCATTTCATTTTCGCAGTTCATATATGATTCATTTCATATATCATTCACACTCATTTCTTTCACGGGAACATATAAACCCACAATTGACCTGCTCCCAACGTCAGTGGCTTAATAGCTCAGTTGGTTAGAGCATCGCACCGGTAATCGCGAGGTCACGGGTTTAAACCCGTTGAATTCCTGAATATTTTTTTTTTCAGGCTTCTTTTCGCAATTGCATAAATTGCGTTCATAACAGCGACGATCATTCTTCATTTGATTTCATTTCCGCAGTTCATATATGATTCATTTCATATATCATTCACACTCATTTCTTTCACGGGAACATATGAACCCACAATTGACCTGCTCCCAACGTCAGTGGCTTAATAGCTCAGTTGGTTAGAGCATCGCACCGGTAATCGCGAGGTCACGGGTTCAAACCCCGTTGAAGTCCTGAATTTTTTTCAGGCTTTCTTTTCGCAATTGCATCAATTGCGTTCACAACTGCGAGGATCATTCTTCGTTTGATTTCATTTCCGCAGTTCATATATGATTCATTTCATATATCATTCACACTCATTTCTTTCACGGGAACATATGAACCCACAATTGACCTGCTCCTAACGTCAGTGGCTTCATAGCTCAGTTGGTTAGAGCATCGCACCGGTAATCGCGAGGTCACGGGTTCAAACCCGTTTGAAGTCCTGAATTTTTTTCTTTTTTAATCTTCTTTTCGCAATTACATAAGCTGCGTTCATAACTGCGAGGATCATTCTTCATTTCATTTCATTTTCGCAGTTCATATATGATTCAATTCATATATCATTCACACTCATTTCTTTCACGGGAACATATAAACCCACAATTGACCTGCTCCCAACGTCAGTGGCTTAATAGCTCAGTTGGTTAGAGCATCGCACCGGTAATCGCGAGGTCACGGGTTTAAACCCCGTTGAATTCCTGAATATTTTTTTTTTCAGGCTTCTTTTCGCAATTGCATAAATTGCGTTCATAACAGCGAGGATCATTCTTCATTTGATTTCATTTCCGCAGTTCATATATGATTCATTTCATATATCATTCACACTCATTTCTTTCACGGGAACATATGAACCCACAATTGACCTGCTCCCAACGTCAGTGGCTTAATAGCTCAGTTGGTTAGAGCATCGCACCGGTAATCGCGAGGTCACGGGTTCAAACCCCGTTGAAGTCCTGAATTTTTTTCAGGCTTCTTTTCGCAATTGCATCAATTGCGTTCACAACTGCGAGGATCATTCTTCGTTTGATTTCATTTTCGCAGTTCATATATGATTCACTTCATATATCATTCACACTCATTTCTTTCACGGGAACATATGAACCCACAATTCACCTGCTCCCAACGTCAGTGGCTTAATAGCTCAGTTGGCTAGAGCATCGCACCGGTAATCGCGAGTTCACGGGTTTAAACCCCGTTGAATTCCTGAATATTTTTTTTTTGAGGCTTCTTTTCGCAATTGCATAAATTGCGTTCATAACAGCGAGGATCATTCTTCCTTTGATTTCATTTCCGCAGTTCATATATGATTCATTTCATATATCATTCACACTCATTTCTTGCACGGGAACATAGGAACCCACAATTGACCTGCTCCCAACGTCAGTGGCTTCATAGCTCAGTTGGTTAGAGCATCGCACCGGTAATGGCGAGGTCACGGGTTCAAACCCCGTTGAAGTCCTGAATTTTTTATTTCAGGCTTCTTTTCGCAATTCCATAAATTGCGTTCATAACTGCGAGGATCATTCTTCATTTGATTTCATTTCCGCAGTTCATATATGATTCATTTCATATATCATTCACACTCATTTCTTTCACGGGAACATATGAACCCACAATTGACCTGCTCCCAACTTCAGTGGCTTCTTAGCTCAGTTGGTTAGAGCATCGCACCGGTAATCGCGAGGTCACGGGTTCAAACCCCGTTGAAGTCCTGAATTTTTTTTTCAGGCTTCTTTTCGCAATTCCATAAATTGCGTTCATCACTGCGAGGATCATTCTTCATTTGATTTCATTTCCGCAGTTCATATATCATTCATTTCATATATCATTCACACTCATTTCTTTCACGGGAACATATGAACCCACAATTGACCTGCTCCCAACGTCAGTGGCTTCATAGCTCAGTTGGTTAGAGCATCGCACCGGTAATCGCGAGGTCACGGGTTCAAACCCCGTTGAAGTCCTGAATTTTTTTTTCAGGCTTTTTTTCGCAATTACATAAATTGCGTTCATAACTCCGAGGATCATTCTTCATTTCATTTCATTTCCGCAGTTCATATATGATTCATTTAATATATCATTCACACTCATTTCTTTCACAGGAAAATATGAACCCACAATTGACCTGCTCCCAACGTCAGTGGCTTAATAGCTCAGTTGGTTAGAGCATCGCGCCGGTAATCGCGAGGTCACGGGTTCAAACCCCGTTGAAGTCCTGAATTTTTTTTTTTTCAGGCTTCTTTTCGCAATTACATAAATAGCGTTCATAACCGCGAGTATCATTCTTCATTTGATTTCATTTCCGCAGTTCATATATGATTCATTTCATTTATAATTCAGACTCATTTCTTTCACGGGAACATATGAACTCACAATTGACCTGCTCCTAACGTCAGTGGCTTCATAGCTCAGTTGGTTAGAGCATCGCACCGGTAATCGCGAGGTCACGGGTTCAAACCCGTTTGAAGTCCTGAATTTTTTTCTTTTTCAATCTTCTTTTCGCAATTACATAAGCTGCGTTCATAACTGCGAGAATCATTCTTCATTTCATTTCATTTTCGCAGTTCATATATGATTCATTTCAGATATCATTCACACTCATTTCTTTCACGGGAACATATGAACCCACAATTGACCTGCTCCCAACGTCAGTGGCTTAATAGCTCAGTTGGTTAGAGCATCGCACCGGTAATTGCGAAGTCACGGGTTTAAACCCCGTTGAATTCCTGAATATTTTTTGTTTCAGGCTTCTTTTCGCAATTGCATAAATTGCGTTCATAACAGCAAGGATCATTCTTCCTTTGATTTCATTTCCGCAGTTCATATATGATTCATTTCATATATCATTCACACTCATTTCTTTCACGGGAACATATGAACCCACAATTGACCTGCTCCCAACGTCAGTGGCTTAATAGCTCAGTTTGTTAGATCATCGCACCCCTAATCGCGAGGTCACGGGTTTAAACCCCGTTGAATTCCTGAATTTTTTTTTTTTCAGGCTTCTTTTCGCAATTGCATTAATTGCGTTCATAACAGCGAGGATCATTCTTCATTTGATTTCATTTCCGCAGTTCATATATGATTCATTTCATATATCATTCACACTCATTTCTTTCACGGGAACATATGAACCCACAATTGACCTGCTCCCAACGTCAGTGGCTTCATAGCTCAGTTGGTTAGAGCATCGCACCGGTAATCGCGAGGTCACGGGTTCAAACCCCGTTGAAGTCCTGAATTTTTTTTTTCAGGCTTCTTTTCGCAATTACATAAATTGCGTTCATAACTGCGAGGATCATTCTTCATTTGATTTCATTTCCGCAGTTCATATATGATTCATTTCATATATCATTCACACTCATTTCTTTCACGGGAACATATGAACCCACAATTGACCTGCTCCCAACGTCAGTGGCTTCATAGCTTAGTTGGTTAGAGCATCGCACCGGTAATCGCGAGGTGACGGGTTCAAATCCCATTGAAGTCCTGATTTTTATTTTTTCAGGCTTCTTTTCGCAATTACATAAATTGCGTTCATAACAGCGAGGATCATTCTTCATTTCATTTCATTTTCGCAGTTCATATATGGTTCATTTCATATATCATTCACACTCATTTCTTTCACGGGAACATATGAACTCACAATTGACCTGCTCCCAACGTCAGTGGCTTCATAGCTCAGTTGGTTAGAGCATCGCGCCGGTAATTGCGAGGTCACGGTTTCAAACCCCGTTGAAGTCCTGAATTTTTTTTTTCAGGCTTATTTTCCAAATTACATAAATTGTCTTCATAACCGCGAGTATCATTCTTCATTTGATTTCATTTCCGCAGTTCATATATGATTCATTTCATATATCATTCACACTCATTTCTTTCACGGGAACATATGAACCCACAATTGACCTGCTCCCAACGTCAGTGGCTTCATAGCTCAGTTGGTTAGAGCATCGCACCGGCAATCGCGAGGTCAAGGGTTCAAACCCCGTTGAAGTCCTGAATTTTTCCTTTTTCAGGCTTCTTTTCGCAATTACATTAGCTACGTTCATAACTGCGAGGATCATTCTTCACTTCATTTCATTTCAGCAGTTCATATATGATTCATTTCATATATCATTCACACTCATTTCTTTCACGGGAACATATGAACCCACAATTGACCTGCTCCCAACGTCAGTTGCTTCATAGCTCAGTTGGTTAGAGCATCGCACCGGTAATCGCGACGTCACGGGTTCAAACCCCGTTGAAGTCCTGAATTTTTTTTTTTTCAGGCTTCTTTTCGCAATTACATAAATTGCGTTCATAACTGCGAGGATCATTCTTCATTTGATTTCATTTCCGCAGTTCATATATGATTCATTTCATATATCATTCACACTCATTTCTTTCACGGGAACATATGAACCCACAATTGAGCTGCTCCTAACGTCAGTGGCTTTATAGCTCAGTTGGTTAGAGCATCGCACCGGTAATCGCGAGGTCACGGGTTCAAACCCCGTTGAAGTCCTGAATTTTTTTCAGGCTTCTTTTCGCAATTGCATAAATTGCGTTCACAACTGCGAGGATCATTCTTCGTTTGATTTCATTTCCGCAGTTCATATATGATTCATTTCATTTATCATTCACACTCATTTCCTTCACGGGAACATATGAACCCACAATTGACCTGCTCCTAACGTCAGTGGCTTCATAGCTCAGTTGGTTAGAGCATCGCACCGGTAATCGCGAGGTCACGGGTTCAAACCCCGTTGAAGTCCTGATTTTTATTTTTTCAGGCTTCTTTTCGCAATTACATAAATTGCGTTCATATATGCGAGGATCATTCTTCCTTTGATTTCATTTCCGCAGTTCAAATATGATTCATTTCATATATCATTCACACTCATTTCTTTCACGGGAACATATGAACTCACAATTGACCTGCTCCCAACGTCAGTGGCTTCATAGCTCAGTTGGTTAGAGCATCGCGCCGGTAATTGCGAGGTCACGGGTTCAAACCGCGTTGAAGTCCTGAATTTTTTTCAGACTTCTTTTCGCAATTGCATAAATTGCGTTCACAACTACGAGGATCATTCTTCGTTTGATTTCATTTTCTCAGTTCATATATGATTCATTTCATTTATCATTCACACTCATTTCTTTCACGGGAACATATGAACCCACAATTGACCTGCTCCTAACGTCAGTGGCTTCATAGCTCAGTTGGTTAGAGCATCGCACCGGTAATCGCGAGGTCACGGGTTCAAACCCCGTTGAAGTCCTGAATTTTTTTTAGGCTTCTTTTCGCAATTGCATAAATTGCGTTCATAACTGGGAGGATCATTCTTCATTTGACAAATTGCTTTAGTAGTTTTGCAATTTTGATTCTGGATATTTCGTTTTTACTTATTTCGAGTTATTATATGGTTAAAAAATGAAAGCCTTCAATTTCTAAAGGATCGAAGAAATGCTAACCAAAGACGCAAGTCAGTAATTTAACATACTCATTTTTAGTTTTTATGCCAAAAATTAGTGCTAGAAATCTTTCATTGAAATGTTTACGTGGTACGATTGCTTGTACGCAGTCAGTAGTTAGAAGCACCATAATTGTAGAGTATAGAGCGTTTTCATTCACGTGACCACCGGCCATATTGGTTTACTGAAACAAAAACAAGTATTTGCATAAAAATAGAGTTCATTTTCCAGAGGGAAAGGGAAATTATTATAACCAATTCAGTGTCTTTTATTGAATATAGATGCATGGAAGGTCATAGAAATTCTCTAGGCCTGCAGTTTTTAGCTGAGTAGTGATGTTTAAAAACTAATATTCAATAAGTTGATTATAACGTAGTAGTGAACCACACGAAAAGTAATAAAACAGCATTGTTTAAGTTGGGGAGGGGGATGAAGAGTTTATTTGAGATAAAATGCAACCAAAGGTTTTGCTGAAATGGAAAGTGCCCCTGGACAATTTCTCATTAAACATCATGACTCCATTATTATTATTATTATTATTATTATTATTATTATTATTATTTTTATTTTATTATTACAAGTGAAACCGGAAATAACAATATATAATTATATATCCCATAAAAAGGTAGATATAAGGCAAAGAAACAAAATGATGGTCGAAAAGGGTAACTTTTAATGCCATATATTACGGCGAGACATGACTAACCTTCTTCAGGGGCAACACTGAAGCAAAGTAAATATGGAGAAAACGGTTACAATACAGAAATAGAAATAATAGACGTGTACTGAAGCGGCTACCAAAAAAGTGGCATTCCAAGGTGGCATTCCCAAGGTGGTAAGAACAATGGTAAGTCGTGATGAATTTGCAATTTTGTTAGACTCTGCAACAAAGTTAAGACGTAAGTAGATACTGCTACGTAAGGGGTAGAACCAGAAGAAAAAAGTACAATCAGTTGAAGGTTCAGAACCCCTGCCCCACCCATTCATGCACTACTGACTTATTATTTAGACCTTGTAGACATTGTTTCTCTCACTTAACTTCTCATCGTTTTGAAAGTTATTTGTTGCTGAGCCAGCAAGCCAGAGCTTACTAATAAATGTAAAAAAAAAATTGGTTGTATTGAAATTTGGGGGTTAAATGTTGTACAGACGGAAGATTGTATTCATATTTTTGTGGATATTTATTATGAGTGGGCTTGGATCGAGGCAAGTGTATTTGTACTTCTTTGGGAAAATAGTTGACAATTTTTCTTTATTATTTTTACCTTTTTTAGTTTTGCATATTAATTCATTCATACCAGAAATCACAAGTGTTAGTTGAGAGAGAGAGAGAGAGAGAGAGAGAGAGAGAGAGAGAGAGAGAGAGAGAGAGAGAGAGAGAGAGAGAGAGAGAGAGAGAGAGAGAGAGAGAGAGATGCTCTGAAAACACGCCTATCCGCTCTTGTTCTGACAGTTTTTTTAGTTCACGATAAACCAAAAATTAAATGTTTTGCAATTTTTTTCTTTGGTTAAAATTACGAAGGAAGACATTGCGCGCTATGTTTGTCATCCAATGGTAGATTCTCCACACCTCGCGATTCACACGTCATTTTGTTTAACCAATCACAGAAAGTGAATCGACCTTCTGAAACGAAGCGACGGTTTGCTTGCGACAGCGCTGTAGCTGTGGTGAAAGTTGTATTTGCGGTCAAGTTTAACAAAGTAATGGGAAATTTCTATTCCGAAGCTTAACTACATTCAAAACGGTGAAATGATTTTGAAATTTGGTTCATCCTGTCTCATAAAACCTTAGACCAAGTCAGTGGATTAACGAGCACATGAACGCTGTGCGATACCTCTTTCGACTCTCTCGTTCCGCCACTTCGACTAGGTCACCTGATGATGTGTTAGACTGTGAAAAGATTTGTGTGGTGAAAGAGCTGTGGTGAAAAGCTGAAAAGGTCGCCAAAATGGGAGATTTGTCGTCAAATTCAACTAAGTAATGGAAAATTTCTAGTCCGAAGCATAAAACTTTAGATCAAGTCAGTGGATTAACGACGTCCACGTCAACGCTGTGCGATACCTCGTTCGACTCCACTCTCCTTCCGCCACTTCGACTAGGTCACCTGAAGATGTGTTAGACTGTGAAAATATTTTTAACTGGCCACTCTGGGAAGAATTATATCAAGGCTTGATGGACGGCTTTTTGGATGTATCTAAAGCGTTGTGAAAGGGATTGTATTCGCGCCGCGATTGCATTCGACAACACATAAATTTTCCCGCTGTGCTTTGAGCATGACTAAAGACGAAGGATGTGCGATTTACGCAGTGGCCCGATGTAGCCTTTTCGACGATTGGAGAAGGTATTTGCCGTTGACCTTTTATTTAGTCGTTTTCTTCAAAAAACGTACGGTCAACCGATAAGCCAGATAAGCGTTGTCTTTGTTTATGGACCCAACTTTTGTATGGCTCGGCAAGAAGTTATCCTCGAAAGTTAAGCCTACTCTCAAATTTGGTTTTCAAGTTTATCGTCAGTTTGTTTGTGAAGAAGGTTTTCAGGATTTCTGTGTTGGACCCATTCTTATAGCAAATTACATTTTAATTTCCCCTCAATTTAAAAAATAGATTCAAATGAAATTTACCGTAAGCTTAAGCTTATAATTTAAACATTGTTGTAAAAAGGTTTTTCCTCAGACTGCCATTGTAAATAGGCGCCACAAACCAGAAGCGTAAGACTTTGTAAAACTGCTAAATCTATTAAACAATTATTTGCTAATCTTTCTTTGTTTTTTTCGACTGGTTCTTGGTCGGTTTTGACATAAACTTAAGTACTTGACGTCTTCAGAGTTATTAAGCTTAGGTACTTTCCGCGTTTAGTGCGCACGTACACGAACTCGCACAAACAGCCGTGATTTTAAAACTTTTCTCTGTTTCTGTTGAATCTTTGACATACAATTTTTAGCTTTATAAAATTGAATTAAATTATGTGAACCCCCATGCATTACAACCTCTGTGAAAACGTTTTTTGTAGTACAGTAATTTTTCAGATACAACAAAATGTTTCGCCACTCAAATTAAACTTATGTGTCGAAATCGTGTAATTCATTTGGGTAATCCATTTGAAAGCACGAACTGTTCCAGTATTTGTTTATGCGCAACTATTTTTCTTAGGCCAATACTTTGAATAATGGCTTTATTGTACACTTTGTTATAATTGTAATAGGGAATTTAGTTCATGGACAGTATAAAATAAAGTTTTGATGTCTGTGCGAATGAAGGTAACGTTTTAAGTTCCGGTTGAAAATAAAGTAATCATTTATTCCGTCACTGTTTAAGATACGTTTTTAACCTTCAAATATCGTATTTAGTAAAATTACTGAGCTTGCATCGGTTGCCTTAAGCAACTTAAATTGTTTCATTTAATGTTAGCATTAATTTGATTTCATTCGCATTGCTGCAACTTCTAGTTTAAGTTTTAAAATTTCAAGAATTAAACAACACTTTTTAGGTGGGAAGTGCATTTAAGTGTACCACAAACGCGCTTTTGTTTTTTGTTTTATTTTTTAACAAACAGCAACAACTATCTGTATCAACTTACCATCTCAAGTATACATTGTCCCTGAGCAGACAGCAGCCATAAAAAAAAATAATTAAAAAAGTCGTCAAAAGTTCCGTTTAGAGAAAATGCAAGTCCAGTCCGTTGTCCAGTCCTTGGAATTTTTTTTTCTAGCTGACCTTTTGTGGCGCGGCTTCGCAGTGAACAAAAAGCGCGCGAAAGTATAGCCTCGTTTTCGTTCTTTCCTCCAGGCCCTCTCCTCTGAAAAAAATCTTAAACATCGATCCTCGCCAAAAGCAATTGAAATTAGAAGAAACTGACAACGCCATCATAAAGAGCATACTCTCAAGCCTTAGGCAAAATTTTCTTTTATTCCTACCTCAAATGGTCGTTGAGCAGGAAGCTGACAAACTTTTCAGTTAGATTTTCTACTACCGCACTTTTTTAGGGAAAAGTAATCATGGCCATTTTTTAAAACACTATTTATTAAACTACAACTTCGCTTTAAAATATTCTTGGAGAAAGGTTCTAGTAAACTTTTAGAGCGAATATTAAACTTCGGTCCATTCTGGTCACGTGACGTGACGTCACAGCATTAAAAATGACAAAAATGTATATTTCATAAAAATATCTACCAATATCCAAATTTTTGTTTCCTCGCGTTTAATGCAACGCGAGATAGCACTTGTACCCTGACTCCCACTTTTTGAAAATTGTATATACCTCCCTTAATATTTATATTTTGTTCGGTATCCGGGCAGTCCGAAATGGCTCACACCATTGTGCTTCAAACCACGTTGACTGCTTTTTCAATAACAAAATAATTTCGTCACAGTGAGCAAAAACGCACTTGTGAGCAAAGTCACGTGACCAATGACGTCATCGCCCTTAGTCTTGTACAATAACTAGTTTATGGTAAGACTTATTTCTAGACAACGTGGGGGTCTTGCTGCCCTCAAACTGACCAAGTTATTCGGGATTGACGATTTTCCAGCTGCAAAGGATTCTGGGAAGGTTCTTATTATAATTATATATTGTTATTTAATTACTTAAACAATAATTTTTTTTTTTTTTTAAACAATAATTTTTATTCGAGGATTTGCTCTAAGAGTACCTAGTGCTCATCGAGAGAGCTAATGCCGTTTACATTATTATTATTATTATTATTATTATTATTATTATTATTTAAACAATGTTGTTTTATTCGAGCATTTGCTCTAAGAGTACGTAGTGCTCATCGAGAGAGCTAATGTCGTTTGCATTGTTATTATTTTAACACAACGGTCAAGAAGGCAAAAACAGAAATCAAACTACATAACGGGCAATTATTTTTTTTCCTTCCAGTGATAAAAAGAACGAGCAAAGCCTAATCCGAGCTCTAACTTAAGACCTTTTTCATAATGTCGGACGATGTGATTGTTCTTTTATATAAACACCGG
>JAEMWC010000302.1:190000-270000 GCA_016490735.1 Pachyseris speciosa | reverse complement strand
CGGTAGTGTCACAGCTTTGTTCTGCACTAATCGTTTAGCCTGCCACTGGTGCCAGGCCGAAAGAAGCCAAAATAAACCTAATAGATTGTATCTGTCTGATCACGATGTAGTGAAGTTGAATTAAGTCCAACTTCAATGCTGATTACCGTGGTGGACCGAAACTTTGACAGAAAAACAGTTCCATGGACGTGAACATCAGTGTTTTGGAACAATAATTCTGCCTGATACCAGAGAATTCGTTCCTGAACGGGCTTGCAAAGTTAGGCGAAGGCGATTCAGCTGGAAACGGCATTCCGCTATACTTTTCTTACCAGAGTAGAAAGCCCAACTTTAAAGTTCAAAACTGTGGCGGATAAAGCTTGAAAGTGAGTAATTTTTGTGTCAAAAAGAACGACTGTCGATGTCAAGGAACAGGATCCGCTTGATACCAGTAGAAAAGTCAAAAGCTTAGAGATGTATGTCAAAAAAGTTTAATTTTCTTTACTCAAGTTTCTCTATTTATGCTCGAAATATTTTTTGCGTGAATGTCGCTACGAAATGCGCACGCGTATCCCTCATTCTTTGTCATGATTTCCTTATTGAATACATTTCACCAGAAAATTCACTTGCTGTTATAATTTGGCAAATATTTGCCATCGAATAACGCCATACAGATATTACAAGCAATCAATGATTTTCAAGGCATGTCCTTTTCTTATCTTTATGTTTAAACCTCAGGCTCATTAATCTAATATTAACTAATATCTAAGGTTAAACATGGTAGAGCGATATATCGACTTTATTAGAGTGCTTATTCTTTGATTGCACCTGATGTCATGGCGGCCATGTTGGTGGAAAGAACAATAGCGAAAACACTTTAGGGAATTTGACTTCATTATTATGCAAACCTTGAGCTACATTTTTTTTGTTTTGGCACCAACATGGTCGTCTTATCACGTGAGTGCAATCAAAGAATTTGATTATTGTGGTGAATGATCATTTTCGTAGCCAAACTTTACGACAAGACGTGACATTTTAATATTCGCTTTAGCTTTGGGCTCATAAAGTAAAGCAGAGCAAATTTAAATCGCCAAAATTTATTAAAGATAACTATCACCTTACTTGGATTGCGTTTCATAGAATACTATAATTTCGTTGTTTTGCTCCTTACATGCTTTTTCAAATACCTAAGTCAGACATTTTTATTCCATAGGCCCTTTGAAGGACTAAATATGACAAATTTTTGTCTCCAGTCAAGTTGCTAAAGCAAAAGAATTCTTAACCTCGGGTGGGAATCGAGGTTTATAGCAAACAAAAAATAATTATAAACCGTCAAGGAAGTGCTACCGGGTTTTGATTAATAGAGGAAATCGAAAGCAGGACAACATAATAATTAAAAGATCACCTCTAACAGATTGAGCTTCCTTTTAAAAGAACTGCTCAAGTGTTGAAAAAGGGAATTGTTTTACTTCTTTTTAATACGCACCCCACCCCAGTAGGACCGTTTTCAATAAGGTCTTGTCATCGCTTTGCTACGCCTTAGCTTTGTTGAAATTATCTCGCTCCATTGTTCTCTCGACCACTTACCGGCTGGCGCTTGTTTTTCTGCGCTCAGTGACAAGTACACGTCCTTCTTAACATTGTTCACGCCTGACTTGCCTAGCATAATAGTCACTACGTTCGCCTCGAGTTTGCAACATTCTGCCGACCACTTGATAAATCAACAATTTGTAAGGCGTTCGCTGGTAATAGCGGAGCAACATGCTTAAGAAAATATGGCAACCCATCTGCTTGAGAAAATTTGGTTTTGGTCATCGTACGTACGTACGTCCGCCCTTGATCTGAAATGTCTGTCATACTCCAACTGACAGGCTAGTTTACTGTGAACATCTTTGATATTGGACATCCATGTTATGGCCAATTGACACCTGTCAAAACAAGGTATCCGCTGACAAGTATTACCTGACCATATCGCGGGCTCAAGTTAAGACCTCATAGAGGTCAGCTGTTTTTTTTTTAAGTTGACTGCTAACCATGTACTAGTTTTCAATTGGATCACAGGCTCAAGCCAGTTGTGGGACACCCAAACCAAAAACGAGGCTTAATTTTTCGCGCGCTTTCTGCAGCTCGAGATTTCACATTCAGATGGTTTCTTCATTTTGAGAAAAATAACTTCGTCTTCTTGGAAGTTCAGTTTCTGTTTAATTCGCGTAAAAGGCATAAAAATCGAGAACTACTTAAAAGATACTCCGGAAGGTGAATTTTCAACTGATAAAATGGAAGAGCAAAAGGTTTTTCTCAGGAAATTGTTAAAGTTTGGATCGACTTGTACGGTGCCCGGAATGTGTGGATGAAAACCTAATGATTTAACGCTTCAAGGGCTTGTTCACTTTACGGCGGCATCTTGCAGCTCACCAAGAAAGTTCACTTAAAAGTGAGTTCACCAGAGGACGGACCAGGCAGGGGTGACACATGCCATCTCTCCATTTTCGATGAAACTTGGCCAGATTGAAGGACTCACCTAAAAACTCTAAAAGACAAAGTGGCTCAACTTCACACTTTTTTCCTTCCGAGTTAGACCACCACCCCCCTCCCCCCTACTTTTGTGCTCCAAATTCCAGAAAGCATCAAATTTAGACATCTCTCCTGGCTACAGAATGCAATCAATTTTCTTGATATTTTATGGCAATAATGACTGAACTTGCTTTAGTTTACAATACCAGTTCGAAGATATTTGGAGTGGCAGGTGCCAATCAATGACTGTCACTGGCTACCCATGTCACGCAAGATTTAGCAATAAGGCAAATTAGCTTATTTTCTGATCCAATTATTGTGAAAGTGCAACTTCCTTTGTCGAAACATTTTCCACCAAGGTTCAGACTCGACCTTGATCTGATAAAATCATAAATAAAATTTTTGACATCTGTTATTTTGTGGCAACGACAGCTATTCAAACAACGTGACCTGAGACTGATTGTAGCAAAGAAGAGACGGACCAAATCTAAGAAAATACAATAATACAGAATCCGTTCACGAACGTTATTCTAAGTTAATGAGATTAACAGTGTTCGCAAATACTATTTATAGCAGTGAACACTATTCAATGTAATATCCTCTCAAAGTAACAGTAAATAACACCGAACTATTCTAACCTGTGGATAAAGGCTGAGTACAGGAATGAATGGGCCGATATCTAAATTCTTAAGCATCGTCATGTCAAATAAGAATTTTCCTGGGCATTATCTGTTTCTTCAAAGTGCCCTTGAAAGCTAATGAACCTTTACAGCTTACGCACTGGACCTGGCAGTTAGCAGAGTTAATAGGGAGCTTAAGCAAAGATGTTTTTAAGCAAAGTATTGCAACCGTAAGTGGACATTTCTCATTCATGATCAGTGGTTGTGCACACATTTTCAATTACATGTTCTCTCTAAGAGTAAAAAGACACTTAGTAATAGTAGTAGTAAATGTGATAGCGCCAAGGCCAGTGAAAAGGTTAACGCCTCACTTCCGGTTGACGTCGGTGGCTCGAAAACGCCGGTGCTTAAGCATAAGTTAACGTCAACATTTACTTCACCTTCTGCTCATGAACGCATCGATCCGAAGTCGTATTTTTCCTCGAAATCATTGTTTTCTCTGACAGATAAAGTTCTTAGCTCACATTGGATTATCCACTGCATTCTGGGTTCAATTAAACGCTGAATTAATAACTATTTTGGTGCGTTCGAACATGCAAAGTAAACACCGTGGAAAGACCCATGGAAATAGAAACCTGCAGGAGAATGCGTGACAGAACATGAGCCCGGGACCTCGATCAGCGGTAAATTATTACCGGAAATAAGAGTGCAGGAGAGAAAAATTGTGTTTTTCATGTAAATCATGTCAATTTTGTGAAATAGATAATTTGCTTTTGTTTACAGTTTGCTTTTTTGTTCAGTGTCCATTCACGAGACACCAGGCTCCTGGTACTGATAAATGGGTAATGAAATATTAATCCGCAAAGCAAATCGCACTTAGCTGTATCGTAAAAACAACAAAGAACTTAGAGAGCACGGTGTTTTCTATTTCGGGCGAGAAATTGGATTATCCTCTCCGTCTGGTTTCTGTATTAGGCGTGGAAGATGGTGAACAGTGTTGTTATCACTTTCGAAACTAAATGCGTAGAAAAATGAGCCCATAATCTTAGTCAGCGGTAAACAAGATACCAATCTTTTTCATTTCCACTAAATCTCCTTACTTGTAAAGCGAAAATTTTATGTTATTATCTATGTTTTATTTTAACACCCAGAGATTTGCCTTTCAGTTCGGTGTAATGGCAATTCTAACACATATAAATTTAACCGAGAATGCGTGACACTAATTGCGTGATGCAAAACGGAATTCCTCTAGCTCTTGATGGATTCCCCCCTTGCTACTCTGACATGCAAGTCTAATGTGTACATATCCCAGACACATCCCATTGTTAAGGATATCTTCACTCTCTTGCTCATTTGCAACTCTTTCAAAGGAGTGAGATGTCCCAGCATTATCCCGGGATCACAGAATGTTTTCCCTTGACCTCTCGTCAAAAAGATATCCGGTCTCATCTGAGGACAGTCAGTCTCTCGGACTGTTATTCTCACAGAGAAGGAGTTGATTCTCGCTTGGACTCTTCATTTTGATGATGATGGTGCCAACATGACAATATGTCCATGACACTGAGCTTAACTTGGTACATTTTGGCGACCAAGGAGAAAATATGTGCATTCCTTTCATGGAGATCGCACTTGTGAAAGCCGGAGAGAGGAGCTAATTTGGAAATGAGCAAAGAAATCATGGCAAAATGGAACGCACTTATTCCAATCGGAGCAGGTAATGTAGCTACATTTCATCCACTTGTTTAATGCTGTTGTCTTTTCAAATTTCATTGCGAGTGTTGGTCGAAACGTAATGTTTTATTTCCATCTGAGCTGAATTTACAAATAAAAGACATATCATATTCCTTGAAAAATCACTGTGACCATGAGCACAACATCATGTAGTGTGTGACATATGTGACAACTACCGGAATGCTGTTTTAGATCTACAACTGTCGTTATCTTCTTCATCTATGGGTAAGGACACTTAAAGAGAATAATAATAATAATAACAATAATAATAATAATAATAATAATAATAATAATAATAATAACAATAATATAATACATTTTTATATAGTTTTTTTTCCCTGTGGTCCAAAAACGCTTTACTGGTGACAAATTAAAATTATCATATACAATATAATAGTTTAAAAAAATTATTAAATTCCCATCATTATTACCATTACCTACTAGTACTACGCGATAAAAATCATTGTCCGCCATAAGCCTGCTAAAATAAATGTCTCTTAAGTTTCCGTTTAAAAGTTTCCACCGATTGCGAATCTTTTATTGACTGTGGAAGATCATTCCAAAGTACTGATGAAGCCAACGCAAAAGACCGGCCACCATATGACTTAAGATTGAACACAGGTTTCGTTAAAAGATTTTTGGTAGAAGAGCGCAGTGATCTTGAAGGTTTATAGGGTATAAGAAGGTCAGTTATATAACTTGGAGCTTGCTTGTTAAGTGCTTTAAATGTGATCCTACACAGTCTTTTTTTTTATCACCACATTTACATGGACTGGTTTTGTTCTTGTTATCATCATCATCATCGTCATCATCATCATCATCATCATCATCATCATCATCTTAAGCTGTAGTATCATAATTACTATTACCTTCCTCATTGTTATACATTGTAGTAAGATTCTTATTTCTTTTTCAAGCGGAAACGACCAAGAAGAGGAAATGGAAAGCCCACATCCTTCGAGTGCCTCACCATGATTATGCTAAGAGTGACGTTATCGACAATCTTTTGCCAAGCCAGGTCCTCTTAATAATGGATTGGCATGAGATTTTTGCCAGCCAGTTTTAGAGAAACCCAGCGGGACGGGTTTGGCAAAAAGGGCAAAGCAAGACACATGACAGTGGCAGTGTAAAGGAGCGACAGTAATGACATTGAGGTAATCACTTAAAATGCTTCAGTTGTGAAACAAGAAAAACGGTTTATAATATTTACTACCATATATAGGCATCTGGTTTGATTATAATTTGATAAGGTTGGCATCACAGGGGAGGCGTTTTATTGATAGGATAGAAATTCAAGGAAAAGGATCATCAGAATTCCGGCTACCACTACAGCCAGCCCTGCGTCAGAGTCTGGATTGTCTGGGTGAGATGAAAGTGTTACTGAGAAGCCCGGGGCCTTGAGGTAGCCAAATTTATTTTTTTATATACTGTTAAAATATCGATAAAGTTTAAGGCAGGACTTAACCTGAACACCGTTTTTGCGTTGGAATATGGATTTGACGTTAATATCTCGTTCGCTTTTCAAGCAATCAAAAATCCCTATGCTCATCTCACGGTCACAGAGCCGGCTGTAGCCACATATTTTGGTCAGCGAAAAATTCAAATGTACACTCGCGTTGTTGGAATTAAAAATATTATGGGATAAGTTTCGATCGCAGATCGCAGAACTTTGGTTTCCAGGTGATTGCAGGATCACAATGCAAAGGCAATTTATCGTAGACTAACACAGATGATCGAGCTTTGAATAAATAATTTGTATGGAATCAACGACGTGAATGTGCCTTTTGATATGAAGCTACAGTTGCAAACAACATTTAGCAATAAATTAAATGTTTCGTTATACAAAACCTGTTCCACAAACTGTATGGCCGAAGCGGCTGGGGAAATGACAAAACAGGAAAAAAATTATTACTTTATCAATCTTTACTATTTACCCATTCAACTGATGACCGTTAACCACTACATAAAACACACCCAACATTTATACTTCACAAATTAATGTGATCAAGTAAGCTGAAGCCACTCAAAAGGCACTAACGCCATAAGGTAGCGGGCATTACCCCTTAAATCTACCAAAGCAAAGATTGAGCCCAAGCATTAGCAGCCATGGACAGCTGTTTCGGCCTTGTTAGGCCTCATCAGCATGGCATAGCTAATACTCAGGCTCAAGTACCCACATATCAATAAAACAAGCAATGAAAACGTAAAGCTTGTGGGATGTGGCTGGAGTGACAAGGATACTTCACAAATTAATGTGATCAAGTAAGCTGAAGCCACTCAAAAGGCACTAAGGCCACAAGGTAGCGGGCATTACCCCTTAAATCTACCAAAGCAAAGATTGAGCCCAAGCATTAGCAGCCATGGACAGCTGTTTCGGCCTTGTTAGGCCTCATCAGCATGGCATAGCTAATACTCAGGCTCAAGTACCCACATATCAATAAAACAAGCAATGAAAACGTAAAGCTTGTGGGATGTGGCTGGAGTGACAAGGATACTTCACAAATTAATGTGATCAAGTAAGCTGAAGCCACTCAAAAGGCACTAAGGCCACAAGGTAGCGGGCATTACCCCTTAAATCTACCAACGCAAAGATTGAGCCCAAGCATTAGCAGCCATGGACAGCTGTTTCGGCCTTGTTAGGCCTCATCAGCATGGCATAGCTAATACTCAGGCTCAAGTACCCACATATCAATAAAACAAGCAATGAAAACGTAAAGCTTGTGGGATGTGGCTGGAGTGACAAGGATACTTCACAAATTAATGTGATCAAGTAAGCTGAAGCCACTCAAAAGGCACTTTTGAGTGGCTTCAGCTTACTTGATCACATTAATTTGTGAAGTATCCTTGTCACTCCAGCCACATCCCACAAGCTTTACGTTTTCACACCCAACATTTAGTTCATCTCAGCAAGTGCTGCTTGCCTGTCGGACAACTCGTGAAAAAAACATGCTAGCCCGACGGGTCGCTCCACTAGCCCCGGGCTATCGGACAGCACTTTTGTCGCGCCTTGATTGTACGCGAAACCACCAGCTAGCTGGCATTTAATTATTATATGTAGTTAATTTGAAGCTAAGAGCGTCCTTGTTTTTCCATTTCAGGCCCTCACGTACATCCATTTGTTTGAGGAATGCGTTTACAACTGGTTTGCCGAGGCAGTAATAGAGCACACGCTTACAACACCCAAGGCAACAAACCCAAAGCTTCAAGAGGCATTCTTGCGGAGTGACTTTGCTGGATGCTACCATTGTGCTTATCTCATCCTCTCACTTCCCAGCCTTGGAGAGCGCACAGGCATTGAGATCGTCAGATATGACTTCAGTGATCCACAGGCTGGAAAGGACGTCTGTGACAATCAAATTGCCACAGTGAAGAACCATATGCGCCGTTACATAATTGAGGGTCACGACATCAAAAGTGCTAGTGATATGAAGGTAGCGATCGATTCGTATGGTAAGGTGAAAGGGTGTCAGGCAGCAGTTGTTAAGATTCAGGGAGTCCAGCCAGACCGTGAAGAAGCACACCATGTCCAGCACCCAGTCTCTGAACAATTTTAGCTTCGAGTCTGGAATTAAGTCTACGAGTATGGAAGGCATATGACATAAGCCCTGGTAAATGTTTTACGCAGGCACAGGTGAAAGGATTCGGGACACCTCAAGGACCCACAGACCTATGCGTCTAATAGCCCTTTAGTCTACTGAGAGAAGAGACCAGTGCTTTACATCCACGACTAGGAGAGGTGATTCCCATCAACACCAGCTGCCGAAGCTACAAGGGTGTACACCATCCGGAGAAAATGGGCTGAGACATGTGATGAGCTCTCAGGGTGGTACTTTCATAAGGAAACAGGGTCAAGCTCCCAAACAACCATTAGTGATCCCGCATGTCAAGTTTCAAAGGTATGGGCGTTGAAAACGTCAGTAGAGCGACCCGCTTTTCCGAGAAGGTAAAGACACACCTGAAAATAATATTCCTGGAAGGAGAGGAGACAGGGAGAAAGGCAAGTTCAGTGGATGTTTGCAGCAAAATGAGAACTACTCGTGATGATAGTGGAAAGAAATTTTTCAGTAAAGAAGAGTAGCTCGCTGATGATCTTGGTACTTCAGCAGACTGTCTGTGATGTATAGGAGTGACCGACTAGCCATAGAACGGGCTGATGCGAGTCCTGCCCAAAGTCGGACAATTGGAACTGTGATTTAGCAGAAAAAAAAACTTTAGGTTGTGCACATTTGTTTACTAGGATTGTTACCTTAGGGGTGTGGGCCGACAGAGGATGCCTGACAGAAATTTATACGGAGGGTTAAACCTTGGCTCTGTTTGAAAATAAAAACAACCTGCTTTCTATCCTTAAGGCAAAGTTACTTCAAATGTAGATAAGTTGTAACGTGAATAGAAGTGCGTTCGTTTTGTATTTTGGTGTTTTGTTAGTAAAACAAACAACAACAACACCTTTATTCGCCTTGTACTTAATTACATACATATATAAATAGAGAAAAGATAATAATAGCTTAGTTAATCTTATGTCTCACGATTGAGTCACAAAGATGTGGATCGCAACGTTTCGACCGCTATACTGCTGGTCTTCATCAGGCGATGGTGTCGACTGGCTGCGTGTGAGTATAAGAAGCACCGTGGCTGGTGGTGATTGGTGCGTTTCGATCCTCGCTTAGGCTGTTGTTGATTGGAGGATTTCGATCCTTGTCGTTCAGACTAGAAATTGTTCCCTCAGCGGTCCGCTTTAGTACTGATCGGCTGTTGTGGTGTTTGATCGTGGGTATCCACGCTTCATGAATTTCAATTCCACTGTCCTTGTTGATGTTGTTAGGGTGAAGTCTTATGTTAATGGCCTCTTTAACCCTACGGGTGTACCAATGTGGGTCTCGGTCAATAAATTTAACTTCGTCCCAGAGCGGATAATGTCCGGTCGCGTTGCTATGTTCTGAAACGGCGGAGGATTGGGTTCGAGCAAGCCGTATGTCTCTATCGTGTTCCTTAATCCGTTCATGCATAGATCTTCCCGTCTCTCCAATATAAACCTTACCACATTCGCAGGGAATCTTGTAGACTACTCCGTCTTGTTTTACTGGATCGACAATGTCCTTAGGTCGCACTAGGTGTGATCTAAGAGTTGTGTCAGATCTGAAAACAGTCTGTATGCCTTGTTGTTGTAGGCAACGGCGAAGAGCCTCCGATGTGCCTTTGACGTATGGAAGAACCACAGTAGATTTAATTTCGGGTTCAGGTTCTTTAGTGGTTGTTCGTCCCTTGGTTTTCGTAAGATTTTTTACAAATGAAAACGGATAACCGTTGGAAACAAGGACCGATGAGAGGTGTTTAGATCGATCGTACAGGCACTTGACAATACCGCGTTTTACTGATTGTGGGTGGTGTGAATCATACGCTAGGTACTGGTCAGTGTGTGTAGGCTTTCTGTAAACACTGGTAGAGAGGTATCCGTTCGAATCCTTGATGATCAACGTATCAAGGAAGGGAATTGAGATGTCATCCTCAGTTTCCATTGTGAAATGGATCGTCGGCTGTTGACTATTGAGGTGTTGTAAGAACGAGTCAACTTTGGCACGATCTAAGATGGTAAAGGTGTCATCCACATAGCGTTTCCAGATCTTAGGTGTAAAGGGTGTCGATGTCAGAGCTTGCTCCTCAAAACCCTCCATGTAGAGGTTAGCTATCACTGCGGATACCGGGCTAACCATGGCTGCTCCTTCTTGCTGTTCGTAAATCAGTCCATCATACTGGAAGTATGTGGATCTGAGAACGAAACTCAAGAGGTCTGCAATCAGCGTAGGTGTTAAAGTCGTGAGGTTGGCAAGGCACGGGTCAGCTTCTAGTTTTCGCAGTGCAGTCTGTACTGCTCCTTCGATTGGAATGTTCGTAAACAGAGACACTACGTCAAAAGACACAATTTCTAGTCTGAACGACAAGGATCGAAATCCTCCAATCAACAACAGCCTAAGCGAGGATCGAAACGCACCAATCACCACCAGCCACGGTGCTTCTTATACTCACACGCAGCCAGTCGACACCATCGCCTGATGAAGACCAGCAGTATAGCGGTCGAAACGTTGCGATCCACATCTTTGTGACTCAATCGTGAGACAAAAGATTAACTAAGCTATCATTTGAAACCACGACGACGAACACCTTTCATAATATAGAAAAGATAATATTTGAGAAAAGGTAATATTTGAATAGAAAAGTAGATGAATAGAAAAAGGCATTCCATCATATCTTTAGTTCATATTAATTACAAAACAAGCATTTCTTCCAAATTAATACCGAGTTCTCTAATCTCAGCCTCGCCATGTTCGTTGCAGATTTTGCAGTAAAACTAAGTAAATGTACGTTTTGTTTAGTGGATTGATTTCCGTCAGCCATTAATGAGTATCAGGAGCCCACCATCTTGTGAACGAAAACAAAAAAGCAAAGCACAAGCAAAAGCAAATTATTTATTTCACAAAATTCACAAAATTGACATGATTTACACGAAAAACAGAATTTTTCTCTCCTGCACTCTTATTTCCGGTAATAGTTTACCGCTGCTCAAGGTCCCGGGCTCATGTTCTGTCACGCATTCTCTTGCAGGTTTCTTACTTGCATGTTCGAATGCACCAAAATCATTATTAATTCAGTGTTTGATTAAACCCAGAATGCAGTGGATAATCCAATGTGAGCTAAGAACTTTATCTGTCAGGGAAACAATGATTTCGAGGAAAAATACGACTCCAGGTCGATGCGTTCTTGTGTAGAGTGTGAAGTAAGTGTTTTAACTAATTAACTCTGCTAACTGCCAGGTCAGTGCGTGAGCTGTAAAGATTCATTTAAGCTTTCGAGAGCACTCGAGCCCAGGAAAATTATTATTTAACACGACGATGCTTAAGAATTTAGACATCAGTCCATTTATTCCTATACTCAGCCTGTATGCACATATAAGAATAGAATGTCGGTGTTATTTACTGTTACTTTGAGAGGATATTGCACTGAATTTTGCTTTCTGCTAGCGTTCACTGCTATAAATAGTATTTGCGAACACTGTTAATCTCATTAACTTAGAATAACGTTCGTGAACGGATTCTGTATTATTGTATTTTCTAAGATTTGGTCCTACTCTTCTTTGCTACAATCAGTCACGTTGTTTGAATAGCTGTCGTTGCCACAAAATAACAGATGCCAGAAATTTTATTTATGATTTTATCAGATCAAGGTCGAGTCTGAACCTTGGTGGAAAATGTTTCGACAAAGGAAGTTGCACTTTCACAATAATTGGATCAGAAAATAAGCTAATTTGCCTTATTGCTAAATCTTGCGTGACATGTGTAGCCAGTGACAGTCATTGATTGGCTATTGCCACTCCAAATGTCTTGGAACTGGTGTTGTAAACTAAGGCAAGTTCAGTCATTATTGTCATAAAATAGCAAGAAAATTGATTGCATTCTGTAGCCAGGAGAGATGTCTAAATTTGATACTTATTTTAGTGGAATTTCTGGGATTTGGAGCACAAAAGTAGGGGGGTGGTCTAACTCCAAAAAGAAAAAGTGCGAAGTTGAGCCACTTTGTCTTTTAGAGTTTTTAGGTGAGTCCTTCAATCTGGCCAAGTTTCATCGAAAGTGGAGAGATGGCATGTGTCACCTCTGCCTGGTCCTCGGGAGAACTCACTCTTAAGAACTCACCGGCATTAAAGGGAGGAACGAGTAGCTCAAACTTGGTGGAAGAACTTCTTTCTTTGGACAAACCGTTTGCTATTTTTGTAGATGCGTGTTTTTAGTATAGTGGATCGATTCGTGGATAGACCAAATAAACTTAAACACAACAGACATGTTCATTTTCTTTGACCTCGTGTACCAAAAACGCGCGCGCGCTTATGGGAAACCTAAACCCAGAAAACCTGGAGCGGAGCTGCTACCGGAAGTGGCTGCTCCATCCCCTCCCCTCACCCAGTGAGTTTACGGAGAATGAGACCCTTTCAGAACAGTTCCAGGGTTCAACATAACAAAAATACGCAGTTTTTAAGGAAAAATGTCTGGTGTCCTCATAAGAGCTCTACTGTTCAATCAATTAAGAAGGCGGTTCCAACAAGCACAGCTTAGCAGCTGGGCGCATCATTCAAGATTCCATTTGGAGTCTTCACCTCCGCCATACGCACTCTGTCATCACTCCCTGAGAGAGTCTTGAGAATCCGGCCTAGAGGCCAATGCGAGCGAGGAGCATCATCATTCTTCAGAATGATCAGATCCCATTCTTGTAAATTTCGCTGTTCTTTATTCCACTTAGAACGGGCAGTCAGGCTAGATAAATACTCCTTCCACCATCGACGCCACAGCATATCAGCCAGCGCTTGCGCCATTCTCCACCGCTTACGGCTGTTAACTTCTCGCTCCTCAAATTGACCTGGAGGGTTGTTAGGAGATGCTCTTCCAATCAGAAAGTGATTTGGTGTTAATGCATCACAGTCGTTCAAGTCATCACTGACTGAAGTTAGCGGCCGCTATTTAGTACAGCCTCGGTCTCAACAAGAACCGTATGGAGTGTCTCCTCTGGCATAACCCGGTCATTAATAACAGTCTTCATGGCTCTTTTAACTTGCTTCACCAGTGACTCAAAGCTTCTCCCATATGAGAGGACGATGGTGGGTTAAAGCACCCTGTGATCCGTTGCTGGGCTAGCTCACTTGCGATACTTTCTTGATTTAATGACTTCAGTACTTCCTCTAGTTCTCTCTTGACTCCAACAAAATTGGTTCCGTTGTCGGAACACGTTGTTCTGGGATTGCCTCTACGGCTTCGAAGTCTACTCAAGGCCATGATAAACGAATCAGTATTTAAGTCTTCTGCATGCTCTAAATGGACCGCGCGGGTGGTTAGGCAAGTAAAGATGCATCCCCATCTTTTCTCAGTGCTTCTTCGCTTCTTAACATTCATAGGACCAAAATAGTCCACTCCAGTGTTTGTACACGGAGGCTCAAAACATGCAAGTCGCTCTCTGGGCAAGTCCGCCATGACAGGCACTTTAGGCTCGGTTTTCCTCCTTCTACAGTACAGGCAATCATTAAGGATCTTCCTAGTAAGTGATTTTCCTTTGGGAATCCAGAACTGCTGACGCACAAGGGCTAGGGTATGTTCTCTCCCAACATGTAGGTGCTTCTCATGAAGGTCTTGTACCACGAGTTTTGAAATTGGATATGATGGGGGAAGAATCACTTGGTGCTTTGCCTCAAATGGTACGGCCTCCGACTCTGATAACTCCGCTTAGGAAAATAGGCTGCAGTGGAAGTAGTGAACTGTTGTGGGATAGTGCTCTGTTGGCTTGGAGATCTTCATAGTCTTCTTTGTACGACACAATCTGTGCTAACTGGCATAAGGCTAGAGAGGCCTCTTTAAGATCATCGGCACACAGAATTTTCCCTTGTCGCTCTGAGGGAGGACATTGCTTTTTCGCTTAACACCTTAACTTGAACTTGTACCTCATCCACCAAGCGTACACGCGCACCTGCTTCCTCCAAGAAGAGTACCTCTCCCATGCGACCATACTCGCACTGGGTGTAGCGGACGTTGTCAGGACTGAAGCCTTCACTTCCAGCTCACCGTCATCAAATTCTACTACCCTTCCGCTCCTTGGCCACTGGTCTTCAGAAAGCATGAGGAAGGCGGGACCACTGATCCACCGACACTCAGGAATCAAATCACACATTTCGATCCCTCTTGTGCAGTCATCGGCCACATTCATTGAGCCTGGCACATGGTGCCACTCCACATCAGAGGTAGATACAATTTCAGCAACTCTGTGTGACAGATAAACGCTGAATCTTCCGTGAGTGTTCCTAATGTAGTGGAGCACAATCTCTGAGTCACTCCAGAGGTACACATCATGAACTTCGAATTCGATTTCTGTCAATATCTTCGACTTCAACCTGACTGCTATCACTGCAGCTTGCAGTTCCTGGCGTGGTATAGTCAAGGTCTTGATCGGGGCTGGTCTTGTCTTACTCATGATGAAACTCACATTCACACGTCCATGACTAATCGTTCGGGAATAGGCTACGGCTCCATAAGCCATCTCTGAGGCGTCACAAAACACATGCAGTTGCACATCTTTGCGTTCGTCACGATGGAATCCATACCACCTGGGTACCGCAATAATCTGAGATGACTTCAAACCATCTTTCCAGCTTTGCCAGCTCTGAAGAATTTCATCAGGCAGCTCTTCATCCCAATAAATTTGACGCCTCCACAGCTCCTGTGCGATGAGCTTTGCCTTAATCACATATGGCGCAGCAAACCCAAGGGGATCAAACACACTATTTGTGGCACTCAATATTCCCCTCTTAGTGTCAGGGAAGCCACAGACTCTTCACCGGTTGCAGACATAGGAAATCTTGTTCCGTGTACCACTTGAAACCAAGGGCTCTTTTTTGTGGTAACTCATTACCATCAAGATCAACAGTGTTACATGCGACTTCAGAGGAGGGGATCGCTGCCAGGACCTCTCGGCTGTTCGACATCCACTTTGTAAGTCTGAAGCCTCCTGTTGCTAGGAGGTCAGTTAGCTGCTTGGCTAAGTTGGCAGCTCCATCGGAATTTGGTTTTGAGGATAAAAGATCGACCATATAAAAGTTACGCAGAACGGCGTGAGCTGTTTCCTCATTGAAGTTGTCTGACTGATCAAGGGCAGTTCTTTGTAATGCATAGTTGGCACAACAGGGTGAGTCGACCGCGCCAAAACCATGCACTGTCATTTGGTACTCATCTGGCGGTCTAGTTTCATCTAAATCTCTCCACAGAAAACGCAACAAGTCCCTGCCTTCTTCAAAAACTCCGACCTGATGGAACATCTGCTCCACATCCGCCATAATACCAATCTTTGCACCTCTAAATCACAATAGGATTCCTACCAAATTATTTGGCAAGTCAGGACCAGTGAGCAGGTTGTCATTCAGGGAAACCTTGTCATACTTTGACGCTGCATCAAAACCACACGAAATTTCCCTGGTTTGTTGGGGTTTAGTACCGCATGGTGTGGGAGGTACCATGTCTTTGAAGTCGTTTTCTTTGACTCCTCAGGTGTAAATTTCTTAGCATGCCCTTCACTGATATAACTGTTAATCACTTCCCGGTACTTCCTTGCCAGCTCTGGATTCTTCTCAAGAGAGAATGCACAGGAAAATCGAGCAAAACGGAAAATTCGTGGCCACAGTCGAAAACCTAACCTACCTTCATTTTAAGTCTAAAGAGAGGTACTGACGAGTTTACAAATCAACGCTTGTTAACCGCATTCTAAATGGCCAGTTGACAAGAGATCACGAATGCGAAATTTATAGGCAAAACTGAAATCGAGCTCCTGGTTATGGGAATTCTCTGAATTGCCCCAAATTTTGGTTTCGAAGTCTCGAGATATAGTGTTTTAACGTGTATTAAAATTTTTGTTGGGTTTTCTTGCGAGCGCTTCAGAATAAGTCGACAAATTTGACGAAATTTCGCGCTAAGTGACCTCAAATTGACCTCAAAGTGTTTGTTTGCATTGACTAGTCACATCGGTTACATTGAAATGAGCGCTCCATATTAACTTATATTCTCATTCCATATTTCATTTGAGAATTAATTTGACTTACCATTATATAATGGAGTCGAATAGGAGCGCGGATTGTCTTGAAGCGGGAGAATGAAGCCGAGTTTTTGTCCCAACTAGATCTGATGTAAAAGTTTCAGAAACTCCCTCGTCAAATTTGCCTTGAATTACATGTGAATGTAAGAAACGCTGCAGTTCATCAACTAAATGCCTGGGTAAGCTGTTGAGACATCTGTTACACACTTAGATCTGTTATAGTGTTGGAACTGGAGCTGATAAGAGCTCACTTTGGAGCTTATAAGACCGGCGAATGCATGGCGTTATTGTCGATTGCGTGACAGATTTTGAAACACCCCACGGGATAAATCTTGTCTCCGAAAATCCCCCCATCCCCAAATCACTTTTCTAATGGTCCATCTTTAAAAGTAAAATATCCAAAAAAATAATCAAGGGGTATATTCACGTATCAATAGCCGTTAAGCGTCTCGGTTGCATATCTGAACAAAACGTGTACCAGCATCCCCATTATGGTGATTCTTCCGAAAAATTCTTCAAAGAAAACATCCTACTATAACTATTCGTTTCTTCATTATTCGCTAGGTTAAACGAATTATTTATGTAAGTCCGGGTCGAGAAACAGTCCCTCGGGTACAATCGATCGGCAACTGTTTGGATTTAGCTGTGGAAATCGGCATGTGCTAAAATCCGGAACACCGGAACGAAACCAACAGAAAGGAACCACCGGAACGAAACCAGCGAAACAACAGTAACAACCGAAACCGCCGGAATGGAACAAACGGAACTACCCGAAAGACCGAAACGAATTCAAATCAAACTCTTGATAAAGAAAATTTAGCATTGTTGTCTTTTCCTTTTTATTGTTTTAAGCCGCGCATTTGTCACGCGTAAAGAGAGTACGCTAAATCCCAACGAGTCCAATAAGGACGAAACAGCTGTCCATGGCTGCAACCCTACTTTACCGAGTTTCGGTCATGTTGGTGTCTCGCAAAGTCAACTTTTCACGTAGTATTAGCCTTGCATTTATTCTATTTTCTTCTGTGTTAGTTTTCGGCTGATTAGATCTCTTCTAGATCTCTTGTGCTCTTGCTGCATTTTCTTCACCCCTCCACCCCCCCCCCCCCCCTCTAGATTTTCTTGATCCTCCCACGTTTACACCAGTGGAAAACTGTATTTCTAGGCGGCGAGTAAGCAACGTTTGTTAAACATGCAGGGATTTAGCGTATTCTCTTTACATGTGCCAAATGCGCGGCTTAAAAAAATGCAAAGCCAACAATGTTAAATTCTCTTTATCAAGAGTTTGATTTGAATTCGTTTCGGTTGTTCCGGTTGATACGTTGTTCCACTGGTTTCGGTGTTTCGTTCCGGTGGTTCCGGTTGTTTTGGGTGCTTCCGTTCCGGTGTTCCTGGTTTTAGCACATGCCCTTAAAATTCGGATATTACAAGCAGGAACACTGGAACGGAACCACCGGAACGAAACCACCGAAACCAGTGGAACAACCGAAACCACCTGAAAAAAAGGAACGAACTCACAAAAACAACCAAAACGAATTCAAATCAAACTCGTGATAAAGATAATTTAACATTGTTGGCCTTGCATTGTTTTAAGCCGCGCATTTGGCGCGCGTAAAGAGAGGACGCTGAATCTCTGCATGTTTAACGAACGTTGCGTTTACAGCCGAGACCAAGTGTCTCCCAATGGCCAGAACATATATTGACTAGATAAATGTTTTGAAGGCGTGAAAAGTGACGCGCTCTTGCGAGAATAAGCTCAACTTCATTCTCCCGCGTCACTAAAGGCAACTGCAGACTTATGCTTATTTATAGTACGGCTGCAGTTGAGCAATAGAATGGCTTTGGCAGACATTATCCTTGCTACTGAAACCACATTGTCTGCCAACGATGTCTTGAAATGGACACATTTCACCTTCCATAGAGTAAAAACATGATTTCCGCTCTCCCGTGCAAAACCCTGACCGTGGGTCGATTCTCGTCTCTGGCAAAGACGCGCAAAAAATTGTTTGCGCAACCTGGAATTCAGCTAAGCAAGGGTGCCGAGTCGATTGGGAAATCTGAATCCGAATTTCCAATGGAACACAAAATCCGAAAACGGATTTCGCGACGGATTTTGTTAATTGCAGTCTTTCCCCGAGGCATGGATTTCAATTATCAAAATCCGTCGCGAAATCCGTTTTCGGATTTTGTGTTCGACTGGAATGAAATCCGACATATCCAGATTTTAAGATCTTAATCCAAAGTTACCAATCGATTGCACCAAAGGGGCTGTTCTCGACCCCGAGACTAACATAAATAATGAAGAAACGAATAGTTATTACCGTTTTTTCTTTGCAAGAATTTTTGGAAACAACACAATAATAAGGATGCTGGTACAAGTTTTGGTGATATGAAAATGAGAAACTTTTTTAAAAGGCCATTGGCCATTGTTGCGTGAATATACCCCTTAGGTATATTTTGGCAACTTTATTTATAGGGATAGACCATTGGAAAAGCGCTGGGAGGCTGGGGTGGGGATATTCGGAGACTCAAAAGCACTTTTTATTTGAATGGAAAAACCGGGGAGAATTTTCTGTCTTAACAATTGAGGCTCAATCAAAATAGAACTGGACTAGAGCGTTCATTTTACACTGAGGGAGTACTCTTAATAAAACTAGTACTAACAAAAACAACACCAAGCCGCGCGTCAAGGAGCATTGAACTAGTGGAACGCCGCAGATGGTACAGGAATTTAGGATCATTCCGCCAAAAACGAGAAAGAGGAATACCTTAGAAGGTATTCCTTTTATGTTTCAAACAAATTCCGGTGGAAAAATCCGTTCCATTTGATTTACTAAGGGAACAATCAAGTTTTCGAAAGCGAAAAGGATTTCGCCCGTGGGGTGTTTCAAAACCTGTTACGCAATTGACAATAACGCCCTACATTCGGATCTTATCAGCTCCAGTTCCAACACTAAAACAGATCTAAGTGTGTCACAGATGTCTCAACGGCTTACCCAGCGATTTGGTTGATTACCTGCAGAGTTTCGTACGTTCAGATACAATTCTAGGCAAATTCGACGAAGGAGTTTATGAAACTTTTACATCAGATTTAGATTGGACAACAACTTCACCCGATTGCAGCCTCCATCGGCTTCATTCCGCCGCTTCAAGGCAACCCACGCTCCTATTCGACGCCATTATACAATGGTAAGTCAAATTCATTCTTAAATGAAATATGGAATGAGAATATTTAAAAAATTATTAATTTTTTTAAAAAGTGTCACTGCAAAGTGTTGCTGCAAAATGTTAGCTGAAGTTCTTGTTTGTTTGGTTTGTTTTGAATAGACTAGTCCGTGAACATATTTATAGATTGGTAACGTCGACACTTGTTGTTGAATACATATTTTCAATTTCGTTTAGTTAAGTTCAATAACTCTTTCGGTATCTCCATAAATAAAAGTGCGTTTTGCTATTAGCTAAACATCAATAACCCGGAAAATTTTCTTAGCGCTGCAATAATTTTTTAAACACGATCCCAGCACTGTTTCTTGTGGTTCTAAAACACTCAGCGATGAAAAGTTGAATTCCATTTGTATTTCGGTTCCAGTTTCGAAATTATATATATGTAAATACCTTCGAAGCCATGAAAGCCGTAGAACAATATACTAAAGGGACCATGCAAACACAGTTTGCCACTCAGCTTTCGACACACATCTCTGTTGAAAGAAAAACTTTTTTGCCCCGAGTCGGAATCGAACCGACGTTCCCCAGTTACTAGTCGGGCGTGATAACCACTACACTACCGGAGCAACCACGCTGGCAACGCAGCCACTTTAGAAGTGAGTAGTATCGCACGTCGGCCATTCCTCGGAACATTTTTCTTTCGAGACTTTTGTGTGTTTCCTGGCTTCTTAATTCCCTGGACGGGAATTAGAAATATATATATGTAAATACCTTCGAAGCCATGAAACCCGTAGAATAATATACTAAAGGAACCATGCAAACACAGTTTGCCACTCAGCTGTGTTTGCATGGTTCCTTTAGTATATAGTTTCGAAGTTTCTACTCGTTAATTCCGCTGCGAGACGACTAATGTTTTATTGGCTGCCGTTTCGAAGGAAAAATTTATTGAGCTTTCTCTGTTTGCTGAAGCGTTCATTGACCATATAAGGTAGTGCAGGTATATGAGCTGAGAGCCTGTGTCCGGCTAGCCAATAAAAATGCTGGAAATCTGATATCCGTAGTTCAGTTTTTAATAATAGTTAATATGGAGCGCTCATTTCAATGTAACCGATGTGACAAGTCAATGTAAACAAACACTCTGAGGTCAATTTGAGGTCACTAAGCGCGAAATTTCTTCAAATTGGTCAACTCATTCTGAAGCGCTCGCTACAAAACCCAACCAAAACTTTAATGTACGTTAAACCACTATATCTCAAGACTTCAAAACCAAAATTCGGGACAATTCGGAGAATTCCCATAACCAGGAGCTCGATTTTAGTTTTACCTGTAAATTTTCGCATTCGTGAGCTCTTGTCAACTGGCCATTTAGAATGCGGTTAACAAGCGCCTGCGATGGACTACCGAAGAACAAGCGTTGATTAATCTGTCGTTGAATAGGATGCTAGATGTCCATTTTATAGAAATTAAGTGTTAGATTGCCGATAGGTTGACATGTTTGGTTACGCGAAGCAGTATTTTCGGCCGGTCTATTTTCCCTTGTGAGGCGGCTAATTTCAGGCGTCAGACGGGCGAAATCAAAAATCTCAAATAATTCCAAAAATCGGCCGTATTTCGGAAAATAAACCCCAGGAGGTTTGCAAACTCGTCAGTACCTCTCTATAGACTTAAAATGAGGGTAGATTAGGTTTTCGACTGTGGCCGCCTTTTGCTCGATTTTCCTGTGCACTCGCTCTTAAGCTTCCTTTCAGTAGAATGGAGACGCGAAACAGCCATAGCACGATTGTTGGGCAAACTTGGCTCCCCTTTCCACAACAATGCTGTTTTGTAGTGGCCTTCCTCCTTAACTGTGCTGTTTTCTAATATCAACAGCGCTCTTTTGTCCTCAGCTGACATGCCAGAGTACGAGGGGGCTTGCTTGGTAGCATAGGAGTCTATCTCCCAAAACCGCTCAATTTGGTTCTGCAGTTGAGCTTCTTGATCAGTTACAATGAAATTGGCATTGATTGTGTCACAGTGTTCACTGTCCACATTTCCAAACAGGGTCCACCCCAAGGGGGTTTTTACGGCAATGGGCTCATCCCATCGCCCTTGGCGAACGTCCAGTTGAATCAGTAAGTGAGCCATGTCCGATCCAACGAGACCTTTCACGTCACTACCATCGAGGTCAACAAATGGTTCCATTGTTCAGTACCGCAGACCGGTTAGCTCAGTGTTAGATCACCGGACTACCATGCGGGAGGTCGCGGGTTCTAACCCCGGCCGGACCAACACTCAGGGTCTTTAAAATAACTGAGGAGAAAGTGCTGCCTTTGTAATGACATCTGCAAATGGTTAGACTTTCTAGTCTTCTCGGATAAGGACGATAAACCGTAGGCCCCGTCTCACAGTACTTTCACTTAACCTGATTCTGTGGGACGTAAAAGAACCACTAGGGACGTAACAAAACTCTGGCTGTGACCACCCCTAGTGTCTGTCCTAGATATCTACATTACGGGGGCACTCATTAGTTACTTCATTAATTGTAAACTGCACTAGCAGTCTGGTCAAGTCCCCCGGCCAGTGATGTAAACTATCCCTGAAAAGCCCCGACGGGGAGAGGATAAGTATGTATGTATGTATGTATGTATGTATGTATGTATGTATGTATGTACCCTTTCCTTCGACACCTTGACGGATGGGACATTGAGTCTGTCAATCACCCATGCCCCCTGTACAGAAATCGGTTGCGGGTGGACTTTAGGTGACAAGGAGAAACTCACTCGGCTTACATTCTGGATCTTGACATCAGAGCCAACTGTGTTTAGACTAATCTGGTGGGTCTCACCACCAAGTCGCAGGTGGTCTGCTAAGTCCTTTCTGATTAAGGTCGAGTCACTCCCAGCATCAAGGGTGGCATATGTGTCGCCTACACCACGAGGACCATGGATTTGAACCGGCAGGACTTGCAGGAGGACCCTTCTCCGAGGCTGAACACTCACTTGATTGATACTTCTCGGGACATCAGATGGAACCTCCAGAGGAGAACTTGTAGTGGGTACCTGCAGCTGAGCATTCTCTTTTCGGAAGATTGGTGACTGAATATCAGTGCTTTCGCTGTAAGCTGAACTAAGACTATATGAGTCGCTTTGACGATCTTCATGCAGTAGTGTGTGATGAGGTCGGTTGCAATACTCTCTGAGATAACGGTTGCTACTTGGGCATTCTTTCGATCGGTGGTTTGCTTTAAGGCAATTAAAGCAAAGTCTATGCTCCCATACAACTTGTTTCCTATCCTTCAAGGCTTTGGACTTGAAAACAGGACAAAGGGAAACACGGTGTCTGTCTGAACAAACAACACACTTCTGTTCACTAGGATGGGCTGATTTCCCACCCTCCTTGTTGTAGAGCTGGATTTGAACTGCTTTAGGAGGTTTGGTAGTTGAAGCGAGAGAATGTAGCTTTAGATTTGACTTTGGTCTTGTACATGACTTCTTCTTGTGCCACTCTTCACATATGAAATCTTCAAGTGGGTTGAATAGGGTGTCAACTCTTTTGAAAAGCCACTTTTCAAATCCTATCAAGGTAGCTCTCTCAGTATGACCATCAATAGGTTCGTACCATCTCACTCTGAGGTTAATGGGTAACCGCATAGTGGCCCTGCTTAGACTGACCCATCTTGACGCACCAGGTGGTACAAGCTTTCACTTGATAATAATAGTCACGCAATGCCTGTCTATCATGCGAAGTCACAACGGAATTATCAAGCTGTTGGATAACTATGGCCAGTCTCACCCAAACTTTCCACTACTTTCTTTGCTTCGCCGCTGAGATTTTGAAAGAGATAGGACATTCGATCCGAGTCATTCAGTGTCGTCTTATTATGGATCTGGTCACGAAATCGCTCAATAAACTTAGGCCACTCAATCGGCCTGCCTGTAACCTTGAAAAGCTCAAGGGGTGGCAAGCGCTGCTGCTCCTGTGCTCGAAGCAGAGCTATACCAGAGTCTGTCAGTGAGCCATTGAGATTTGCCATAAAGACCGTCTCCTGACCATCAACCAGGTTGTCAATGAATGCATCTACAGGTTCTCCTACAGGGTCTACTTGAGCTGGTCGACGCAGAGGGTTTGACTTAACTTGACTTGAGTAGGAAGTTGAGGTACTTCTGAGGCTTGGGCCCCACAATGGTGTACTACTTGAGTAAGGATGGTTCAATGGACTTTCAAACTTTGGATCATCAGGGGAACAAGCTTGGAAACTATTACAAACAGCAGGTGATGCACTAACACAAGTAGGTCTCAAAAATGAAGGAATGGCTTGAGGAGTTTGGCTCAGTTTTTCTGAACGCTCAATTTCAGGTTTTGTTCACCAAGAAACTGATGTGACTGGACTTGTTGCGTATCCACTGCTGTATCCAATCAATGGTTGGGGCGAGTGCACGTAATGACATTAGGATGCTGTATTTGTTTGAGGATCTGACACTAGCCCAATAGGGGTGATTATAGACTGAGATACATATTCGCTTCCTTGGCAGAACGGGTATGGCTGAGTTGGCTTTAGGGTAGAACTGTAAGTAAGCATATTGCATTCACTGTCTTAAATAAGGGGTGTCTGAACTGCAGTTGAGGTGCACGCACCACTGGTAGGTGCATAAAACTCTAAGACCTTTTGCGGTAAACACTTGCCCGTTATATTTACTGGGGTATCTGCATACGAGACGACAACTTGTTTTTCGTGTTGCAGAGATGTGTGACCTGACGTTTTGTGTTCTTGGAAAACATATCCTGAAGTCATTCCAGGGTTCAACTCAGTACGTGGGTTTGAAATATTATCCATACTTTCAGCATCAGTATTCACATTAGGACTTGGAACTAAACAATGTTTCAGAGATGTTACTGTTTCACTGACCTTGTTGTCTTGATTCTTTTCGGCGTTTCTTTCGGTAACTTCTTGCCCTATTATTTCGTGTTCGAGTTGGGCTAATTCGGGTTCGTTCTGGGCTGAAATGACTGCCTTTTCGCTCTCTCTTTTCTTTCGAAGCAGCTCAAGCTCCCGTTTCCGATATTCAAGTTTTAACTCCAACTCGCGTTGAGCCATTTCTTCGCGAAATTCCTCCTCACGAACTTCATTTTCTCGCTTCACTTGTTCGGCTAACTGTTTTGCCTGTAGGTTTGCGACGGCAGCTTTTATTCGAGCTTCTCGCTTTCTCTTAGACGAGGACGAGGACGTTGACCTTACGGAATCATTCTGACTTGAAACTTGACTTAGCGAGTCTTCAGGACTTACTTCGGGACTGTTTCGAAGCGGGGATATTAGACATTTATCCACCAAGTGCCACGTACTTTGAAGCTCATCCTCAGGCGGCTTTTTTCTTGAATCCGGCTCGAAAGGACCAATTTCGGATAGACCAAATAAACTTAAACACAACAGATATGTTCATTTTTTTAAGGGGGCGTTATACCTGGATGCTGATGAAATAAGAAGTGATTTGATGAAGAAATTAAAAAGGGGAAATAAAGCATACACAAACACTCGGACAATCCACTACAACACGGGTGCATGTCAGGTTGAGGACGAACTGTTTGGTGTTTGTCCATTAATTTTTAACCACCAAATTTAATTTTTAATCACCTTAAAATCTTCATTTTCCTCACCATCCCTTTCAATCAATCCCCCTCTCCCACCTTCTCTTCTTCCTCACAAACACTGTAAAAATCACCCAAAAATTCTGAGATATTTATGGGGTTATGCACTACCAAACTATGATGGCTTTTTCGGATTGCATGAAATCTCGAGAAGATAATAAGGAGAAAAGGTCAAAAGATGACAAAAATGTAGCATTCAGGTGTAACTCCCTCTTAAGTCTAACACAGGAACTCGGGCTAAAGAATCATAGCTGATGATTCATGTGATGATTCTTCAGTGCTCTTTGAATCATAACAGATCATAATTATGCTGTTATGTTGGCAAATAAAATCATCCCACAATAACATGCATGGTGCAATGTGTACACATGGAATCAACTATAGAATCATAACCCTGATGTCATGTGTTAACAAGGCATCATTCCAGGTATCATATCTATGATGTAATGCATGTAAGGTGATCAGCTCACAATCATAGGCATGGTGCAATGTGTACACATGGAATCATGTATAGAATCATAACCCTAATGTCATGTGTTAACATGGCATCATTTCAGGAATCATATCTATGATGCAATGCATGTATGGTGATCAGCTCACAATCATAGGCATGGTGCAATGTGTACACATGGAATCGTAACCCTGGTGTCATGAGTTAACATGGCATCATTTCAGCAATCATATCTATGATGCAATGCACGTAAAGTGATCAGCTCACAATCATAGGCATGGTGCAATATGTACACATGGAATCATAACCCTAATGTCATGTGTTAACATGGCATCATTTCAGGAATCATATCTATGATGCAATGCACGTAAAGTGATCAGCTCACAATCATAGGCATGGTGCAATGTGTACACGTGGAATCATGTATGGAATCATAACCATGGTGTCATGTGTTAACATGGCATCATTTCAGGAATCATATCTATGATGCAATGCATCATACACAATGCATTGTGCCAATATAATGTATCATTTCTTGAATCATTTTTTATGCATAACATTATTTGGAGTAGAGTGTTTGCTTATGTGACCAGTAGTCATGCTGGTTTACTGAAACAAAATAAAAAACAAAATATTTGCTTAAAAATAGAGTTCAAAACTTCTATGGAATCACCAGCGTGAAAATCAATATGACGTTATTACATCAAGCAAGCTCATGATACACATCAAAAGACTTCAGATTTATTGTCCATATCTTTATTCAAGAGAAGAATTGTTGGATCAAGTCCTGTCACATTAATTACATGAATGTAGACACTTATTTAATACACTATATATGAAAAATCAAACCTGAAATTGGCTTTTATACAACTGTAATAAATACATAAAGTCAATATATATACCTGTACAATTTCACTGTAATTCAAGGCCCAGTTGCTCCAAAGCTGGTTAAGGTTAAACCAGAAAGAATGTTCATTCAGGGTCTGTTCAGTAAATAAATTAATTTGAGGCTAAATCAAGGCTGAAATGAAGTTTTGGAATTATTTTCTGAAGATGCCCAAGTATGTGGACTAAAACGTGGAGCATAAATCCTGGTTCACCTTAGCAATGCTCTAAAGCCAGCAACCTGCCAGGACTAAAATACAGGTACCATGGATACCACAGGTCTTCTCGCTCACCAGCAACAAGAAGCATAGAGAGCGATGCTCAATTCTGTCTCCCCCAAAGAGAAAAAATACCTCAGTGGTAAGATACAAGTCACATTCCATGGGTCACAGGGTTGGCAACCAAGCCAAACAGTTTCTATCCTCCATTTAAAATGGTAATTGAACTGAGTGGAGTGCAATTTGGTCTGAAATCATATGCCTGATTTCAAAATCGAACGAGCGTGCAGCGCAAGTTTGATTTGCAATCACAAGTATGATTTCAGACCAAAATTGCATGACATGAAGTTCAATTACCACTTTATTACACCCATTTTGAAATCACACAGTTTTTTGTTACTATTAATATTTGTTTATCCACGAAATTTGATAGGTTAGAATTATTTCACTTTTATTTTTATGAGTTACAGAAAGGATGCAATTTAGAGTAAAAAATTGCACTGCTGAGAGCCAATCAGATTGCAAGGATTACTAGTGAATACAAAATGGGTGTAATAAAAAACAAAATTTTGGATAGTGATTAGGGCCAAGAGAGAGTTTTCGGCTTCTTTATTTACATGTATCTGTAGTACAGTAACCTATAGTTGTCCTGTGGAATGTGACCTGAACTTTAGCCTGTCACCTAAGCAACCCCCAATTAATTTCAGTTGAAATATAATGATGTAATTCTGTTTTCATATCAAAGGTATTCGTCATTAAACCTCACTCAAATTTTTAAAATGAAATGTCCATGCTGTTACCCTTGCTTAAAAAAGGACTGTTTAAAAACTGTACAGAAATATGTTATGCTAAATTACTGTTTCAAATAAAATCTTGCACTATTTTTTCAAATTTCCTGAATGTTCTATTTATCCTGAATGCAATTTTCTAAATATGAACCAGTGATTGATTTTCCCTGGACTGCATTTTGTAAGTCTTAAAATAAAGGATACCAATCTACAATATTAGTATAATGTGGTCCAAGAAAACAATGGGCAGTGTGATGTAAAGCTGCTGTAACTTAACTATTGCATCACCTTTACCATATTTCCCGTGTATAAGCTAGTAAGTCAAACCTGTGTATAAGTCGACCCTATGTTTTGAGACCAAAAGTTGAGATTTCACTAATATAATTATTCATGGTGTATAAACTAAATTCAAAATCCTTAGCAGTTTGTTGTAAAAACGTTCCATGGAGAAAAAATTGCATCAATCAAGTGACACACTTCAGTCTCAAATTCATGCCACTCCTTAAACATAAAGGTATTTCAATGAACCTTGTAACTTAAAGCAAATGTTTGGAACCTGTTTATGCTGAAAAAAAAAAAAAAACTCAAAACACAAAAGAACGAAGTTGTAAACAACTAGCCATCTTGTATGACTTAGTAACCTGGTAATGAAAACCCAACAAAGCTAGGTGAGAGGTTTATGTGCTTCACTTTGGCGTCTATATTATTATGCCATTGAGTGTTATTTTTTCCACTCACTGAAATGGAGTAACTGTTGAGTTTTGACCTGTGCATATGTCGAGGTCAACTTTTTGGAGTGATGTTCAATACTGACTTTCAAGACTTAGAAGACATAGAAAAAAAAGGTATGTGAAAATCGGAGTTGTAATAAATTAATAGATGAGATAATAGGTTGTTGACGATCTAGTCACTTTTATTATACAAGCATAAACAATTTTTGGGTCAGTGTCTGATCATGAGCTGCTGGTATGGAAATCTGCAAGTCAAGAAAATCAGGCAAACGTAAATAACTAATGACTAAATAAAATAATAATAATAGTTATTTACCCTTGGCAGTATTTATAGCACACAGAGGCTAGTGGGGCCAAGCAAATACACCAACCAAATAATTCCAAGAATCCCAACTGGCAGTATTTACAAACGTGGCTAAGCTAGAGTGGGACTTACAGATCATGACAGAGTAAAGACACCCCTAACTGATTTTTACAATGGAAATTCAACCCACAGTTCAACTGTTATTAAGGTAACCTGAGTGGGATGCAGAGAAACATAGTTGGCTGCCAACAAAAAGGATTGTGAAGAGGCCATAAATTAAATGAGCCACCTAAGTATGAACATTCAAAGCAACCAACTTGGATGACAGCAGACAAAGACCCAAATAGTAATGAGGATGCCTGCCTACCATACCATGAAATCATAATTGGCAGGCAGCTAAAAACATACATGTATGAACAGAGAAACCCTAAAAAATAATGAGTTCCAGTCAAAGGGAAAAAATAAATACATCCTCCTTTCTAAAGGCCACCCACACAGTGATGACACTCAGCTTTAAGAACTGACCAAAGCTTAACAACTAACTTTCATACTGAGGGATAAAACATGTAAAACTGTCCCAGCAAACTCACCAATATAATAGGGGGAAGACCCATGCATAATTTATTACTGTGCTAGATGATTGTCTCAATTTGGAATGTGTCTGCCCATCCAAAGAATGGCATTATACTAAGTGGTCCTGACAACTTCACATAAAGTGGCTATGATGTACAAAAAAATACCCTCTTGACACTTTTCCCATTGTGAGGAATGGTGCTATTTGAGATAAAATTAATGCTATTCAAGTAATGAGACAGGATTTTAACTAAAGTGTTGGCAAGGAACCTGGATGATTGAGTTCATTATGAAAATTTGCTCTGAGCAATTCACACAGGTGCACTCCAAAAACTTTTCAAATGAACATTTTTGGTATAGATGTGTAAAATGTTAAATGAGCAATTTTGTTATGGATAAATTCCAAAGAAAGCCATTCAGATCAAACATACAGTAACACTGAATAACAATAACAAAATAATTATTTATGACCAGCCTCCCCTTTGAAAGATACATGTACATGTCAATTTTTTAGAATGAGTATAAAAAAAATTCTGCCCTTTGCAGATGCCATATAATCATTTAACCTCCCTGGAAGTACTTCCTACTAAAAGTAATTGGGATAAAATTTATTTAATGCTATTTATTTTCTTTAAAAAGAGAAAGGATTTTAAATAAAGTGTTGGCAACAGGGTTCAGTGATTGAGTTTATTAAGATTGTTCTGAAAAATTCACTAATGTAAAAAAAATTGTTAAAAGAGCAATTTTGTCTTCAATAAATTGTGTATGCATGCACCCCTATTCAATGTCTTTTCACTATGTTGGGAGGATATGCCAAATCAAAAAAGAAAGCATTTTCAAAGAGAATTTTATCATCCCATTATATGTGTATTCACACTATAGCCATTCAAATCAAACAACAGTGAATACATACATACATACATACATACACTTTATTTATACACAGTAAATAACACCAGCACAAAGATAAATGGATAAATTCCAAGAAAGCCATTCAGATCAACATACAGTAACACTGAATAACAATATTATTTTATGACCAGCCTCCCCTTTCAAAGATACATGTCAACTTTTTTTTATTTAAACACATTCTTTACATGTTCACCCCAAGAGCTCAATAAGCATACAACATAGGACTGACATGGACACAGACACAAGTTTTAAGTTACTTATGACTAGAAAAAGAAAAGGAAAAACAGTTAGACTCTTTTCTAAAGTGCTGAACAATTGTGAGAAGATTTCAGTGTTTTCACTATTTGTCAGCTTAGTTGAGCTAATGAGAAAAAGGTTGAGTTTTTGCTTGTCAGAATATCTAAACCATTGATCAGAAACAATACCAGCAGCAGCAGTGAGTAAATCAACTTTTTAGACTAAGTATAAGAAATTTTGCCCAGGCTTGCTCTTTGACCCCATATAATCATTTAACCTTCCAGTACTTCCTGTTGGCAAGGAGGCTCAGTGATTGACTTAATTAAGTTTGTTCTGAAAACATTTTCACAATCATGTAAAAAAAAGAAATTGCTAAATGAACATGTTTGTTGTGTGTTTGTGTTGGGGGGGGGGGGGGGGGGGTTGCAGCGTCTTGCTGACCTGCAATTTACACATTAACTGGCTGTCTGGCTTCACTAGCTCTTATGATTATCTTATCTTATCCCAGTACTATCATTTAATTTATCATCACCTGTATGCCCCGTCACACTTTCATTGTGACCTATTGAGAAAATCCCTGCATGAGGGCTGTATGCCTTAGTGCAAGCAGGGCCGAAGAAAGCCACATGGCCTGAGCAATACAAATTTAGAGGATTTTCTGTCCAAATTTGTCGACTTTTTGTACAAATAACTTCTCATCTTCCATGTGCTCATGAAGAGTCTAAAAAGACCATATGATAAAACATTTATTGACTGAATCAGGTCGGGCCGGACAGGAAAATATTTGGCTCTCGGTCATGATGCACAGACCTCGCTGTGCTCAGTCCGTACAGATTGTATGACCACTAGCCAAATGACTGCATGCAATGACCGCTAAATGGCCGTATGACCACTAGCCAAATATTTCCCTGTCTGGCCCTCCCACTCAGTCAATAAGTACATATTCTTACATTTATATACTGTAAAATAAGGCAAGGCAATGTCTTTTAACTATGTGGGGAGGATAATTATACCAAAACAAATATTTGAAAGGAAAGCATTTTCAAAGAAGAGTTTTACCATCCCATCATATAGGTATTCACATTAGCCATTCAAATCAAACATAACACTGAATAACAAGCCATTGTCTCTGTTCAAGGAGGGATTACGTAATTGTCTCAATTGCCTCCCTTATGCGGCGTTTGAAAGTGTTACTTTCCATGGCAAGGACTTTTGTTTTACTGGAATCCACCGAATGACCCATGAGGTGGCAATGTTCACGAATTATTTTATGACCAGCCTCCCCTTTGAAAGATACATGTCAAGTTTTTAGACTGAGTATAAAAACATTCTGCCCCTTGCTCTTGCTCCCCATAAAATCATTTAACCTTTCTAGCTAGCAGTACTACCCTCTAAAAGCAATTGGGATAGAATTAATGCTTTTCATGTAAAGAGAAAGGATTTTAAATACAGTGTTGGCAATGATGCTCAGTGAGTTCATGAAGTTTGTTCTGAGCAATTCAAACATGTAAGAGAGAATTTTTAAAATTGAGCCCTTTTGTTATGGACATGTAAAACATTTTACACATGTAGGAAAAATATTGTTAGATGAGCAATTTTTTTGGGTGAATTTGTATATTCATGTACTCCTAGCTATTCAGTCTTTTAACTATAATAATTAATAATTAATTATGCATGGAAGATAATTTTTTTTTATGTCAAAACCAATAAAAAAGAAAGCATTTCCAAAGAAAAATAATCATTAATACCGTCTGATTACATGGATATTCACACTAGCCATTCAAATCAAACATAACACAGAATAACAATAATATAATTATTTTATGACCAGCATCCCCTTTCAAAGATACATGTCAACTTGTTATACTAAGTATAAGAAATTTTGCCACTTGCTCTTTGACCCCATAAAATCATTTACCCTCCCAGTCCCAGAATTTCCCCTCAATCCTTCATTAAAATATTTTCAATACTTTGCACTATAAATTGACGAGGCGAACAACAAGAAAAAAGACTTACCAGTTGCGTACAGAGTACGGTGCCGTTTAACTGTGTTCCATGAGCGTAATTTCCCATCGCAGTCAGCACAGAAGCATTTTCTTTTCGACATTCTCCGCTCCGAAAAAACAATTTAATAAAATTTAACAGTTTCTGGTTTGTAAAACAAATCAGCTTAATAAACCATTTCAAGGTTGCATACAGTGCGACCAAATCGTAACAGAGTACAAGTTGCAACTGACGATGCCCTCGCTGTTTCGCAACATGCGTAGTTTTTGGCAACGTGAGCTTGCGTGACCATTTCCTATTAGCCAATGGTAGCACAGCACCATGTCGAGGAAGCCAATCACGGAAGTTCACGAATAAAGTGGCGCGAAATTGATGAACCGCGGGCCGAACGGCGCAAATGGTTTTTTTTTTCGTCTCGGCTACTAGTGACTTGGTTACACTGTTTTCGTCAGGAAAAAAAATTCTGAGTTTAATTTATCATGGATGTCAATCAAACACCGGAAAAACTGGTACAAGCCATTCTGAATGACTCTGCAGCGAAGAATTTGTTCCAGTCATTCATAGTAGAGACAGTACGACCAAAGGTGAGAAGTTGCACACTTGTCGCATTTCAGTTACATTTTAATGGTTTACAACATTTCACGAAATTGCACCTAAAAGGCTTCTATTATACGTAATTTTGAAATGTTAATTTTTTGCAGGAAGTAGCACCTTCTGAAGCCATTCCTCTGGTAAGCAGTTAGTAAAATTGTGGCTTCTTTTTACAAGTAGCCGTCCGCAAGCGTTCAATGCGAAATGCAAAACAGTGTAACATTTCAACAAGCTAATTTCAGCTTATAGGCCCAAAATTTTGCAAAACAAGTGATTATTCTTAAAATTAGGAATAAGAGACCAGCTCTACACCGTAATATAAAACACAGACACACACACACGCACAAAAGCCACAAGGTGAAACAAACCGAGCAAAACCAAAAAAACCAACATTTCTGCGAAAATAACTCATTGTCTCTCAAGACTTTATTTCAACCTTTGCAAATATTAGCTTGAAACGACGCAGATTTTTATCGAGAAACTCTTTATACATGTTTCTAAGTGAAAGCGAATACGAAAATTATTAAATAATAAGAGACCGATGACTGTCTTTAATAGCTGCCCTTTTTAAATTGGAACAAACATGGCGCAAAATGCGAAAGTAATAACAAATCAATTGCTTACAGTCTGAGGTCATCTTTTAGCCGTGATTCGGCAAAAGATTTTGCAGTGAAAATTTGAGAAGAATAGATTGATTTCAAAATGAGCGATTGGTGTGTCGATTAAGCAGGGCACCCAACGAGCCAAATCAACCAAAAGCTGTAGAAAGGCATTTCAAGTACCTTATGGTGTTTGAAGTCTGTTTAAAGTGATGTTTTTATAAGCTAGAAAAAGTTCATCTGTTCGGATTCCCTAGCTGAAAGTTTAATTGCCCGAAAATGTTAGGGAACAAAATCTTCCTTTGAGAAAATGCAAGCTGAAATGAACTTTCCACGAGCTTTCTAGGGAACTATTTTCTTTCCGAAAATGCTAGGTAACGTTTTTGACTGCCGAACACAGCAAGTACGACCTTTCCGAAAATCTCAGGGGCTATGACTGCCCCACTGCGAATATTTTAGGCCACGTTTTAGTTACGAAAATCCGAGTGCACTCTTTAATCGACGCCGAAAACCCAAGGCGAATTACCCTCCACCGAACAGATATCTACCGAAAGTTGTCGTTGGGTGCCCCTGATTAAGCTCGTGGAGACATTAAAGCACGTAAGCTTATATGAAAAACTTGAAAATGGATTTTCGGATTAGTATTACATCTAGAGACTTCCAGAGAAGTGAACTACAAAATCTTCAGGTTATGCCGTTATTCCTCAATTTACTTGGTGTCAATATTTCAGCATCAGATGGCACCGGGCGATTCTGTTCCTTATCGGATTTCAGTAAAAACATAGTCACTTTTATAGCGTCAATAATACTTGAATCTATTTACAGGAATTAATGAAAGATGCGTGGTGCGAGTTCGAGGATCGAATTGATCCGAAAAACGGTAAGCAGATTTCAACTGACGGAACCCAATTACTAGATTAATGTATTTTAACATTAGTAAATTGTCCCAGTATCGAGTCAAACAGCGCATTCTCATAGCAAATAAGCTTATATAATACTTAGTGAGTAAAACGTACCTTTGGATCACTGTATAAATTGTACATTAAACATGAAACTGGGTTGAAACCAAGACCTTTGTTGTTCGAACTTTTCCAGATTACTGTCCTTTGCTCGTTGCAATTTTAATTTCATTTTAAGTTTGTTTGTTTCTAGTCCCATGGTGCGAAGTATCAGAAGACCTTGTAAAGGAAACGATCGCATACATTAAGTCCTTGTGCCTTGTCCTTGTGCTTGTCCAAGCCAAGGAAATGTCCAGTCCAACAACAAGTTTGATCAGGCAGCGGATCAAACGCTTTTACAGAGCGAAAAGGCAACAGCTGCTGACTGCTGCTTCGCCCCCAAAACGGAGGGCAAGGCGATTTCAGAATCGCAGAAATCGTTTGACGATGGTAAGATGCCAAACCAAATGCTTGTAGATAAATTCACTTCGTGTCATTCCTTGACCTAAAGATGACTAGAGAGGTACAAAAAAGAAAACGTCATTGCCCAACGGTTTTTTTTAAAGTGAGTTTCTTAATTCTTAGGTTGGAAAAATTATACAAATATTAACTCTCCCTTCGATTTCTTTATTTATCTGGTTATTATTCTTTTTTTACTTACTCAGATACTGTACTTGTAAGCATATTTTGACATAACACTCTGAAATCAGAAATGGCCGTCGTGAAACTGACACCTTTACAACTCTTGACTGAACCACTTCCTTGAAAGATTTAATCGAAATGTGCCATACAATTGAAGTTAATGCTTGGTTCTACTTAAGCCCATTTTCATTCTGTCTCTTACCTTTATTTATCGTGGCTGCAAATATATATAGAAGTGAGTAACAACATTACAGCACTCAGAAAGCTTTTTTACAGAGCTCACAAAGCTTCACCGATTTGGCGCGAGGAAACGAACGACAACTCGTACCCAGAGTCTTCGTTCCCCTTGACCAGCGGTCGGAAAAACGAATTGTTCTCCAGTGTGTGATTTGGGTGTGATTGGGTTCTTCGATCTGGTACATTGTGATGTCGAGCATCATTGCAATGAACTTAGGATGCGTTTCTTTGGGAAAATCCAAATCCGGATTCTTGATTTTCGTATCTTTACTAAAATCCTAAAATGGATTATGAATCTAAAGAATCCACCCCCGAGTGGATACATTAGATCAAATCTAAATCCGGATTTTAGGATTCATGATCCGTGCGTTTCTTAGGGGAACGAATACAAAATGAAGTACGTTTGGCAAGCGGTCGTCTTGTAAAAATCCGCCATATTCTCGTCATTTTGTTAGCTTGGTCATGGGGAACGATCAAGGTGAGTTTTTTCGTGAAATTGAACCGAAATTATCCTACCTGCTCGTATTTTCATATTTTTTATGCATGTTCGGGTTGTCACGGCTAATGGAAAAAATCCATTTTCGGATTTTTCGTTGCTTTGGTGGTAACGAATCCGCATAATCTCGGATCTTGGATTCTCCCAAAGAAACGCACCCTTAGTGACCTTAGTTTTGATTACAAGCATCCTGGTATCCTCCGATAACCAAAGAATTTCTTGAACTGAGCTGGGCATGACAGGAAACGCGACTTCCTTTGGCGTTATTACCCTCGCAATTTGAACGTGATCATACGGTAAGACAATAAAGCGGTGATAATTTGTAAAAGGTGTTTGTTGTTAACTATTACGCAGTACATGTACTGATCGATCGGTCAGATAAATAAGTTTTGCTGATTTGCTTTCAGAGAAGAGCCTCTTGACCTTGCTGTTTACGTGTATTCATCGTAACTTCATGAAGTTTTACTTAGGGTTTACCTAAAATATTGAATCCGGAATCCGGAATCCGGAATCCGGAATGTAAGAAGTTTGGTAGAAAATTTTGACAAAGGTTGAAGTCGCTTGGGTAATAATATGGTCAACAAATTATATGATGACTTAGTCTGAGTTTTGCAGCAATCAAGCCCATGAAGTTTTTTCTAGGGCAGCATTTTAATACCTTGGTTTTGCTTTTAATAAACCGCCTGATTCCTTTAAGGCACACAGCTTTCAATCACACCACAACGATAGAAATCAATGTTTTGTGCATTTTGAACATTTTAAATTCAAATCATTTTAATTAAAAGCACCTTCTCTTATTCTTTTTGTCAATGAAAAGTGTTAGGCCTGTCCACAAGTTGACGGCAACTTTTTGAACAACTTTCGATTTTCGATCAACCTTTTTTGATTTCGAGCAACTTTTTCTGTTTTCAATGTTTTGTTATTGATTTCAGCTAGATCTTTATAAAACAAGAGCTATTTTTTGCGTATTATTTTAAACGCTTCGTGACCAAAAAGCAGAGAAAAATCACTTTGCATATCTTGACTTAATTGCGTGTGGGAATGCTTACGCCTGATTGGTCATTGTCTGTTACTCCATGCTGGAATGTTTGGGAACTGTATCAGCACGTACATTTCAGGTTGTCGAGTGGCCGTCAATAAAACGAGGAACATGGGACATTCCGGAACATCCCGGTACATTCCGGAACATCTCCTAAAGACGAAGAAAGATCACTTAAGAAAAAAACTTTAAATATACAGGAAAAAAGAGACTAACACGAAATAAATATAATCCGAGAGATTAATTGCAGAAAAAAAGAAGACAAAAAATATTTATTCCGAAATAAAAAAAAAAAGACGTTTATAAATGCCCCACCTGGAAATGATAGCTATGGGGGCTGGGTGAGGATTGTTTTAGCGCTTTCGTTTGCTTACAAAATTTTCACCCTCATACAGTTGTACCGTCTTCTGTCATTGCTCTTTTTTTCGAAAAAACTTAAGTCAGTATGTTGCCCAAGATACCTTGAAACTTTTATATAGGAACCTTGAGCACGCAAAATCCGCTGCTCTCCACTTCAGATTGGTTAAGGATATCTACAACTGAGGACTCGGTCAGGCCTACTTTTACAGTAGGCGATAAACATGGTTAATCTGCTCCAAGAAAGATTTTCTTCCCAATAGCAATGCTTCTCACTCCAGTCCAGTGCTCCTCACTGCAGTGAGGGCTGCACTGCATGGGCCTGTTTGTTTCTTAAGGTTAAACTAGTGTAAAATCTCGGGGATCAGCTCTTTAAGTTGCATTTAATGATCCTGCATACGGTCTTTCTTAATAGTTATCCTTATATTCCTCAACATCGACTCAACTGGAAAGAACAAACCAAGTCCCAGACCAAGACTTCACTCCTGTCACCTACCTCCTCCTGTAAGACATCTATCGTCTTATAGCTTAAGATCTTCGATTGTGCCTGTGCTTTTTATTCCGAGAGAGTCGGGGACTTTTCAGCACTCGGCAGCAACTACTTTTAATAAGCTCCCTGCAGCTATTAGAAAAATAACTGAGTATAACTCCTTTTGTGGTAGTGTGAAGAGACATCTTTCGTGTGGGGAACTTTAAGCAGTGACACAATTATAAATTGTACATAATTATACTATTCTTAATTTTTTATATTTTTATTTATTATTATTATTATTATTTATTATATTTTAGGCTTTTTTGTGATCATTTATCACTGTAAATATTAACTACTTAGCGTTTTTAACAGTTTTTCCTAGGTTTGTTTTAATTGTAATTAACTTTAGTTAAATATTAACGGATGAAGAGCTACCTAGTGGAAATACTGTTAATAAAGTCATTATTATTATTATCATCATCATCATCATCATCATCATCATCATCATTATTATTATTTGGTTCTTTTAACCCTCTTATTAATTATTAATTCCAGTTTCTAGATTCCGGATTCCGGATTCTGGATTCCAGATGCCTGGTTTTAGGTAAACCATTTTACTTAAGCTTAAAAGAACAAGAAACGAACAAAATGCTCAGTCTATATATTTCAAAATAACTGACAAGTACATGTATGTTAAATGGCTGTTAATTATTACTCAAAGTTGGCAGTGCTATGATTGAAAGCTTACTCCTTAAGGTTTTGTTTTAAACGGCATTCAAGGTAAAGTTCTGTGAAAAAAACTGACTTACCTGGTTGTGACGTTGTATTCTTTGTCGATTGCCTGTGTCTCATGTTCCACACGAAAAAAAGCGCTTGCTCGTATGAAAGGCTTCCAAACGCCCCGAGAAGCAGGCAAACAACAAAAAATACAACATCACAACCAGGTAAGTCAATTTTTTTTCATAGGGCATATAGCCATTGTTATATTGTGGAGTGTTATAACATAAAGAGGGTTGACTAGTACAAAAGGAGAAGGGGAACTGAACTTAACTGTGCTGTATCTGTTTGTGGGTTATATGCGAGTGTATATTGTTTGGCTATTGAACAGGATAGGAATGTTCTGCTGGTCATTTTTTTTTTTTGGCAGGCATCTTTTCAAGTATTCTAAGACTTGTCTGCCTTTCATTTTAGGAAAAAAGAGACAAGGAATTGAATTCAGCCCTTCAAGCTGGAAGGCTGGAGGGCTTGACCAAAAAGGAAATTTTGGAGCAACGCTACAACATATCACCAGTGAGGAATCGTGAGGTAACAGTCCCTGCTAATAGTGACGACGAAGATAGCAGACAAGACCTGCTATTCAGGAGAAGGCTTTTCCTAAAAAAGGCAAGGTCGGTGGCAAGCACCCGCCGGGTGAAGGGGCGTATGTTGCTGGAGGCCATGGAAAGGCCTGGTGTCAGCCAACTTCATGTCCGAGATGTACTGAGGCTGGCTGAAGCCAATGTGCCCATCCACCAGGCCTCAGCGATATCTATCCCTCCTGACAAAGTTCTAGTTCCTGAGTCACCACTTTTGACCCAAGGTGAAGAATGATTAAGGCTGCTTTGATGGGACTCAAATATGTTGATATGTGTAATTGCTTACATTTCTTTACATTGAAACAAGGCATGGCTTTTATATAATTTTTAAATTATGGACAACATGTAAACAATATGCAAAACTAACTAAGCTACATTAAAAAAGCCAAGCTATCAGTATAGTAGTACTGAATAGATCCACTCATTACATATAGAGTTTGAGTAAGAGAGTTTATCTCTGAACTGATTCAGTATTCTTAAACTAAAAGCCACAGGGCTATGCCAAATTATGAGTGCTGATTTTTTACACAGCTCAGCTCTGAAGCAAAGTCAGAGCCCCCCTTCCCCATCATCCTCCAATATTTTGGTTCCTGGTATAAATTTCTGCACAAACATTTTTGTAATTGAAGTATAGTAAAAAAAAAAACAGAAAAGAAAGAGAGCGAGTTAAAGATTAGAATTTGACAAAAAAAAGGGTAGCTTCAGATTTCAACTTTTGGGAGCTTAAGGGCTATACTTCAGTTACTACCTGTATGAACATAAAATGTTTTGGTCTCATATTTTCATATCCAGTGCTCCCTCATAGAATAATTATACTGTACCATGCCATAGAAAATACAGCCAATCAGAATACAGGAAATCCATTGAGTATTTGTTCTTATTTGAACTTTGCCATCATACAGTCCCTATTGATTGTGTAGGGAGATTTATTTCCTGTGACATGGTATAAAATAGTTATGCAAAGCTTTCTCCTGATATACCATGCATACTCACTTGCCTAAAGGCTTGTACTCATTTGCCTAAAGGCTTGTGTATATAGGAAGAAAATACTAGAAACTCATGGGATATATTCATGGTAATTACCACTCAAAAGCATTGCATAATTAAAATATAATTTGTACTGTATTTACCCGTGTATAATGCGCACTTTTTTCCTAAGATTTTTTTCATGAAATTTGCACTGCATATTTTACACGGAACCTTTTGTTTCTTGATCGCTTCCCTAATTTGCATACGCATGTGGTTAACAAAGGATAAAAAACCAGTAAACAAGAATTCAAAAGGCTGTTGTCCATGCCGTTGTTATAATAAACAAGCAAATAACCTATCACAGCTGCTTTTAAATTACCACCGATAAACTGACTGGAAAAACCGTGAAAAACTGGCCAGATGTTCTGTGAGCAGACGCTAAAAATTTGCATACAGACAAAACAAAAATCCTCTTATTTGCATATGGTATTAACGAAACGCACATTTTGTGAGCCAAAGTTTGTTCAAAATTATTTTGCTCGAAGTACAGCAGCTCAGAAAGAAGGTATTAGCTCAGAATTATGAAGGTACTCATAATTATTTTGTTAAAAAGACAGCTTGCAAGAGCGAAATATTTTTAAGACTTTAAAATTAATGAAAAGTTTGTCCACCTTTGGTCTTCAGTCAAACCACATCTTTATCATACATTAATATATATATATGCATATGTATGGTTGCTACATATCATGACATTGTTTAAGTTATACATTGTATCTGGGGTGGGAGGGGATACTCCCTGATATGGGATGTTTAGGTATTTGTGGCTCCAAAGGGTATGATTCTTTAGCCATCTTGGTCTGAAATATGGTATTGATTTTGACCATTTTGGTCTGAAATAGGGTATGGTTGTGCACTATTAGTCTTAGAATTAGGACCATCAACAAAAGCCCTTCTCAACTTATGTTTTTGCCAGCAGTGTACTTGAAATAGGTATCTGAGTATTAAATGTTTGGTCAGGTCTGAATTAGAGTAAGGATTTCAGGAAGTGGGCACACCCCCACTTAATGTTTCTGGGAGTACCCCCTCCCCCTACCCAGTTGCATGTATTACATAAGATAACTAATTTTTTATGTTCAGTAAGAAGTAACCTTGTACTTCATCCATCTCAGAGCTTAACATTTCAATACTTCCAATTTATTCTGCAGAAAACAAGAATTGTAAAACATATTACTTTAAAAGGGGTTTTCTGCGGTTTCATTCTGTGACATGAGATGCAGCCTTATAGAAGGGTTCAAAAAGTATGTTGTAAGTAATAATTTGTACAATTTATTTTTAAATAACCTTGATTGCATACCATTTACACTGAAAATCCAGAAAATATTTGGAAAAGTAAATAGTGTGCATCAATTACTGTTTTTCAAATTAAAGTTCCAAGGTATAAGTGGTAGTTTGTTCAGGGCATTGTGGTCTTTCTTTAGTTAATGATTATGGGTAGATATTGTGGCTTTTCCTCTACCAGTGAAAACATCATTTCATGATTAGGCTAGAAATTAATTCCATCTGGATTGTTTGTGTATGTGTCATCCAACTGAGGTCATCCATCATATAGCTGTTTATTAGAGCAGTTTTCAATTGAGTGTCGTAAAACCAAAACCAAAGCAACTACTCTGACCAATCACAACAGAGGTAAGCAGTGCAATGATCCAATCAGAATACAAAGAAATTACATGTAGTTGGCGCAAAGCGCGGGAAAATACACGCGTGCAAGTCGCGATTGGTTTTGGTTTTGCTTCTCATTGGTTGATAAAGCGGCGCGAGTTTTCCTGGCCAATCACAGAGCGAAGCAATACAAAACCAAAGCAAAACAAGAATTACTTTCGACACTGAATTGAAAACTACTCTGTCAGAAAATACTTACTAGTACTGTAGTTTTGAAACTGTAATGCCAAAAATTAGTGACCTGTTGTAACCTGCATTGCCGTCCTTTTGGCTAATTATAATGACAATAAAATAAATGTGTTTTTCTTTTCAAACAAAGTAGTAAGCTTATTAATGTGTTAGAGTGCTACTGTACAGACATTCAGATGGTGATACCTGCCCAACCAGCAAATGATAATGATAATGTAATTATTACAACAACAACATATTTGTTTCTCTCTTTATATTCTGAAAAGCAATGTATATTGCAGTTGCCATACTGTACTACAGCTGATACATTGACCAAAATCTCCCTATGTGCTAATGTAGCAACCATCTCATTGGCATGCCCCGTACCGGCCTACGATTCGTGTGATTTTATATAATAACAAAATCAATGCGCAGGCAATGATTGGTCAATCAGCTATGGTTTATTGTTCCAGTAAACTCAAGGAAATTGCGCGTGTCCTCTGGATTATTATATAAAAGCAATATACCACAAGTTTCTATGGTTTATAGGCTGATAAACCACGTGGGATGTTGGAAGAACACTCGCAGAATCCGTAAATCACTTGCCTGCGGCTCATGATTAAGGGATTCTGCGAGTGTTCTTCCAACATCCCACGTGGCTTATCAGCCTATAAGTAATAGTAATTGGACCGAGTGGAGTACAATTCAGGGAGTAATCGCGCGAGTAATTTCAAAATCAGCCGAGCGCGAAGCGCGAGGCTGATTTGAAAATACGAGTGCGATTACTCCCTGAATTGTACGACACGTGGTCCAATTACTAATTAATCGTATCTATAACAAATTTCGAGGTCCAATTACTAATTAATCGTATCTATAACAAATTTCGGAATTAAAAATTTCTTTTGGGAAGGTCTTTTGAGCGAAAACGTCTTTAGCGCTTTCCATATGTTTTGAAAACTGCAGGAAACGTTTGCAAAGGAAGCCATTAAAGCGCGCGTAATTGACGTGAAAATCACGTGGGTATCCAATTACAGGTGTCCAATTACAAAAAGTTCAAATTGGATACCTGTAATTGGACACCCACGTGATCGCGCGCCGATTACGTGATAAATAGGCGCGCGGAGAACCAATCACGATCGAGAATTTTGTTATAGATACGATTAACCATAGAAACTTGTGGTATATTGCTTAAGTAAATCATGGCTATGATTTCCAGAGATGATTTTAACACTTCACTTGCCATCATACCTATGATTCGTGTGACTGTAAATCATGGTTATGATTCCACAGATGATTTTAACACTTCACTTAGCATCATACCTATGATTTGTGTGACAGTAAATCATGGTTATGATTCCAGACATGATTTTCACATTTCACTTGGCATCATACCTATGATTTGTGTAACTGCAAATCTTGGTTATGATTCCAGAGATGATTTTCACACTTCACTTGGCATCATACCTATGATTTGTGTGACTGCAAATCATGGTTATGATTCCAGAGATGATTTTCACACCACTTGGCATCATACCTGTGATTTGTGTGACTAAAAATCATGGTTATGATTCCAGAGATGATGGTAACACAACTCTTAAAATCATAGCGATGATTTAGCTAAAAGTAGAATCATACTATGATGTTTTGGGTACAGATCAAACCATAATATGATTCCTTATGACTGTTGCATCATTACATGAATCATCACATATGATTTATTAGCCTAAGTTCCTGTGCTAACCTTAAGCCAACAACTAAAAAAGGCCATCGTGGGGTTTTTCGCATTAATTTTTTTGAATCTTATGGTAATCCACATTAAAGCGAATGAGTTATAGATTTTTATCACTTTTACTGTAATTTTGTTTCAAGGTGGTCTTATACAATAGAAAATGTATGGAAATCATAGGTTTTTTGCTAAAGTGAGTTAGGGGGGTATTAAAACAAAGATGTTGATCGGGGACTGGGTATTGTTGTGCATGTATTTTGTCACATTACAGCTGGTCACGTGGCTACACCCGACTCGTTTGAATTCACTCTCTGGTCGACCGATTTACCTTGGAATGTGTCAAAATTGCCCTAAATTACTGTGTTTTGGGTCATTTTCGGGTGCCGGAGCTCATCATAAAGGGCGGAGAAGGCTTAAACCTTGCCAATTCCAAAGAACCGCTTATTGGCACTGCGAATACAACAAACTTTATTCGAACACTGGCTTGAATCTGCTGACAGTTTGTTGTTCGTGGACAAGGGGCCTAAAAGCAGATGTGCCTTGTCTCACCGGGCTCCAATCTTCACTGGCGGAACTTTCATTGAATGCTGAAGGTGCCTGAACCATTTTTGGTGCAGGATTGAAGCCTGGTCTGAGACTTCAGAAAATGGTAAAATGTTTTGGAGGAGACTTTCCCGCTCAAAGACATGGACGTTCCCAGGATGCAACGGGGTCAGAGTCTTGCTGTTTAATTGCTTGGTTGAGGTTGCTGATAAAAAGGGCACTGATAGAGGTCTTGTTTGGCTTTTTTTTTCCAAACTTCCTCTTTAATTTGCAAACAGAGGAGCTGATTGTAATGTTTACTTTCTGAATAAAGGATTCAGTTGAAAAAAGACTTGTCCAGACAGCTCATTTGCGAGGTAAGATTCTCATTTAATTCTAGCACTATTTTGGAGCTGATATGTTGTTTTCATTCAATTTCTATGCTCTTACGTTGCTGGAGAATACATTGTCATGCCTGTTTGATTTTGATTCCTTTTCTGTATGTGTAACAAACACTTTTACACTGATAATGTTGGAAAAGATGCCAAAACCTGACCACAGCAATTTTTTTTCTTGACCCTATGTAGGTTTGAAATTTGAAACTGGCATGGAATTTGTAGATGTCAAAAAATATTTACTTTCCATGCTTTTTAGGGCTCACATTTAAGGTAGATAAACCTTCTATGCAATGAACCAGAATAAAGCCAATCTGTTGAATTATTCTTTCATAACATTCCAAAGATTGAAGGTAGGTGTAGGCCTAAAACAGCCATTTTTTGCAAAGTTAAACTTTGAAGATTTTTCCCTCTGCAAATAACCAGAGTCAGTCCACTTGTTTAGGTTCACAGCATAGATCAAAATTTATAAAAAATTGTTTCTTGACTCACTGACTAAGTCTTTTTGCTCATTTAGTTTTTCCGAGGAAGCACCATTAAAGACAGCTGACAAAAGCTTGTTCTGTTTCCATGGCAACAAGAGACTCAGATATGATTGTGTTTGACATCATTCATGGCAACAAGTTGCATGATGGTGGTTTCTACCGAGTTAGTTTGATTTTGGAGAAAAAGGTGGTCTTGGGTGGAAGACCCCCTTAAGTCCCACTTTAATGATATGCTTTGATTTCAGCTTTGGGGATCTCCTAAATATGGAAAATTTCAATAGTTTTGTCTAACCCTAAGCTTTTCTAGTAATTTCAAATTTTGGCTGTGCTTAGGGTTGGGGTTAGTTGGGTAACCTTTTTTACCCTTAGCGTATGTTTTGCTTAATGATATGCTTTGATTTCAGCTTTGGGGATCTCCTAAATATGGGGAATCCCAATAGTTTTGTCTAACCCTAAGCTTTTCTAGTAATTTGCAATTTTGGCTGTGCTTAGGGTTGGGGTGAGTTGGGGTAACTTTCTCCACCTTTAGCGTATGTTTTGCTTACTGATATGCTTTGATTTTAGCTTTCAGGATCTCCTAAATATGGGGAATTCCAATAGTTTTGTCTAATGCTAAGCTTTTCTATTAATTTGCAATTTTGGCTGCGCTTAGGATTGGGGTTAGTTGGGGTAACTTATTTCACCCTTTTCACCCTGCTTAAGAGGGAGTTATACCTGGATGCTGATGAAATAAGAAGTGATTTGATGAAGAAATTAAAAAGGGAAAATAAAGCATACACAAACACTCAGACAATCCACTGCAACACCGGTGCATGTCAGGTTGAGGACGAACTGTTTGGTGTTTGTCCATTAATTTTTAACCACCAAATTTAATTTTTAATCACCTTAAAATCTTCATATTCCTCACCATCCCTTTCAATCAATCCCCCTCTCCCACCTTCTCTTCTTCCTCACAAACACTGTAAAAATCACCCAAAAATTCTGAGATGTTTATGGGGTTATGCACTACTAAACTATGATGGCTTTTTCGGATTGCATGAAATCTCGAGAAGATAATAAGGAGAAAAGGTCAAAAGGTGCCAAAAATGTAGCATTCAGGTGTAGCCCCTTCTTAACTTCGTGCTACCAAAAAGGCGCGCGCGCTCATGGGAAACCTAAACCCAGAAAACCTGGAGCGGGGCTGCTACCGGAAGTGGCCGCTTCAATGGTCAAGTGGTAGCCGAAAGCTCCACAACACAGGTAACTTAAATAAATTGAAGCTTAGCATTTGGTTTTTAAAATCGTTGTTACTCTTTTTGAGGAATGAAACTTGTATTTTTGTCTCAACTGGATATAAATAACAATCTACTCGTTTTGGACACAAAGAAGTAGATAGTCGAATTGTTTGTTTGTTGTTTTCCAAGTGAACGAGTGTTTTTCCTCCGCTTGGCTGACTGTACATGTTTTTCGACCTCTGTGTTTCTACAGTGTTAAGAACTGAAAGAAACGTTTGCCCTTATGTTATTAACACGTAATCGCAATGAGTCGTCGTAAAATTAAGGATTAGTGTCACTTATGTTTTGCGCGACGAGGGCAATTTCAGCAACTCTCTGAAAACTGTCACAAGTGATATTAATATAGTAATCCATAATTATACTCGGCCCCATACGATTACCTATCCAAACTATCAGGATTGTTCTCCTTTTATCTCTTTTCTAGGACATTTAAGCTTATGTCTAAGCTTAACATACTACGAAATTTGTTTGTTAAGCACAGGCTAAAAGATCAAACATTTTCATCCAACATCGTGTTTGTCAAACATAACGTTTGGTGGCTAAACGCATAACAATAGGGTCATTTATACGAGAGAAAATAAGCCGCGGCTTACTCTGGCCGCGGCTTACATAAGACGCGAAAAGAACCATTTATACGAGGAAAAACTCCTAGGCCAGGATAAGCCGCAGCTTGAGAAAGCCGTGAAGGTAGATTTTGTACCATTTATACGGAGTGTTCGCGTCTTATGTAAGCCGTGGCCAGAGTAAGCCGCGGCTTATTTTCTTTCGTATAAACGGCCCTAATGTTTCACCAAACACCGGACCAAGTGAGTCCAAAAAATGATTTTTGCGTATTATCGTTGAAATTTTCGACGTTATGTGGTTCATTTGGTTGCTTTTTACCGTTTGTGCACGATTTGTTTGTTGGGGTGGTTAAACGATCAAACATTTGTTCGTAATGTGAAATTTTGGATGAACATGTTTTATCTAGATCAAACATGGAAAGCCACTTAATGCACTATTGAGAGAGGTGGCTAAACCATCAAACATGCTCTTCCAACTATGTTGGATGAAACTATTTGATCGTTCTTTGATTGCTAAATTTGTTTTCGAACAAACACACTTGTCGACTGTATTGTTTTCTTGTAATGTTTTGAGGTTTTTGAACCACAGTCAATTCGCGTTGACTGCTCTAAACATAAAATATTGGCGCAAGGAAAGGCATGCGGTGTTGTTCAATACCAGCAAAAAAATAATAACCGTGGAGTTTGGAGCTCCGCTTTTAGGCTTGGCTAAATCTATTTATAATAAAGTTTCGATATAACGCGCGCTCCGATTGGTTTAAACAGCCTGCCTTATGAGAGTACAGATGCACGGGCAGCTACGGTGTCACGCCATGGACCCAAATGAAAATCTGAATTTTTCCCTCGGTTTTTTTTTTTTTTTTTGATTCAGACGTAGTGTACGACCCAGAAAATATGTATGAAAACGAGCGGTTAGCCTCAATGGATTTGGAAGATGTTTCTGCGAGTAACACCACAAATAACAGCATGAAAAATTAAAGATTAATGTGAAGCGTTTTTTTCAGAAGTTGCTGAAATTGTCCGAGTCACGCAGCGACGAGGGCAATTTCAGCAACTTCTGAAAACACAAGTGGACGCCACTCGTAAGATTTGGAAAATAAAGTTTTCCGAAAATGTTAGCCGAATGCGTGAGGAAATTAAGAAAATCTTTATTATAAAACAAAGCACGGTTAAGGCTTTTTTATTTGTTAAATATTATGTTGGTTCACAAAAAGAGGTACGTGCAAGAGTGGAGCAATTAATTCATAAGCCGGTAAGGAACCGTTCTTTCATCTAATTTGAAATTTAAATTGAAAAGCAATTTTATTTTCACTAGCATTAACCTTTTAATAGGAGATATGTAATTCACCTGGTAAGTAAATATACATTAGCTGTTAGGCTGATAACTATTTGCCTACCGCTGCTTTGTACGCCTTTTTTTTTTGTAATTTCCGGAGGGTAGGCGGTCAAGTCGGTCGATCTCGTTATTCATAAGAGGGTTACCACAGATATTTTGCTGATCCGAAACACCGAAGGTTCTATCTTTCTCACCGCGCTTGTCACGCTAGCTATTGCTTGTTTTTAAGCAAGCAGTTGATCTCGCATTCCGTATTTGATAAGTATTTCATTTATAGGTGCTTTTTTCGAGACATTTTTTGCCACCTCAGAAGTCTACTGACTGGCATCCTAAAGGTCGGCACACACGGAGGGACTAGTCCCTGCGACTAGTCCCCGCGACTAGTCCCGGGGACCAAGTCCCTTCGTGTGAACTACCCATTCAATTACAAAATCTAGTCGCAGGGACCAAAATTTGGTCCCTGCGACTTGTCCCACGAATTCAAACCATGTTTGAATTCGTGGACAAGTCGCAGGGACTTGTCCCCTCAAATTATGCTGGTCCCTGCGTGTGAACTGTTCGTGGGACTAGTCCCTGCGACCAGTCCCTTTGTGTAAACTCTTCAGGGGACTAGTTGCAGGGACTAGTCGCAGGGACTAGTCCCCTCGTGTGTGCCGACCTTAAAGCTGGGTTGGTGGGTAGAGGCAATCCTCTGAAAGGAAACAGAGGTGAGAAACAATTTCACAACAAGTGAGCCGCCGAAAGTGTTTGAGCGAGCCACGAGCGATTCACGAGTGAGGTTGTCTTTCTAGCCGTTCTGTGGGAGGATTCTGGGCCTAGCATGACAATTTTGGTGAATTTGGTTTGTAAATAATGCAATCGGTGCAATATTATGTCAGCTGGACTGGGTGGCTATCGGAAATGAATATTTCGTGCCGCCGTTATGCAAGAATTTCAGAATTCCCTTGGGCCACAAACGCGAACATTACTGACCAGTGAGAGCAACTGAAATCAAATAGCGTTATCCACGTCGAGCTAAAGAAGTGGAACAGATTGAAAGAAGTGGAGTCGAAATTTGCTGCCAATGTAAATAAGAGGAATTTTTATGTTACAAACGTCAAGGCAAAGTTTTTGTGTGTGTGCGTTGTCCGAGGGCGATTTTTGGTTTTGCAACAGAATTAACAGTCATATTAAATGAAAATTGGGAGTTTTGGTCAGTTTCCGGGGTGATAAAGTCTAAAGAACTGATCATTTGGCTTTAACAATGGTTAATTTCAACCATAGTGTGGGAGATTTAAGAAAGTTGTAGGTTTTCATAGCATTGGTCTTTAACTACCAAGCATTCATACTAACGGACTAAACGCACTGTCAACGATCCATTAACTGAAATTGAAAATTAGCTCCAATCTTATAAATGCTAATTTAATTTACTTTACGGTCAGAGTCATGCTCACATTAGGTGGCGAGAACCCTTTTCCTTCCAATAACCGAGCGAACTAATGACCGGAGGGTGAAGAATAACGACCTCTTACCGTCTTTCTTCCTTTCGTTCGCGCATTATCTTTCTGTCTGTCTGTCGGTCATTCATTCATTCATTCATTTTTTTTTCGGTTTCCCTTCATTCTTTCTTCATTTACCTCTTTCTTTAATCCTCCCCCCCCCCCCCCCCCATTTTTTCACACTTACTTTGAATATTTATTACTGACGTGGAAGCCTTAATTGTCTTAGAACCTCTACGAAACTCAATAGCACCTGTACTGAACTCAATCAATTTGCTGTTTTGTTGTTGCTGTTGTTGTTGTTTCATCAAAGATGCCAGCAGCAATTAACAAATATGACTAAAAGTCCTTTTTATCACCCAAGAAGCCGATCATAAATTATGATTAAATGAGAAGTCAAACATACTTTCCAAACACGCTTTATAAAAGCACATTTAGTACTATTTGCTTGATAAAGTGCTTCATTTCTACGTACCTTTCGGTCGAGAAGTAAAATTCGGGAGATATACATGGCGAAAGATGCAATGAATTTAAACCGACAATCTTTATAGGTTTTCTTTTTTTAACCTGATAAGAAGTACATTTAATGAACAATTGCTTTTGTCACTAATCTGCAGTAAGCAGAATCCATGTTCTCCATTTCCAGTTTAGAAATTAGTTTCATGGTTTCTCCGACCAAGTCGATAACTTATGAGATATGCCTCGAAAATAAAGAAAAAATAAATTCTATTTGATGCTATAAACCATTTGACACTGACTGTGAAGTAAGAGTGTGATGAGAACTTATTATGAAACAAAAACTCTTGATTATGACTTTCAGTGGTGCCTTTTTTAATTAAAAGAGAGAAAAAAAAAACTGTAAATTCCCTCATCTTGAATTCGCGTGTTCTTGAGAGACTACTGCTGGAATCATAACACCTCCTCTACAATCGTAGCTTGACTTAAACTTTTCGATGAAAGAACGAGAACTCCTTCTACGCTCTCTGGTTCCAAGTTACCTGCTTTGTCGCCAGAAATCGACGTCAAGTCAAACGTTTCACGGCGTGCATTTAACCTGCTTCCAGCTCCCCGAATGCTTGTATGCAGGATCGAGCCGGTTATTGCTTTCCGGAGACTGCGACGAAAATGTTCCACGAACGCAAAATACACACAGGGATTTACGGCCGTGTTTGCGTAAGCGAGGAAAGCGGCCGCGAATTGAAAGCCGGTGAGGACGCACCTCGGAGCTTCCCAGTTCCACACAAATATTAAAATGAAGGTGTAAATATTTATTGGCGCCCAGCAAATGGCAAATGCAACTACAATAGTCAGTGCCATCTTCAATACGTTTCTGCTCATCCTTCCGTGGACCTTTCCGCCGCGGGTTGCGCATTTCAAAGAAGTCCGTTCTTTAGCAAGCTTCCATACTACGACAGTGTATATAACCGCCAATAAAGAAAACGGAATCAGGCTCAGAAAAATAAAGAAAAATGTGACATAAATTTTGCCCGTCTTTGGTTCCTGGAACGCAGGTTCCCACGTTGGGACGCAATCGACCTCAGTGCCGAAATCGATCAGTTTGAAGGTGTAGAAGTAAGGCGCATGGAGGGCGGCGCCAAGAATCCACGTTGAGGCGATCAGTGCCATTCGTAATCTAGTAGTGACCATTTTGACACGCAAAGGGAACACGACAGCTACGAGCCTCTCAAACCCAATTAAAACCACCGTCTGAATAGACACTGCCGTGGCTACATCTTGCACAAAGGCAACCAATTTGCAGGATATCTCTCCCGCCAGTCCTGTTAGAAGCCACTTGCCCTCGGCATTGAGTAAAATTTCGGTGATTTTTCTCGGATATACAAAGATCGGAATGAACAAGTCTGACGCAGCCATATTGATGATCAGAAAGTTAACGTTTCTTTGTACGTGCTTCGTTTTACGGACCACGTGCAATGTAAGAATATTCCCAGACATCGCAACGGCCATGATAAAAATGTATGCGCTGATTTTTGCGGCCTTTTCAGCCGTCGTTGCGACAGGCCTCAAACATCCCTCATCGTTTGTCAGTTCAACTGTCTGGTTGCTAGAGTTATAATTGTCCTCCATTTGAAAGCGCTAATCTTGTTTTTATAAAAGCAAAAAAAAAAAGGGTGTCACAGACTCAGACGAAATAGTGAAGTTTTTAAACCAAAAAGAGGTTTCGAGAAATCCCTTTATCTTATCTCACTGAATCCAATTGGGCAATCAGATATTGAATGTCAAACGTATTGCCTCCAATTTGCATCCAGCCTATATTCGTAACTACGTCACAGGGGATGTACATTATCTTGCAAGTGTCACGAATATCGCTACCTTATCGACTGAAAAATGGCCAATATTTCCTCCCCAGATTTCCGTTTTCTGTTCGAAGACAATAAACTCCAAAAGTGAACAATTTGCGGAGATCTATACAATGACTTCCACTTGACGTTTCGGCAGCTCCCACTCTATCACCTATACAAATAAAAGCATACTTGTGTCAACGCTTTGTCAGCAATATTATTACGAATGCAATACTTTTTCGGTCAACTTTGACAAACAACTCAAATTTCGGGGAAGTTGGCCGATAGTTATGACAGCAGTTATCGCTCAATTTATCATTCCCTCATGTCGCATTATACATTAAGATATCGAACTTATCTCACCCATTTGATTACAAGAAAGGCAATTCAACCAATACTGATCAGTGAAAGAAACACCCAAAACTTGAAATTGCGGGATAAAGTTATCGATGTTGTTTACAATTATAGCACTTTGTATATGAAAAACAGAAGGTTCTTCCATATAGATAATTGAATACATTTATTCATATAACCAAAAGTTTGAATTTCAGAGCAAACTTTCTAGTTAAGTAACGTTGAGGGAACTTTTAATCTTGCTTCCATTTTAGCCATTTTCGTCCCGTTTAATGTATGCGGTAACTGCTGGTCCAACTTATGCGTCGCTTATACTCCAACTGAAGTCAAATGTATAATTTACGAGAAAATACTAAAAACAAATCAAGCCAATGTACTTTACAGAAAAACAAGAAAAGTCATAATAATAAGCAATAGTAGTGCTGTAGATAACGACAGCGATAGCGATAAAAAAATTTTAGGGAGCTTAAGCAACGACGACGACGACGGTAACGAAAACGTTCTTTCGAAATATAACTTCTAGTTTTTGTAACTCTTTCGCGATTATTCCAAATTGCTTAACTTAAAAAATGCTGGCGAACTGTCCAGGGACTAAATTGCTCTGAACGACTTCAAAGGTAGGAGATAGGAAGAAAAACTTGCTGTCATGCGTTCACGTTCTCGAGAAAACATAAAATTTGGTCATTTCACGTTGTGTTTTGCAGAGGACTGGAAAAAATATACCAAAATGCAAAACGCACCTGCAGAGCCATTGTTTTTGCTCATTAAGCCTATTGTTTTGTGACGTTCTGGTTGTCGTCGTCATCCTCGTTGCTTAAGTTCCCTAATGACAATAGGGAGCTTTAGCAACGACGACGGCGACGGCAACGAGAACGTCACTTCAAAATAGAACTTCTCGTTTTTGTAACGCTTTCGCGATTATTGCAATTTGTTTAACTTGGAAAATACTGGCGAACTATTCAGGGACTAAATTGTTATGAACGCCGTTAAAGTAAGGAAAAAGAAAGAAAACTTTACAGTCACACGCTCCCGTTCAAGAAAACCTAAAATTTGGTCATTTCATGTTGTTGTTTTGCAGAAGACGGGAAAGAAATGTACCAAAATGTAAAACGCACGTGCAGAGCCATTGTTTTTGCTCATTAAGCCTATTGTTTTGTGGCGTTCTCGTTGCCGTTGCCGTCGTCGTTGCTAAAGCTCCCTAATGATACGAAGACGACGTGACGATGAGGATGATGACTATAATGATGCTAACTGTATGTCAATGACAAAAGTAATGCGCGCGCTCTTCATTGAGGAATGAATGACCTGAAAGCACAAATTTCACCTTTGATTAACTTGAGTGCAATTTGACGTACGTGTAAATTATCCTCTCGGACAAACAATTATTGAACTGAACTGAATGCCAACATCTCTGGTCCACTCAGCCTCTACCAGTCGTGCCATACTTCCATTGTGCACAAATGTGTGGAAACCTGACCCTTAATCGAAATTTGACTTGGCGAAAGAGCTTAAGCGAAATGTGGCCTTGTATGACAACTTGCTCAACGAACATCTTTATGAAGTTGATAATGATCCACGCAATATTATCGTTACATACACACAAATGTTTCTTCCCATAATTGCCAGAGATATGCAAAATACCATCTTCTCCCACTCCGACTTTTAAACAAAAGATGAGCACTTCTTGCTCTTTTCGAAGTAGCTTAATCGAATAAAAATGTGATCTAGAAAAAACTGTCCTCCTGCATTTTAACCGAATTGAGAAGTGCAGAGATTGTAAGCTAGTTTAACACACTTAAATTCTACAATATGTCAGCAATCATAAATCATTGAGAAACTGGACAGACAGTTCCAGCGTACAATTGAAGTTGCGACCGATAGAAAACAAAGGCGATATTAAAGAAAGGAGAGTGACCTCTTCTAAAGTCCTCAGTTGCATTGCAGGATTGGTCTTGGCTGGTTATCACTTTAACTGTGTTAAAAGTGAATCAGCTGTACATTTTGCGATCTGTTGAAATTAAAGCCGACGAAAATTCTATCCTTTGAGATTTTATTTAGTCTTTAGTATTCTCACAACTCCTGTACTTTCAGCGCTTAAATTTGCTTAGTGTGAAATAAATAAATAGAAAATGACTGAATGACAAAATGAACGAAGGAACGAAAGACGAAAGAACGAAAGAATCAAAGTGAAAGTTAAGTGAACGATTAATAAATATTACTCTCTTCTGGTTTCTTGATAGGTACATGGTTAATGGAATTAGCATTTTCAACAACTTAAATGACAAAGAGCTCGTTGTTTGCCAAATACAGGAGATGAGCGTTAGCATAAAGCGCAGGTGATCACAGAATATTGAGATGTTTTCTTTAATTTTCCGTCCCTAATGCTACTTCAGATCCTTGTCTAGATCAAGCTAGCACGCTATTGGAAAGCATAAGTTACATCACAACTGTCAAAAATTCAACCCGCAAGGTAATAAAAAAGTGGAAAGAAAGCAATAACTCTTAACAGTTGTGTCAAAACACACTGGCCACAGAATGCATTTAATAAATTAAATGACCGGGGGCGTGCAGTGGGAAGGGCTCCCTCACCTCCCCCCCCTCCTCCCATTTTTCAACAGTAAAAAGCAAGTAAGCAAGTAATACGAAAACATTCGAAGTTACTTTTCTATTTAACGTTTTATCGAAAACTGATTATTCTTGTTTTTAAAACACCGCTTCAGTTTTGTTGCTGAAAGTATACGTTTCACCACACCATCCCATGTTAGTTTTAAATGCATTTCCAGCCATATTCAGAGGACTTTAATTTGAAAAAGTTCCGGGGGAGAATGCCCCCCTGGCCCCACTAGTTGAACCAAGCTAACGCATTCCCCTTAATTGTAAACTTGCTGCACGGACCCTGAATAATAATGCCTTGAAGAAAGGTGGCTAGTTAAGCTGCACGCCACACGTAACTGTCTACTGAAAAAGTCATAATCATATTTAAAACCGCACACATTGTTTTGTCTTTTCCATTCAGTTTTCATTGTCTTGGGTAACTCCTGGCTTAGCTTAAACAAGACTGACAAGAATGATATGGGGAATACGTAAGACCTATCCAGTGCTTCCATGATGTTGCAAGCAATTGCCTTTCATGATTTCTTAGCTGACAAAGATATCACTGACTTCAATACATGCCGGGATGTTCGAAGGGCATTTACTCAGAAAAAAAATTTTGTTTAAGCTAAGAACCAAACTTGACGATTTGCACTGATCGATGAACAAATATTCATAAATTCGAAATGTTCTAATTCGACAGGATTAGATTCCGTCGTGTATTAAACTATGATTCTCGTTCCGAAACCAATTTTGATATGATTAGTTTGTACCTGTGGACAATTTCTTACTACTTCTGACGAATACATGCAACTTACCCACTTCTGAAATCTTCCCTCATGATAAGATGCATTGAGAGCAGGTCTAGTATCTGCCGGGCAGTGTCAATTTTACAGGAAAAAAAAAAGGATGCAAAACGAACTTGAAAGTGAAGGCACCGGGTATGGGGATTGCATAAGTTGGTTAAAATAACGAAAGAACTAACCAGAAGCTCAAGATTGTAGACATTTATACCTTTCTATCATTATCAGCTAATTGACGATTCGGTCAAGGGAAGTTAGTGGGAGGCAGTCTATTATTCATGGCAATATACATGAAGCCATTTAAGACGCAGCAGTACGCATACAAGGAAAAACACTCAATACTGTACAAAACACCCAAGGCTAAGTAGAGAATATAGAGCCGGAAGGCAAAAGAAAGTGTGAGCCACAAACAATTAAAAGTCATCTCTCTACGTAGGAAAAAAAAGGTGACATAACTATTAGCCATATCTGGAAGGGTGAAAAATCTAGCGCATATGAAGGAACTAAATAGAAACTCAGGATTGTAGAACATTTTAAAAAACAGTAAATAAATAAAGGAAAAAACACTGAAAACTGAATAGAGTTTTATATACCCAGACGGAATTAATTAATATTTCGACATAAGAAAAGCAGTCACAAGAATATATTAGGCCTAAGTTAATATTTACATACTGATGTAGGTTAACACGCTTTGCCCGAGACTGTCCCAGTTTGTAGAATGAATATGTGAATGATCATCGCAGTTTTGAACACTACTTAAGCAGTAGTGAAAAACAGCTTGATAAAAAAAATCAGGGTTGTACGGGATCGATCTCTGCGATACCGGTGCAGTGCTCTATCGACTGAGCTAACGAGCCAACTGGGAGCTGGTCATTTTGTTGGTTCGTAATATATACCCGTGAGTAATAAATATATGAAAACGAGTATATGAAAATCACATATTTGAACTCCGGATTAAACAATGAATATGTCAATGATCATCGCAGTTGTAAACAACTACTTAAGCAGTAGTGAATATATTCTTCTCATATATTTTATCCCTCACGGGTATATATTACGTACGAACCAACAAAATTAACAGCTCCCAGTCGGCTTGTTAGCTTAGTTGATAGAGCACTGCGCCTGTATCGCAGAGATCCCGTACAAACCGGATTTTTTTCCCAGGCTTTAAGGATTTTTTTTTTCTTTCAGGCTTTAAGAAGTGTTCACAACTGCGATGATCATTCACATATTCATTCTTTAATCCGAAGTTCAAATATGATTTTCATATATTCATTCTCGCGTTTGTACAATATAACACAATGTGTTTGCTAATTAAAAAAATTTCGATCCCGCCTCCAGTATCCGAGATAGGCCCCAGCGGAGGCTGACGTTTAGAGAATGACAATATGGCCAAAGTAAAGTTCAAGTAGATACTGGGACTGTCCTATTGTTCGATGAACGTATTTTTTAGTAAGTGCTTTTGGCATCTAGAAGTATTGATTGTTATTGGGGGCAAAAAAAAAAACAGAAACATTTCAGTTGCAATTTCCGCAAGACTAGAACACACGTAGCCTCCCACGCAGTCGTTTTTAGGGGACTCGTATTTCACCTCCACCCCACTAACTACGGTGTTCGAGGAGTATCACAAATAAAATTTACTATTTCTGATTCTTTTCTTGTTTTCTTTGATTTTGATATGTTGTTTATGATTAAAAACGAAAATCCTTTTGGTTTTTATTGTGTCATTTTGATTTTGAATTTGTCGCGTTTGATTTCTCAAATGGCAGTTTGATTTCCAAAATTTGTCGCGTTTGATTTCTCAAATGACGCTTTTGATTTCCAAAAATTGTCGCGTTTGATTTCTGAAATGACACTTTTGATTTCCAAAATTTGTCGCGTTTGATTTCTCAAATAACACTTTTGATTTCCAAAATTTGTCGCGTTTGATTTCTCAAATGACACTTTTGATTTCCAAAATTTGTCGCGTTTGATTTCTCAAATAACACTTTTGATTTCCAAAATTTGTCGCGTTTGATTTCTCAAATGACACTTTTGATTTCCAAAATTTGTCGCGTTTGATTTCTCAAATGCATTTTTGATTTCCAAAATTTGTCGCGTTTGATTTCTCAAATGCAATTTTGATTTCCAAAATTTATCACGTTTGATTTCTCAAATGACACTTTTGATTTCCAAAAGGGTAGGTCCCCCGGAAAAAGTTTAAAATTAAAGTCCTCTGAAATGGCTAGAAATAGATTTAAAACTAACATGGTGTGGTGAAAAATATACTTTCAGCAACAAAAAGCTGTGTTTTAAAACAAGAATTTAATTACCTTTTCGCTGAACTAATCATAACTGGCAATTAGTAAAGTACCCACAAGGCTCAACTCAACATACGATTGTCCTCGAGACATTGTACTGTTGAAAAGTGTGGAGGGGGGGGGGGGGGGGCTTAAGCCCCCCAGCCCCTCCCCCTGCGCGGTGCCTGTCATAAAACCTGGGCTCGGTAATATTCTACTCAAGGCCGGGGACAATCAGTTTTACTAATCATGGCCGAACGAGAGCAGAGAGGGCTTTTTCGAGGAAGTTGTATCAACCACCCGCCTGCCTAAAGTAAGGTTCGACAGCAAGTACATAATATTGAACAGAAATTCAGAATTATGCAGGAGATGACGTCAGATCTTAAGAAAGCCAACAATAAAGATGTTTCAGCTTATCCTTGTGTTCTTACTGAGTCCTCAAATGAGAAAGACAGGGTCTTAAACACTAAGAAATACTTAAATAAGAAACGCAAACATCGCACAAGACTAAAGACTAGTTAAACAAAGTGTATCCAAGAAAGCTGAAGAGAAAAATAATACCTATATCAGAAACCTCTCAGAATATAACCTGACAACTGATCAGATCGGTCCGTGTGGTTTTCGTCCATTTGATTTTCATCCAGTATCAAAAATTGAAAATCAAAATCAATTTCCGTGCACCTTCCAGTCATTCCATTTTTAACAAAATTGAAAAAGAAAAAAATCGAAATTGAAATCAATAGTTTTGATTGTCGAATTAAAGAAAAATCACTGTCGAGACCGGTTTTTAATTTTCGTCATTTTCTAAAGAAACAAAAACTAAAAACGATTTTCCTTTTTTCGATTTTCTTCTTTTCCGTCTAAATCAAAAAGGAAAATTGCCACCATTATTCTAAAAACCTATCGTTATAAAAATTGAATCCCTCGTACTCTAGATCTTTCTCTCATTGAATGAATATAGAGCATACCGCTCGCGTGTGAGAAACTGGAAATCAAAATTCCCATTTCAATTTTCAGTTAAATGGAGAAGACTTTCTCCAGACCCATGGCACGGCTATGGGCACGAAAACAGCGGTCTCTTTTGCCAATATTTCCATGGCTAAGATCGAGACAGCAATTATCGATCAGCACAGTACAAAACCGTTGGTATGGAAGAGAATAAAATTTACTGCTGATATTTCTGACAAAGAAACTATTTTCCTTAAGGTTACCGTGTACGTTCAGGGTAGAAAATTTTCGATTTTTATTTTTCTCCATAAAAATGAACTTTTTACTGTGATCTTTCTAGCAAAAAAAACACAATTCAAAACGAGTGAATAGTCGCCGAGAAATTGAGAAAAACCTATATGCATCGGATGTAAACATGGACAATATGTTAATGCGAATGCAGCCAACCGGAGCGATTTGCGCGGGAAATATTGCACGCGAAAAAGTTGCCTTGCTTCATGAAGGTTGTGTGCTTTTAGTTTTTCGGCTATGACGATGGGTCAGGTAAACTCAGTCAAAGCCGGGGAATATGTAACAAAATGATAAACCAGTGAACTGTTTGTAGCATGAGAGTTTGCGTGCAGATAAAATTACGCGGAAAATTTCCACAGTAGGTGACCGGAAGAAAAGTTAGCGTAAATTGATTGGCCGATCGTCGATAGAGGTGTTTGCGGGCGGTGTTTGTTTGTGTAGTGAAGACTTTTTTTTTAAGCGCTGTTTTCGCAAAGTTTATTTTTGTCTTGAAGAGGACACTTTCAAGAGTTACAACTCAAGGGTGATTTGTTCGATTTCGATCAAATTTGGACAGCCGCTAGATTAACTTATCTTCAACAAAAACGTTTTGGGGAATTAGATAATTCAAAACCGTTTTTCGCTGAGAGCCATTTCCGTGCGGCCTCCCCGTCTCTTTTTCTCGCGAATTTGAAAATGCTCTGTAACTTTTGAACGCAGTCGAATAAAGGAAAACCCCAACACGTCTTTTTAGCGTCTGGGTTCCAGACTTCGAGAAAAATATCAATTTCCCTAAATACAAAAATCAAATTAAGTTGTAGCTTACAAAAGTTAATTTACACCTTCGAGTTTAAACTCGACAGAGCGTTTAGTAATTCACTTTCTCAAAAAATTAATTAAATATTCAAATAGCTAGTTCAATTAGCTTTAATTTGATATACGGTTTATGGTATCTGGGCTGTAATCGGGAGCCGCTACAACCCTTAGACTGGAGACACCCCTGAAGGTACACGGTAACCTTAATACATGCATTTACAAAGGAACGAGATTTGCCAGCTGAGGAATCTATCCTTGACACGCCCACTTATTTTAAACCTACTGAAACATTCCAGAACACGCACTTTAAATCCTGTTACCCTCCCGGGACCACAAAAGCCTTCGTGAAGGGTCGAAGGTCTTAGACTGCTAAAAACTAATTCTTCAGTGGAAACTTTCACAAAAAACATAAAAAATTAAACTACGCCTTCGAGCGAGAGGCTACCCGAACAACCTTATAGATTAACGCTCTCGGAAGTCAGATTCTCTGATAGAAAGATAGCTCTCAAAGAAAATACTAGAGCGCATAAAGAAATACTACCCTTTGTAACGCAATACAACCCATGTGTGCCTAACCTCAAACGCATTCTAAGAAATGGCATCTCTAAACTTAAAGAAATGTTTAAAGATCATCCAATTATTTCTTATAAGAGAGGCAGATCTTTAAAAGACCTACTAGTGAGAGCCAAACTGTAGTAGCTAAATCTTATTACACTACATGTGAAAGGTTACTACATTCATGCGACACGTTTGTGGGATTTGTGAATGACCTGTCATATTATTGCTTGCTTTTGGCCTGACATGGCAGCGAAATACGAGCAGACAACAGAAGGGCAATAAGTCACGCGCACACTCATCAAACAATCTGGGATGTGTCATTTAAAAAATCAAACGCGACAAATTTTGGAAATCAAAAGCGTCATTTGAGAAATCAAAGGCGACAAATTTTGGAAATCAAAAGTGTCATTTCAGAAATCCAACGCGACAAATTTTGGAAATCAAAGTGCCATTTGAGAAATCAAACGCGACAAATATTGGAAATCAAAGTGCAATTTGAGAAATCAAACGCGACAAATTCAAAATCAAAATGACACAATAAAAGCCAAAAGGATTTTTCTTTTTAATCATAGACAACATATCAAAATAAAAAAAAACAAGAAAAGAATCAGAAATAGTAAATTTTATTTGTGATACTCCTCGAACACCGTAACTAACGCCTGCTTACCCGAAGCAAACATTCCTTTCCCATTGTTTGGCTCGCGGGCGTCCCAGCCAGTCACGATCGAGCAACTGGCTAGCGATGACAATTTAAAAAATTGTTAATCCTAATGTGCGCTTCTTTCTCTCGCGAATTTGATAAATAAATAAATAAATTTGTAAACGTATCAAAGCGCTGGAGCCGATTTGTTTTTGAGTGGTACGATGTGTTAGAGAGACCTAAATTTGAAAATGCGAATAAGAATTTAGACGCGACCGAGTTACAAATTTGAACCATTGATCAGTCCATCAAACGTAGACTAAACCGACATGAAATTATCACACATGGCACAACACCAAAGCTCGATCTCTCATGGTCCTACATTAAATCAGGAGAGACAAACACCGGTGGCATAGACTGTGCCAATTCGTGTACTTTTTTTCTTCAGTTCACGCGAAGCGGACGGTAAAATTATGTCAGGAGCACCCAACGACAAGTTTCGGTTGATATCTGTTCGGTGGAGGGTAATTCGCCTTGGGCTTTCGGCGTCGATTAAAGAGTGCACTCTGATTTTCGTTACTAAAACGTGGCCTAAAAGATTAGAAATTGGGAAATCATAGCCCCTGAGGTTTTCGGAAAGGTCGTAATTGCTGTTTCTGGCGGTCAAAAACGTCAGCTAGCATTTTCGGAAAGGAAATAGTTCCCTAGAAAGCTCGTGGAAAGTTCATTTCAGCTTGCGTTTTCTCAGAGGAAGATTTTGTTCCCTAACATTTTCGGGAAATTAAAATTTCAGCTAGGGAATCCGAACAGATGAATTCCTTCTAGCTTATGAAAGCATCACTTTAGACAGACTTCAAACACCAGAAGGTACTTAAAAATGTCTTTCTACAGCTTTTGGTTGATTTGACTCGTTGGGTGCCCCTGTTATGTAGCTTGCTGCCTCGCCGCTCGCTCGATCCAATGTGCGCTGTGGTCTACCGATGGCAAAGGCTCCTTCCTCCAAATTACTCAGACTAACCGACGATACGCCAATACGTCTTAAATAACTGACTTGGTCCTTCATCAAATTCACGAGAGGTGACACAACAGCTACACTGAACACGACCAGGAGTAGCGGCGAGGATATCGAAGATTGAAGGCGAAGCTTGGTAAATAAGCGACTATCGTAACTAGTGGGCAAATTGATGAAAATATCATTGTTTCCTCTCACAAATTCTTAAATTGAAGTCAGTTGATAGGCATTTAAACAGGAATTCTGAACATAGAGCACACGCTAATCAGAGCTCGCTCAAGCTCTGTCTCTGCAATATTGAACTATTCCCCCGAAAAGCGTCCTGAAGTCAAGGTCAACCTCCCAGAATTTAGTAGGTAAAATGTGATTGGCCAAGCGGCGAGAAAGGAATGTTGGCTTCGGGTAAGCAGGCGTTTGTGGGGAGGAGGTGAAATACGAGTCCCCTAAAAACGACTGCGTGGGAGGCTAGAACACACGTTCTGCGGCATTTTGTAATAACGACGCATTTTGTAATAAGTTACGCATTTTGTAATAACAATTGCGGCATTATGTAATAATATGCGCATTGTGTAATAACGTGTGCAGCATCTTGTCATAAATCCAACCTGCGCATTTTGTAATAAGGGCAGCAGCATTTTGTAATATTTGTGTTTGTACGCAAATTGTAATAATGTCTGACGCAAATTGTAATGAGGTACCACACGGCAAAGAGGAGTCGTGATGAAATTCACACATCTCTTCTACCACGAAAGCACTAAAAGGTTATTAAAATTCTAAGACTTTGAACAGGAACTTTAATTACTTATTACAACAAACGTATTGAACTTTAAACTTCGTAGTACATTGTGCGTTTTACTGTCTCTTCCAGCAAAAAGATGCTTTAACACGTACAGCAATAACAAGATATAGCAATAACAACAACCGAAAACACGCTGATACGGTAAAAACGACTGAACATGCAATCGAAAATAGCATGTTATTTGCGCCAAAAAATGTTTTTAATTCGGAACCACCCTAAACCTATGGCATATAACTCGAGCCATGCATGATGCTAAAGATTGCTATTAATTATACCTCTTAACTCAAGTATCAATCCACTTGAAGGACCAAACTCCTTTATGAGCCGCCTTACACTGATTATACCAGGAGATCCGGTAACAGGTAAGCGAAAGTATCGGTGCACTGGCGAAATCGAGAGCACACATTTCTTACTCGCTGGTAAAGGATGCAGGCATCACTGGGGTTTGAAGATCGTAGAGCTGTTTCAAAAATCATGGTAATTATTTCGTTTGGAAGGTGGTCAAATGAATATATCTCTTTGCTGCTTCTTTGCTGACTATCATTGTCATTCCGATTCTCTTATATGCTCTCTTTTGCTGTCTAGTCCTCTCTCTTGGCTCCACCTTTCGTTTTGTTTTCTCTTTTGCCATTATTTTCTTCCGCTTTCTCCGTTTCGTTTTCGTCTTCATTCCATACTTCCTGGTTCTCTTGCTTGTCATTTGAACAGTTTTCAGCAGCATTTTCCTCTACCTCTAGGCACACACAATGCTCCCCTTGCCCTTCCGGAAAGTACCCTAGGTTGAAATTGGCAACTGCAACCTCAGTAAATGGAGAAATCCGATTATGTTTGCCTCCACACCGAGAGAAGAATGAACAGTTATTTGAACGTTGAAAATGTTCGACGTAGCCTGTAAAGTTATATGATCACCATAGGTGCCATCTTTGTTCATTTCAGCCAAGTATTCAGCCATCCTTGACCAGCAAATAGTTCTAAGGGAAAACCTTCTGGGTCATTTGGATTTTCTCCTAAGTATCTTACAATCTCTTTTCTTAGCGTTTCTGGTGATCGTTCAATAGCTATCCTCCTCAAGGAGAAACATATCGCGCTAAACTGACAATTGCCATCTTTTGGAGGATCAGAGGCAATAAGAGCGCTTTCTCTAAAAAATTGTAATCTATTGTCAAAACAATACGAAATTTCTTTCGATGGTACCGCTTCTTTCTTTTTTGTTCTTGCTCCTTCCTTTTTACCTTCTCTTCCTGAAAACTAACACTTGTGATATCTTCGACAGAAGTCCACTTCTGCACTCTTTTATGTGAATTTGGATTGATAAATGATACTTTATACATTGATGTTTTGAGATTTCTTGCAACTACCCGGCCTTTCAAAATGTGCCTTCGTTTTGGAGCAATCCTCCCTTTCCGTGACTTAAGCCTCAGCAATACTTCATCTCCTGGTTTATACTCTGTTGGAGGACGGTTACGACGCATGTGCTTCTCCATCATTCTTTTTTCCAGCTTTCGGTTGTAAGACTTGGCTCTTTTCCTAATGTTTTTGACGGTCATGTGGTGTTTCGACAAGTCTTTCCTTTTTGGGGTTTTTAAAGATTCTGAAGGACAACTGTCAATATCGTAGTTTACTAGAGATGCTTTTGTCACAACATTCGATTTTCGCCCATAGTAAACTTCAAAGGGGCTTAACCAGCCAAGTTTTTCTTTCTTTTCTTCGTTTAGGATTCTGCAGTAACTTGGCAGGTTTTTGGCCCAGTTGATTCCTTTCCCCTTCATAGCCTGCAAGTCATACATCATTTTGTCACGCAATCGCCGGTGCGAACGTTCAACCTTGCCTTGCGTTTGAGGGTGGTAAGGCCTACTTCGAATTCTTCGAATTTTATACTTCTTGCAAATATTTTCTACACACCCATGAAATTCCAGGCCTTGGTTACTCTGAAGACGATCCGGTGGTCCATCCCGTTCATATATCTTTTTGAGTTCCCTTGCTATATCTCGACTTGACTTCGTGGGCAGTGATACGAGCCATAGATAACGACTGAATACATCCATAACAGAGAGAAAGTACCTGTAACTCTTTCCTCCAAGCTCAACTGGCTCCTTGTTCAAGTCAACCAAAATCTATCTGGTGCTGCGACTGTACGTGGTGTGCTCTGACAGGCTTTGGTAAAGCTTTGTTTGTAAATGCTGCATTGTGGACACGGTATCTAACGTTACTTGAGGTGACTTGTCGTATCTTTCGCTCAGTAAGTCTTGCGTAACTATCGTGTGATCTTTGTTTTAGCTTTTTGTAACCGGCTGATTTTGTTTCTTTAAATGTTTTTGCAACAACTCCTGAAACCTCCAACTTTTTGACTATCTTCCTTCCGTTGAAATATAGTGTGGGACTTTCCTCGTTTCCTAGAATAAACACTTCCTTCCTTCTCCAAAACTGCACTACGGCACTTTTCTGTGATCTCGTCCGCTCAGCTACTGGTACGTGGAATTTTCCTTTGACAAGAAGTAACAAAGTCTCGTACTTAACGTCATCAACTGTGTGAATAAACATATCTCGCTTCTTCTTTTCTTTGTCTCCACTTTGAACAAACGGGAGGATACAGCAAAAGAGCAACAACAACTGATGAATACTGGAAAACATTTTGAACCCGGCTCATCAGCCTTACTCAGCGGTACCCAACGAGCCAAATCAACCAAAAGCTGTAGACAGGCATGTTTAAGTACCTTATGGTGTTTGAAGTCTGTTTAAATTGATGTTTTCATAAGCTAAAAGAAGTTCATCTGTTCGGATTCCCTAGCTGAAATTTTAATTGCCCGACAATGTTAGGGAACAAAATCTTCCTTTGAGAAAATGCAAGCTGAAATGAGCTTTCCACGACCTTTCTAGGGAACTATTTTCTTTCCGAAAATGCTAGCTGACGTTTTTGACTGCTAAAAACAGCAATTACGACCTTTCCTAAAACCTCAGGGGCTATGATTTCCCAATTGCGAATCTTTTAGGCCACGTTTTAGTGACGAAAATCCGAGTGCACTCTTTAATCGACGCCGAAAGCCCAAGGCGAATTACTCTCCACCGAACAGATATCTACCGAAACTTGTCGTTGGGTGCGCCTGTCATCAGTCGAATTAAAAAGTAACGCCTAACAGGAATACCAACAGGAGCACCAACACAGCACAAGTTTCCGGTAATTAAACAAAAGCTGAAAATGTCACGCTGCAAAGACTAGCATCTAAAGTTCATGCTAATTTGGGAGTAGAAAATTGCCAAGAAGAACTATTCACTGCCACAATGAGTAGTAAGAAAATGGTGTTGGTCTGTGGTTCCGAAATTAAAAAAAAATGGTTTAGATTTCTGGTTACAAGTCGATACAGCGCCACGGCGGCGCCTCCCCGGGAGACACGGCATTGTATTCTATTTCCTATTTTCGGACCGCTTTTCCCTTTTCCAGAATTCTGCCTTTCAGTTTGTGCTAAACACAGCAAGGGAAATTAAGTTGTATCTGTTTAGCTGATGGCCATAAGAAAAGCGGCTGAAATATTAGAATAAGCGATTAGGAGCCATCACTCCAATGAATTGAAGCAGCTTTTTATTATTCTGCTAAATTCAATGGGGCTTTATTTTTCACCGCAGAAACGGAAACAGTGACATATTATTTCAGTACTGTCGTCGCAAGGCGTCGCTTCGTCGAGGTGTGACGCCTGCCAGCTACCCTGGCTCCAGAGGTCCCTTCTCAAAATATCCAGAAAAAAAGCCATTTGTATTTTAAATGATTTGAAAAGTTAACAATTAATTTAGGAGCTACAACGAATTGCAAAAATACTTGAGACAATGAACGTCATTTGGCCTATAATGATGTTTCCATGACCTTCCGCTTACCCTCTCCCTTCCCTTCTTATCAAAGCTGTTAGCAGTGCAACACCATGCTCGAAACTTGGACGAACAACTTTAAAAGGGGGGGAGGAGAGGGGCTGTGTGTCGTATCTCACAGATTTCTTAGCAGCAGCGATTTTAAGAAAGAGAACTTGGTTTGACGGGAATTTCTCAGCAATTTTGCAACTGGTTGTAGGTTTAGGAGAGCAATTAGCATTAGAAGCAAATACATAAAACGATCCCAAAACGCGGCGGTAAGAACATGCACTGCCATTTAGAGCTGCGGTTGTCGTTTATAGTTTACGGTGTTGCGTTATATTAAAAGGAATTATGCGATTGCCTTATATCGTTTTCCGCTTTAGTGTGTGAATAACGGGAGCCACTCTTGATCCCGCTTCTCAAGTCGTTGAACATTTTAATGATTTGATGTCACAATAAAAAGCTCCAGTTATCGTTTTCGCGTCGAGCTACAGTTGTCGAGAAAAACAGAGGTTTACGTCCTGCAGTTGTCAACCATGTTTAACATATGATATAAATTGGACTTTGGTTCCAGAAAAACAGTAGTATTCCTGTCGATACTTTGCTGCAGTACTTTACAATTACTCTTTCATTTTCTTCAATTTCAAATTCTTCTCTTATGTTTTCAGTTCACTTTTGTAATTCCCGTTTTAATTTTGCATTCGGCCGTTTTCTAACATTCCTATCCATATTTCCCTTTTTTATTTCATTGTTCTTCTTTAAAATTATTTTTCATAATTTTCTTTTATCCGCACTTTTCTATCCGCAGTTTCCCATCCTCATTTTTCCATCCGCCATCCGTAGCTATCCGGTCCGTGCTTTACAGAGACCCAACAAACCGAGATTCCCAAAACAAAAACAACAACAACAAAAAAAAAAACACTATAGAAAGAATAAACGGATAAACGATCACAACTGCGGTGATCACATCATTTGTATTTCCGCAGTTCACACCGTTCATAGCGGTGTGAATTTTTAAATTAAAATTAAAATTAAAATTTGATAACGGCCGTTATGATCGACCACCTTTGCCGATATCCTATTTCGATGGCGATGTGGCGGCGAATGTATCATTTAATTAGGTCGTTATGAGCAAGTTGCTTACAAGTTTTTTTTGCCATCGATCTTCGAAAATTACCTGGCCTTCAATTAATTAATTCACAAGACGAAAAAGAACATTTAAGGGATCCAAAACCGTAGATTAATCGCTTCTTAAACTAACGTTTAGTGAATTTAAGTTCATGTTTAATTGACTTAAACTCAAGTTTAATTTTCGCTTAAACTTGCCTTAAAATAACTTAAGGCTTCAACTTAAGATAGGTTTAAGTTTGTTTAAAGATTCCTTAAATAAATCTTTAAGTGTCATTTAATTTACCTGAAACCGATATAGTGTCTTAGAGGCATTGTAGCAACTTTTTGAATTTATTAAGGACTATGCACGTGCATGAATATATTACCACTGCTATTTATACCGCACACGTGTTTTCAGACTTTTTGGTCAGGATCATTTGCTTCCCCTGAAGCTAGAGCTTAAACCATCTTATGAAGGGAGTTTATAAGCACTATTGGATGCTTGGTTTTTCAGCCATATTTGTCACCACAGTTTGTAAGTGTCTTTGCTGTTCTTCGTTTCCATTTTCCTTACTTTGTATTTATTTCATTTTGTTTTGGTTCCAACATTTATGTAACACACTCGTATTTTGTTTCTTTTAGTTGAATCACACACTCGCTGACTCGCGCATTCGCTACTATCTCTTGTACTAAGGATTTCGTCATTCGATTGAAGTGTGAATTCGAAAATGTGGAGACTGTAACAAAGAGTTTTTTTACGGTCGTTACAGGCATGTTTAAGTCAACCGAAATATATGTTTACTCCATTAAACCTCAATTAAATTCAATTATGAGACACTTTTAAGTTGCCTTAAATAACGTTTTAGGCCACCTTTAAGTCTAAGGAGCTCTCTTCTTAAATGCGCCTAAAACAAGTGTTTCCGTCGACGGCGATTGAATGCCTTTGAGGACATGGAACAGCCTCATTTTTTACAAACTTGTGTTTGTCAGACACAAAGCTGTAAACATGATGTTATTTTGATTAATTCCGTTTTGGGTATTTGGGACAGATTGAGTGTACTATTGAATGTCTTTTTAATTTGAGCATGGGACAGAATTATGCAGCCTCGTTTGTCAGATACCATTGCTTTAAAAAGATGACTACGTGACTACGATTAATTCTGTTTTTCTGGATGGCAAGAGACGAGTGGAAGTGGGAGAAAATGGACACTGAAATATTTATTCAGAAGGCATTCAGCTGCGGCGGCCGTTTTAATTGCATGCCTTGTTCTAATCTTATACTCAGTGTTGTCAGGGGTTTCAGTGACAAGCGACTCAAAACGCCATAAAACGCAAAAGACCACACTAAGAGCATAAGGTAAGTGATCTTTATTCACCTGGCTTACATTATATCTACATTTGGGATTAAGAAGTGCAAAATTCGGTCTGTTACGGAACATTTCTTCCGATGACTTGAATCCAGCCGTTTCAAAATAGAGAGAATGTATGAGATCAAATAGCGTGCATGACGTCACACAGCTCGGATTGTCTGCGTGGAAAAAAATCAGTTTGTTACGTCAACTCTGGAATAGACCCATGCCCCTCACTAGCTCGACCATGTGACAGATGATGGCTACATTTCGTAACTTTTACAGCCTATAGAAACTCAATATTTGTTTTATAAAGGCGTAAAAAGCCGCAATGCGTTTCGAACAGGAGCAAAGATTTATTTAAGCGAAAAAATATTTTGGGACTAGGTCCACTTTAAGGAGTACTAATCGGCAGTCTTGACTAACGTTTTATGACCATCTTAAAACACTCACCGGCGATGTTATTACAGAGAGTTTTGCATAGCAATAGCAATTATAAAAACAAATAAGAGTTTGCATCATCGGATTTCTCAATCTGGTGATCTGGGCAACAATTAGAGGCCTGACATTACAGAATGAAGTGCTTAAAAGGCTACGTGGTGTTGTTGCCTATCCATAAACAGGGATAAGAAGTTGTTGTTGTTGTTGTTCAGGTTTGATTGATATGGTTCTATATGTCTTGCACATGTGTAACTCAACAGATCAAAGGTAGGCGAACTGTTTCGAGTTCGCCATGACCGCTGAATAAAACTACTGAGAACGCATATTTACAGGGTCAGCCTCCATCTGAAGTGAATATATTTACAAATTCTAGCCAGAAAATGATCTGTTTACAACTCTACCTATTGTTTTATTTTCAAATTTCAGGTGCCTTCCCGCTGGTATTCGTGACAATTTGACTTTAGGTCGAGACTAACGAAGCATCAATGTGTCATCGTTGTTTGTATTCAGCCCTAATTTTAAATAATTTGCAAATTGAGTTTTTCAAGTTCTTGCAAAAAAAAAAAAAACCTGACTCTGCACGTGCGTTTTACATTTTAGTACGTTTCTTTTCCGTCCTCTGCAAAACAACAACTTAAAATGACCAAGTTTATGTTTTCTTGAGAACGTGAGGGCATGACTGTAAAATTTTCTTTCTTTTTCTTTACTTTGACATCGTTCATAATAATTTAGTCCCTTGACATGTCAAACAATGTGGAATTATCGTGAAGGAGTTTCAAAAACATACTTATCGAACCATGCAAACACAGTTTGCCCCTCAGCTTTCGACACACATCTCAATTGAAAAAAAACTTTATACCCCGAGTCGGAATCGAGCCGACGTTCCCCAGTTACTAGTCTGGCGTGATAACCACTACACTACCGGAGCAAGTTGCCAGCGTGGTTGCCAGCGTATATTGTTCTACGGCTTTCATGGCTTCGAAGGTATTTACACATCGTATTGACACCGGTCGTTACTTAACCTCCCTTAAACTGGTACTACGATCAGAAGATCACTTGTGTTTTTTCTTCAAATTTCGAAAGTGTGTTTGCTTAACAACCGACTCGCGAAATTTCAAGCTTTAATTTGGAGAAATCAGTTTATTATTTTGAATGAAATGTTTCTATTTAGTGATCCGCCATTACTAACTTCAAAATCTTGAGAGAACTGGATCGAGGACAAAATGACGTAAAAGCTCACAAGAGTAAGAATGCAGTGTGTGTAAACACGGCTGATTTAGTATGCAGCACGGGAATTTTGCGCTTTCAGACTCTCAAACTCGTGTTTTGCATACTTAATAAGCTGCATTCACACACTGCAATTTTAAACCGGTGAGCATATGATGTCATTTTATCTTGGATCCAGCTCTCCGAGGCCTAATCGGTCAGTTACGAACGTGAGTAATGGCGGTGATTAATGGTGATTTTCTGATCGTAGTAGCACTTTAAGAAAGACATAGTTTCTATCATAGTTACCAAAACTGTTTTCCAATTCTTACGCCAGGAACTCGATTGATGACTGCCGCTGAAGCTACCTACTGCTATTCACTTGTCTAAAAAAACTACAATGGGATATACATCAGGAAGACTTCCAGTTTTAAAAAGGGACACCGTCGTAATGGCTTGCCGGCTTTTCACAAAGTATTTGACACGGCCTAATTAAAGCTTAAAGTGTAATTGCTCTAGTGTCACTTTGAATAGCCAAAAACCACAATTAAATTCTGTTAAAAAAAATTACAACAGTGGTGCAGTTTTGTTAGCAATTACTTAGTTTAGTGCAATACTCTGGAAAGTCGTTACAGACTAATCAAGCTTTGTTCTTTCTATCGACCAATTACACACTGTTTTATGAATACCGTAAAAGCTCTATTAACCCACCGGGGTGGGGGAGGGAGCTTATTTAATTTGAGGCCTCATTAACAGGGGGCCTATTAGAGAGGGAGGGGGCGCTTTTTTCAAATCTTAAACATGCTGTTTTCGTTTTAAAATAGTTTTTGTACAAAACGAAACTTTATAATTTAATACAGAACAGCAAACAGTATTATGTGTTTGAGTGTGTATTTATTTGTTTAAAAACAAACCAACTCAGTGGGCCACATGAAGTGGATTTCATAAGAGGGAATATGGGGGTGGGGGAAGACTAACGACAAAATTTCATGTCCCAAAAGGGGGGGCTTATTAGAGAAAGGGGGTTAATAGAGACGGGGGGCTAAATAGAGCCTTTACGGTAATTCAGGAACATTTTCAGGTTAAACAAAATACTGTCAAACGTTTTACAAAGTTATGACCGAAACACAACAACACCATTCCAATACTAAAAAGCAAAATAGTCACACAAAATACGTCAATTTATTACAGGTATGCGCTTCTTAATGTAGCGTGCCCCTTACTGAACTACTGGCATAATAAAAATACATCTTTCTAAATCATACATCTTTCTAAATGATTCTTTGGGCAACATGTCCATGGCAAGTTCGGGTAAAACATCTTCTCTGCTGTTAAGGTGACTTCCAAGCCCAACAGAACGCGTTGAGTTTATGAGAGTTTCTTTTCCACTTTTCCTCCTCGTTTCAGCATTCGATGCATAGCGGCTCTTTTGCACATCAGAGCCTGCGGTCCAGCGCAAGGATGGGTCAGCGCTTCACGGTGAAACTTGTTCCTCGCTGCAAGCTGCAAGAACGAAAAAATAATCCAAACAATATTTATTAGCTGGCAGTGATAAAAGCGAATTCAAGGGGGAAAGAACTGCCTTTGATTTGTGTAGTTCCCCTCGTATCAGCTGACCGCTGACTAAAACAGAATAAAATTCTCTTCGCATTACATCATCTTTTAAAAGTGGAAATGATTAACAACTGAATATTGATATTTAGTCTGATTGTATAACTACTGGAGCAATTACTTTCTGTAATGATTGTTTTTCTTCAGAAAAAATTGGGCTGGATTAATTTCGTTCGCAGTTGAGAGAAGGCAACCCCATTCAATACTAACATTTACGCTCAAGCAATTACAGCCTGTGTCAGGGGCGTTTATTTGATAAAATGTTGTTTTCATAATATAACAGCCCAGAGGAAAGGCACTGAAACGAAATTTGGCACATAGGAATTTCTCATCGTCCTTAACATCATAGATCACGTGGCCATTTCATTGAAAAAATCACTTATTTAAGGAGTAGGTGACGGCTTTTGGATATAATATCGAATAGAAACGCGTTTCTTATTCATAGTAATTATTTCCAGCATCTCACGTTTGGAGCGACCGTCCATCGCTCTCAACAAAAAAATTATGAGGACAAAGGTCATTTTTCTGCCCAGAATTTAACCTTTGGCTGTTAATAATTTAAAAACTAAGACTCATGAACAATCAATCCAAGCGTAGAAAGTTAGATGTTTGATTTCCATTGGAAACGCTGATTTATTAATCAGTAAATGTAAAATTCGCCACCAATTCGCCGATTTAAGAATTTTTCATATTCTGATTACGTGACTGGTCACATGATCAAAATTATACATTAAGGGAAAAAGGACAACAAGATTTATCTTCAGTGCAAGTTTCATCCAGTTCTAGGAAATCTGGAGAAAGATATTGGAGATCAACCATATTTCTGAAGATATTTCGAAACCCAGGCCTTAAACTGCTTGAGCGTCAATAGTTTTATTTTTTAATGCAAAATTTCCCGGCAACTAAATTCTTAGGCATTAAATTTAACATTTCACATAATTTAACATTTTCACAAAATGGTAGATCCAACACCACGCTGGTGCAGATACGATAAAGTAAATTTCAACAGGGTTCACTTTCGCGTGACATATAAATTGAGCCAAAAAAGAATTTTAAAAAAATCGGCTTCAGATTTCCAGCTCTCCTCGATTCCAATTGAAACAACAACCATTTTTGCGTAAAACTACAGTTAAACTCCACGAATATATATATGAGTGGCAGGGTATTCTGCAGTTAAGCCGAACTTGGGATCGAATCTGCTTCGCAGAACTGCTAGAGAAAGACCATCCTCATCCTCTTCCCGAATCTTCTTCTTCATCGCTTGTATGGGCAAGTGGCTCTTCGGCGTACTGTTGGACATGTCCAATCACTTCCATTTCATCCGGCGTTTCGCTTTCTGATTCTTCTCCGCTGGAATTAAACGTATTTGAGTCCACAGAAGACAAAATATCGTCACTGTCGGACATAGTTCCAGCGAACGACTAGCAACTATCATGATAATCTCAACAAAATCGCGACCGAACTTGCGGAGCTCACTGAACTACAAGAGAGATGAAGTGTGAACAACTCTTTAGAAACACCAACTACGTCATCAACGCAAAACTCGTCACCAGTGTCCGGAGACACCATTTTGGCTTTTTGAGGCAATTTGGACAGTAAAAAATCCGATTTAATTTTCTTTACGTAAAATTTCATCTGCCATTTTTGAAAAAGGACATTTAGACCCGTAAATCTGTGCAAAAAAAAATTAACTTCATAGGCACTTTAAAGAGTGAATTGAATCATCGGTCTACGTTGTCACAACTTGAACAATAAAGCGTTTATCAGTCACGCAAGTAAAACAAATAAATCATCAACCACCATTCAATAGATAAAGTCAAGAAGTTGTAATATTAGAGAAGAGTAATAAATAAACAACATGCCAAAGTCTCAGGGCTGTGCGATGTCTCGTACTCGCTTTATTCGGCAAAATGTTCCACTCAATTCGGTGAGGGTAAAAGGCAGAATGAGTTTGCGGAATGGCATGTGGCATGACTTGCGGCATGGCGTAACGCGTCGCGTCACGCGAAAAGTGTCTACACGTAACGATCGTGGCTCTACCGTGGATAGGGTTAAATTTAAGCCAATGGATAGTAGAAAACTATTGTTAAAAGTGTGTCCATCTCAAACATGCCAAGCTGTTATAACAGCAGCTAGACGGCGCTGTAGTTTACAAATATGCCGGAGTGAAGTATTTCGCTACCCAGCTGACGTGTCGGCTCTTTGCTTTTGGCTTAGGATGAAAAATTTAGATGTCTACATCTTGTAAAATCACAGGTAGCCCAAGCTCGAAATATGAGTATCTGTACTGCACTATATTACGCAAGAGACGAAATATATGGATTTGTATAAGGAAAACGTTTTTTTTTTCTTGGTCCCTCTTCTTTTCCCCTCTTTTCCCCTCTTCTTTTCCCTTTTCCCTTCAAAAACGCGAAAAAGCGGCCGCCATTTTGTTGACAACCACTACTCACTATCTATCACAGAATAGATAGCGAGTAGCGTAGCCAATCAGAGAACGGCATCCGTGATAGAACGCTAGTAGGTTTATACTAAATATATATAGAAGAGGGACCAAAAACCACCTAAATGGCTCTTTTTTTTTTTTCGAATTTTGAGAAAAACCGTTTTCCCCATACAAATCCATATATTTCGTCTCTTGCGTAATATATATGGGTTATTGGCCAAGCGTGAGGTCAAGATGGCGGGATATTGGCCAAGTTCTTTTTTGGCGTGTTTATGGACCGAGACGAAGTCGAGGTCCATAAACACGCAAAAAAAGAACGAGGCCAATATCCCGCCATCTTGACCGAACAAGCTTGGTCAATAAAGGATTTATTATATGACTCAAAGGACGCTATCAAGAGACAGTAAAACGCGGGACGAACGGGCTATCCCGAGAGGTCAAGATGGGTCCATCTTGACCTCGCGGGTAGCCAATCACAGCAGGAGAATTGATTCATCTTGACCGCTGCAAGAGCCAGTCATATAATAAAGTGCAGTACAGATACTTATATATCGAGCTTGGGCTACCTGTGGTAAAATGTGATCGACTCAAACGTAGTAAGCCGTGTTTGTAAACATTCCAATGAAGGCCAACGAGCATTAAATGCTCATTGTTCTGTACCAAGATGTCTTGCGTATGAAGCCTTGGATAAACTGTTAATACTTCGACCTTTGGAGTGAATTCTGTAATGCAGAGTTCTCTCCAACGGTTTTTTATAACGATATCGCAGTTTCTTAAGTTCTGTTTGCTTTTGGGTTCCAGAACTTTGCAACTAGTGCTGGGCTTGATTAAATGCTGACCAAATACCTTTCTCAAAGGATGTCTTGCTTTCAACCCGCGACCTCCTCTGTTTCGATACATTATCGATTCCATGGAATCAGAAACCATGCAAGCCATTAGGCCAAGCAGCAACAGTACACGAAGCCAGTACACTTTTGCCATTGCACTTATAGTTACACTGAAGAACCTGCTCAGTGATTAAAGCGCGGAAGGCATTTGTTTCAGTCAACAATACTTTATTAAAGATTGATAGGTTAGTCTGGTTATTTAGTTAGCTTTCCACGCTCAGTTAATCACCGCCTTGTTACGGATAACTACTGAGAAAATACATTGATGTCTATTATAAGATTTCATGCGGGCGTCAGTAAACACAAATCAATTGCAAACAGATGCAGTTCAGAAAGCGTCATTCATTTACCCAAAAAGGCGACCTTAAGACAATTATCTTGACAAAACGTTCCATCAGTCTAAAATTTGCTGTGTAGGAATGTTGTAAGCGTTGTTAAGCGTCATCTAACTTCAATCTGGTGGAAAATGACAAGGGGGCGGAGCATGGGAGAATTGGTGGTGACATAACGAGCCAGAGGTTCTTAGCAACGTACTCCCAAAATACCTCTGGATCTCGCTGAGATAGGGGGCAATTTGCCACCAATCTCAGCAGGACATCCAGCTTAGGCCTAGATACAAATATCGCAAAAAATGCTCCAAATTTCTTTCTAGAAATTCTCATAAAATTCCTAAATTTCTTTTGAATTTAGTCTAAATTTCTTAAAAAATCTTCTAAATTTCTCAGAAATATCATTTTTTCTAATGTTAATTTGACCCATTTTTGGCTTTATATCAATTAAAGAAATTAAAAAAAATACATTATTATTTGAATAGCAAAAGTGTATATTGCAGGGCTGGTTTATTTTAAGGTATAATAAGTAAATAAAAACATCTAAGCAACTCGATTTCATCAATTTCTGTTTATTAATTAAATATTGCAATTTGCCATAAGTGCTTTGCCAGAACACGGATCCCAGAACACAGCAATAAACAGTTAAAGAGTTTATTGAATTACAACATCTTAAAAGACAGTGTTATGTATTTCAAACAACAACTTTTCAAACAAAGTTTTGCGTGCAACTAGGCATGTTGTTATTCACTGAACTATAGCTTGTGCAGACAGGGAAACACGAAAAAAACTCGTAAAATTTAATATAAACCTTTTTTTTTGTTCTTATGAAGTATCTTTTTTGTGATAATTGCTCTAAATATCACATTTTTTTCTAAATTTCTCAACATTTTCTAAATTTCTCAAAAACTTCTAAATATCTCAAAAAATATCGCGATATTTGTATCTAGGCTTAATCCAGCTTTTCTGAACATTCCAATGTGATTGAATTGATATGGGGCGTCAATTTTTACGCGAATGTGTGAACGTTGCCGTAAATGTTTATTTAAATAATGGCGACAGTTTAAAAACATATGTTTAGTACTTTAGCTATCTCAAAGGCTTTGTTCCCCCGGTTGAGCTTTCAAACTTTCACATAAACGCTTCTAAAAATGCAAAAGTATGTTTACTTTTGAATGGCATAATTATGCAGAATGTAATATATGCAGATTTACTCAAAGAAATAAATTAACTGAAAGCGCGCCCAGTTGATAATGAGCAAGTTGCCGAACATGGTCACAACAAAATATTGAAAACAAATTGGTCAGAATTTGACCGAGAAATATTTCTGTGTGAATGATATATGAAATATTTCTGTGTTGAGTACTGCTCTCTGATCGAACTCTTGTGATTGCGTTACATCGAGATGTAACCGTTGACATGAAATCGGTATGACAGAGTTTTTTGACAGTTTGGTTTTATGTGAAATGAGAATTGTAAAAGCAGGCAGTGAGAATAAATGAGTTGAATCGAAGTTAATAAAAGGAATCTTTCGTGAGTTTGCTTTGAAAAAATATTTTACAAATGGACCCTTTAGGTGACTAAATTTCTCTTGAGTCAGCTGTTATACTGAGCTCTACGAGGCTCCGTTCCTAAGACTCCCAAATCTCTTATAATCAACCCCGAAAAAATAAAATTTTATTCAATCCATTTCTAACCGGCCAGATTTATGTTGTTGTTGTTGCTTTTTTTTTTATTAATTCCATTTCACATTAAGTAACAGTACATACTCTAACATTATCAAACTTACAGTTCATATACTTACATTATTAACTTACAGTTCATACACTAACATCATTACCTAACGATGCATAAACTTATAAACAAAACTAAAAACAGTGTGAATGATATATGAGATGAATCATATATGAACTGCGGAAATGAAATCAAATGAAGAATGATCCTCGCAGTTGTGAACGCAATTTATGCAATTGCGAAAAGAAGCCTGAAAAAAAAAAAAAAGAAAGAAAGAAAAATTCAGGACTTCAACGGGGTTTGAACCCGTGACCTCGCGATTACCGGTGCGATCCTCTGACCAACTGAGCTATGAAGCCACTGACGTTGGGAGCAGGTCAGTTGTGGGTTCATATGTTCCCGTGAAAGAAATCAGTGTGAATGATATATGAAATGAATCATATATGAACTGTGCAAATGATATCAAATGAAGAATGATCCTCGCAGTTCATATATGATTCATTTCATATATCATTCACACTGATTTCTTTCACGGGAACATATGAACCCACAATTGACCTGCTCCCTTCGTCAGTGGCTTCATAGCTCAGTTGGTTAGAGCATCGCAACGGTAATCGCGAGGTCACGGGTTCAAACCCCGTTGAAGTACTGAATTTTTTTCAGGCTTCTTTTCGCAATTGCATAAATTGCGTTAACAACTGCGAGGATCGTTCTTCATTTGAAAACTAAAAGCCTTGGTTAGAAAAAAGAGAACAAACAAACAAAACAAAACAAAACGAAACGAAAAGGCCACCTTAAATGGAGAGAGAAGAATATATTTACGGCAAGAGTGTTTCATTCTTGATAATATTTGGAGAGAGGATTCAAGAGATAGCAGAAATAAAAGAATTCCATTTGACATAATTCTTTGAGAGAACATCATTTTTCCTAGCTATATAAGCTCTAATTTATAAGTAGCTGTTAATTTAGTCTCAAAAACATCAAATAATGGAAATATTCTATCTAATTTGCACCTGTAAATTAAGAATTTTGCAAGTAATAAAATATGATTAATTACCGTGAAACCTTTATCAATATCAAACTTACCAAAAAAGACTTCCAGAACAGAAATATCCTTTACTTCATTACTATAAATCGCAATCCAAGATAAAACCTCTTTCCAAAACATATCTACTACGTTACAAAAGTCAAATAAATGCTCTGTGGATTCAACTTCATTTTACAAAACGTACAGTACGAGGAGTCAGCAATTTTGAAAGCAAACAGTTTCTCACTAGTGTATATAATACGATTTAAAAACTTACATTGATACGCTCTTAATTTAGTATCTAAAGAGACATTGAAAGGCAGAGTATATATTTTTGTCCATTCACCCAAGAGACTTGGGTATTTACCTTCCAGTTTGGCTTCAGCAGTTGGCGAGGCTGTTTTATAGGAACAGAATGCCTTGTGCACAATTTTTGAGCAGGTGCTTAAAATATCTATGATATCGATCTCATCTTCAGTTTTCAAATAGTAAGATTTTTATTTGAACGGGGGTGACGAAATAGACCCATTTTCTTTTATAACAGAACGACACTGACTAGGTATAGCATTAACTACACCCATCAAAACAAAAAGCTGACTTGAAGATAATTGGGCATTTAACACTTTCTCAACTTTAAGAAATACACGATCTTTAGAAATCAGGTTTCCGACTTTAATTATCCCGCATTTCTGAAAGAAGGGTTGGTATATATATTTTCCTTGACTAAGTATATTTTTATTATTCCAAATAACCTCGTTCATTATATCACCATAAGTCAAATCATCCTTTTTTAGCAAGACAGGACCACGCGTCACGCAAGACATTCCTTTTAAAACACCGGGAGAAAAAGGGGTAATTTACGAGTATCGAACTGACATTTCAGAATAAACTTACCACCCACATTGCCTAAGTATTAATCCAGCACAATTTTCCAAGGACTAACATAG